>JAVYIG010002334.1:185000-192500 GCA_035222895.1 Strongylocentrotus droebachiensis
TGAAGAGGTAGAAAGGGAGAGGAAAGAGTGAGTGTGTGTGCGTGCATGTGTATTCGTGTGTGAGAGAGATAAAAGAAGAGAGAGAGAGATAAACAAAAAGAGGGGGAGGGAGGAGGGGCGAGGGGGAGGGGGTGGAAAAAATAGAAAATATTTTTGCTAACCACTTTTTATTTATTTATTTATTTATTTAAAAATATTTATACAGGATGACAATATCAACCAAGGCTGTTTTTCATATTGGTCATGTATAAACATACATGGTAAAATACTAACAATGAAATACAAAATATCAATGAAATACAAATGTTATTTAAAAATATGCAAAACATGAATAGATTACATGAATATTTAATAATATAACATTTTATAAAATAACCAGCGACTAGACACATGGATTTACATTCAAAGATTTACCCAGAATCACAAAAAGAATGATTCGAAACAAAGTAAGAAGAAACAAAAAACAAACAAACTTGTATTTATTAAAGTGGGTAAAAAGATATATACACACATCCATGGAGATATTGGTTATTTAGAACATTAATGAAAGTACAATCTTTTATAAAGGTATTTAAATGAAGAAATAGATGTTGGATTCTGTAACTATTTAGATACTTAGGGGATCGGGCTGAGGTAATTGTAAACGTAAGAACAGGCTATAAGTAGCAAAAAATTGCCTTGGCAGGTATTACATTACTAAGAATCTGTTATATCTATATATTTTTTGTAAACACGTTTATAGTCGTATGGGGCTAAATACTTTTCATTAGAGGTTGAAAAATTGATGAAGGGAATGGGAAGCTAGGGGCAAGAGAAAGGAATGCGGTGGATAAAATAGAGAGAGTGTGTAGAAACAGAGAGAGAGAGAGAGAGATCATGCGAGTAGAGAGAAGCTGTAAACAAACAAACAAATTATATTCATCGTTCGACAACCATTGAAAGTATTATTACTCATGTTAGTCGTTACTTTTGGGAAAACATACTGCAGAGGGAAAAATTGTGCTTCCTTGAATGTCTCTATCTTTTTTGTATGTTTTTATTTTCTTGTTTAATTACTAGATTGAGTCTACTGTTGGCTACTAATTGCATTTTCAATTGCATTTGACACTACGCGGAAAGTGACATTTACACGAGCATTCACCACGTGGACTCGAGAAAAAAGTGTGTGTGTGGGGGGGGGGAGGGGGGGTATCTATGAGTGAATTGTTACCAGTTCAGGATTATTTGCTGTGAAGAGTCATATTGTAGACGTAAAAGGAGGCTTTTTGTGTTTTTCTCTCATAATCATATTCAGTATCACTTGATGTGTAAATGTGTTACTCAACATATTGTGGGGAAAGAAATCTCTTTAAAAACGTTGACGGGTAGTTCTAAATTCAGAAACATTACGTTTGATGTTCATTACATTTTCTGAAGGATTTTGATATTTTGTGCTTCATATATATATTGCATATATGTGTTTCATCAAGCAGTTCTGCATTTCATTTGCGCTGCACTGACTTAGAGTTTAATATGCACCAATCCTGTAGCCCAGCAAAAACATTTTTTATTTTGCAAATCTTAGGCTTCCTCTAGCATATCAGTGAGACACGTCAAATTGATTCCTGTGTCAGACATAGATGAGATATATTCTCACTATATCCTATCTTCGTCCCAGTTTTGGAGGCACATTTGCAAACCTTTTGTTGTGAGCGGAGGAATGAGAGATATAGGTGTGTCGGGTTGATTTCGACAATTTTGAGCTGTATTGTATTAACTAGTAAACGTATTGCTTTCTCGTTTGAGTTTTATGAAAAAGATATATGATTGCAATCTTAAGTTCCAATTTTGTCCTCTGATATATGTACATCTGGGTTCTTAATAGAAGTCAATGTTCTTGGACATGGTGACTGAAACGAGGCCTGCTTGTTTATGTGTAAGTCTGTGACAAATAGGACTCACCTTTGAAATGAAATTATCTCATTTATTGGGATATAAAAGAAAGAGCAACAAAAAATGGTTTATACAGAAAGTGCAGCGACATGTATAGTACAGACACAATAGCACTGTTGGATGTTCCTAAGGATATCATTTTTTTTTTTAAATAGCCGCACACTATTTTTTTGTATTCATTGAATTTATTTCGCAAAACTCCCATTCTTTTTTTTCGTACATAACGCAGGTGCATAGCTTAGACCTAGTTGATATAAACTAAACATATTTATAACAAATCTTTATACAAATTAACGAACATAAATACAACATAATTCATAAATCCATGATTTCTCAAACTATATGACTAAAATATAATTTTCACAAAGTATATGACTATATACGATTTCACAACGATTCGATTTCGGAGAAATTTGCAATAGCTTTTGATATGATCATTTAAACTTCTAAAATCTTATTGATCGATGAACTGAATAGTCACAAGCATTGGAGGAAGAAAAGCTAAATCGGCTCAGAATGGTAGTGACGTCATACCACTAGTGCGCTTGTCCACGATCTGAAGCCGATTCGGCTTTTATTCTGATCAGAACGATTAAAGGCACTTAGATGCCCTTTGTTAGTATTTTTATGATTTTTTAGAACGTAAATCAGGATGATGATGTTTGCTTAAATTCTGATTCTAATGTGATTACCACAAATCGGATCTCTTGAAAATCATAAAGTGTTATTATACATATCACGATGTATTGTATCCACTTCCCTCTGCAGGGCCCGTGATAGCTAGACGGATTTAACTGTTTACCGGTTACTCCCAGTAGACTGAAAGCGGGGAGGAATCCAGGATTCTCCAAAAGGGGGCGTAAAATGTACGAAATTGCGAGCGCTAAGCCTTTACGAGACTCCGGGGCTCGCTCAAGGGCCCCGCAATATGTTGAACCTTAGAATACTCTTTCAAAACGAGTTAACTGAACATTCATGTGATTCTTTTTGTTTTTGGAAAGGTAAAAAAGGGGGAGGCTTTCGCCCCCACACCCCCTTGAAGGCCCACGAAATCAATGAAACAAAAACTGGGTCATCAGTCCAGTGAACCCTCCTTGAAGATTGTTCAAATATGGCGCGTTAAGCCGCCGCAACCCCTCCCCCCCCCCCCATTTCTTTACATGTACATGAATGGCAACTGTTTTCAAAGATACAGAAATGTGAAGCGTCATGCTAAAAAAAAAAATCCGCAGTTTGCCCGCGTCATAGCTGGACGAGCCTTTAACGAACCCTTCTATCGACCCCTTTCAATCTTTGTCTCCCTCTTTGTGCCCCCTGTCCCTTTCTGTGTTTCTCTTCTTTGTATCGTGCTCTCGGTACCTCTGTTCCACAATCCAGTTTATTTGACATTCTCCACCAGACTGTCTGGGGAGTTAGTTAATGTTGTCTTGGACTTAATGGATTTTCTATCTTGAATAAGAGCAACGTACTATTCCGATCAACAGTTTTTACTATTGGAAAGCTCGATTTTACTGAATGCAATATTACTTTTCATGAATAATTGAAGGGGAAAAGAGAGATGCTTATCAACCCCGACCTCTTTCATTTAGGAAAGTACTCGATGTCTAACTTGAAATCCTTCTCAGACCTCCTGCCAGTGTTCAGTTTTGGTATCGGATGGTTTCCACTTCTTGTAACCAAAGCTGCTTGGCATACATCAATATATCAAAGAGCGCACGGTGTAAAAAGCAAAACGAAAAGAAAAAGTTTATCCATCAATTACATGCTTTTTAACACTTTCAAGTGAAAGAGAGATGAAGAAAAGAGAGGTTGGGTTTGTTTGGGGGTCACTGCTTGGAGGATGCTAGGATAACTTTTACAAGACAGCGGATTTGCGTGCCTTAGGGCACGTTGGCCTAATTCAAGTTCTGATTCAGGCCGCTGTCTGATCATATGAAAAGATCACGCCTTGAAATGGTGAAAATGTATCCATGTCAATGTAGCTTTAGAAATTACCCAGGGATTTCGAATGGTGATTAGAAAAGGTTTCCCTTGCTTTGAATCATTTTGTTTGAGAGAAAAATAAGAAGAGACAGACATTGACCAAGGAAAACACACAGGTGACAAGAATAAGAGGAACACAGACTGACAAAGATCAAGCAGAAGCACAAGAAAGGTAGGAAGGGACATACATGGATATATATATATATATATATATATATATATTATATATGTATATATATATATATATAGAGAGAGAGAGAGAGATACAATGACGGCGACGACGACTACTCCTTCTACTCCTCATACTACTACTACTTCTACTACTGCTGCTACTACTACTACTACTACTACTACTTCTACTACTACTACTACTACTACTATTACTATTACTACTACTACTACTAATACTACTCCTCATACTACTACTACTACTACTAATACTACTACTACTACTACTACTACTAATACTACTACTCCTCATACTACTACTACTACTACTACTACTTCTAGGTGTTAAATAGGTACCCGGTAGGATGCGATCGTCATTGTTCGTCAACCAGTTTTTGAGCGTCATGTAACCCCTGGCTGGAATGCTCCCCAGGGAGTGGAGATTGTGCACACATTGTGCGCGGGCAAGCACTGAATCCAATGACCGGGGTAATAGTTTATTTGTAAAGCGCTTAGAGACATTTGTATTAAGCGCTATATAAAAATTAAATATTATTATTATTACTACTACTACTGTTATTGTTGTTGTTAACATTTCATTGAAATTATCAACTCCAGTCCACTCTAAAGACCCGGTCAATTGTCAATATAAAAAAGGATGTTGGATGTGGGAAGTTCGGTGTTGAAAGCATGATGAGCTTGAATCTGCCAGCAACACATTATTTATTATTCTTTACATTTTAAAACGTTAATCATTATTGGTCATATTTCCGGTGATATGTGACCGTTTTTTATATATTTTTTTAAATCTACTTATATATTTACTTATTCATTAATTTATTTTATTCGCGTTTCGTCCTACTTATTTATTTACTTACTTACCCATTAATGTATTTAATAATTCATTAATTCATTCATTTATTTGTCAACGTCAATACATTTATTAATGTAATTTGTTTATGAGGTTTTGTTCATGTTCATTTACATGCACGCTCTGTATCCTTAGCTATGCTCGAGATCAACGGTACTTCAGGTCTCATGCATAATAATGGAATATAAATTGCATATTATCAGCCCAAATGGCCTTGTTTGGCGCCTGTGAAATACAAAGCATTACATGATGTTGTGTAGGATTTTGAACTGTGAAGTATTCTACTAGACTCAAATTAATTCGGTATTGTACGAGCTAATTAAAACAATAACCTTTACGAAATTTGACGATCGTTATGATTACTTAGTCAGTGACTCTAACTGGGTTAATATAATCACAAGGTGTATGTATCCCCAAATAATTATTGACGATATTCTCTAAACTAATGTGTCAACAGTTAGCCTATATCCCCAATAAAGTATCTGTTACGTATTAAATATATGATTTGTTTTTGCTCCCTAATGTTTGGAATGTGGGAACTAAGGATGGAGTACGTATATCATCCCTATAAAAATTGTTATTATTCACGCTTACATCCATTTAAAGATAAAGTTGAGTTATGGTCATGCGATTGCATTGTGAGAAAAAAGGTGTGGAATGGATCGGGAAAAGTTGATCATATAGCATGTAAGTATTGGTGTGTACTGCAAGGTTCTGGAGTCATCAAAATCATAATAAATTTGACCCTGTCTTGGTATAAAGTACGAGCACTGTACACAGAAAGATGTATATGGGACTACACAATTGGTGTCGGGGGCCCGACACCTTGATTTCCCTATCTTGCTATGCTCATTACTCAGTCATAATACATTTTCTACCAAAATTGTTTGGCAAATGACATTTATTTGTAATCTTGAACATTCAGTGTAAGTTTCGTTTGATTCTGTGAGAAATTATCTTATTTTTTTACCAGAACTCAAATTTATCTTTAATGATATCGACCGTGTGCACATTGCTTTTTATTTCAGAAGAGCTGACCTGAAAAAGAGAGGTCGATGATTATTAATAAATATTTGTATTCCAATTACCTATGGTTGAAATTGTCCCACACATTCGGTACATGACTCAAACATGTATTCCGGTGAATGTTAGTTACCGCTGTGGTGTGCATTCCGTTTCCTCTTTCACAGAGTTGTATGCTAGACATGATAGAAGTATATATATAAATGTATTCAACACCTACGTGGATCCTTGTCATTTGATTGGAGGATTGTTGGTCACATGATATTCAATAGATGATATGTTGCACGACCGTGCATTTTTGGTTATATGCGCCGTGCATTTTTGGTTATATGCAGACTGCGTACCTCTCTGCCGTGCGCGTATCCCTGCGTGTGTCTGACGCAAAGGCAATCTGAATGTAATCGAGAAGGCTTGACTCCAACTTTAATTTATCTTTAATATCAGGAGTAAAGCATAATTTGTTGATTAACGTTCTATTAGATCTTCTTCGATGTTGTATAAAACAAATAATGAATGTTTTTAATTCGTTCAATAGTGCGAATATTTTCATTCGTTGAAAGATTAACGTTGATTCTATTCAACTCGGCTGACGCCTCGTTGAATAGAATGTTAAGCTTTCAACTCATGAAAATATTCGCACTATTGAACTCATAACCATTCATTATTTGTATAATATCTCTCTGTTATACATATTATAGTAGCGACCAAGCTATGATTTAAACTATATTTTGATTCGTTTTCTAGTTACTTCTAAGGATATGTTCAATGATAAACCTTGTTGTTTTCTTCGTTCACATTATTCAAAGCTGAATGTACTCATAAAGTGTATTTGTATGCATAATTCTAGATGGGGTGATTTTTGTTCCCCTTCGACCTTTCAAGCAGACCTTTATAACACCCTCTTAATCGTAAATGTGATTATTCCGATTAACGCGGTGTGAAATGTAAGAGTTGACGAATTGTGTGAGATGGACGAGACTGCATCTTGAAGAAAGTTAAGAAGCTGAGGACGAAGATTTTAGTTGACAGCATCACCCATCCAAAAGGAATCGACTTGTTAATTGTAACATGTATACAGTTCACCATTCCGCATAATTTTCGCCATCGGATTACAATGTATAACAAATAACAACTGTATTGCACGATACACATCGCCATTTATTACGATGATCTCTTCTCTAGAACGTACCATCCGAGATTAAAATAGGAATGTTCAGCCTCGTTAGTTTTCACAATTATCGACATAGCTGATTACTGGGAAGCAAGAGAGCTTGTGATTGCGTGCATAACAATCACCGGGCTTCATTGGTAGCTCATGTTTGCATGCATGTCTATTTGTTAAGATCAAATGATGACATAAGGGAATGGAAAAGCGTGTAAGACAGATGCTGGAAGACTAGGAAAGAGAAGTGTTCCCACATACATGTACATGGAATAGAAAATAACAGCTAAACGATCACCAAAACAACAACAACAGTGACGACGACGATGACGACGATAACAAATACAACAACAACAACAAT
>JAVYIG010002334.1:195000-255855 GCA_035222895.1 Strongylocentrotus droebachiensis
GGGAAAATCTGCCCTTTAGAACCTTCTGCACTGCATCTTTTATAGGACCTTAAGTTTTTTTGGAAAGGTATACTAGAAGTTTAGTAGGGTTGGGTTTTTAGCTCTCAGCCAAGCCCTAAACGATAATCTGAAACGATAATTTGTCTATAGATACTTAAATCTGATTCTGTTTTCTCAATCGATATGATACCAGTTAAATGCAATATCATGATTGCATACTCCATTCTCAAATAATGGCTCATGTTACAGGATACTTCCATCTCTCTTCATAATTACCATCGCCACTGTCATAATTGATAACATATTTTTATCATTTTGATTTGTTTTATTAATTAATTTTGTTTTCTTCTTCATAAAACAGAAGACAAGCGAAGTATTCCATCATGAAAGGAAAACAATGTTTAATTCCCCGTGTCACACACTTTTTCAGCTTTCAGTTAACTTCTATCACAATCATGTCTAATCGTAATCACCATCATTCTTTCTGTTGTGTAGGGGCTCTCTTATCGTTGATCCGTGATTTTATGATTGCAGGGCCTGTGGGAGAACAGTATTAATGCTGATTAAGCTACCCTGGATAAAGAGAGACACATTATCATTATCATATTATTAGTAGTAATAGTAGTCGTATTATTATTAATATCCTTATAAGCATTATTAGTATTATTGTTTGTGTTGTTGTTATTATTATTGTGATCATGATTAGAAGTAGTATCATTATCATTATCATTATTATAAGTAGTAGTCATCATTAATATCAATAGTTTCATTATCATTGTTATTAAAGTAATATTAGTAGCAATAATATTATCATTCATATCATTATTATTATTATTGTTATTATTATTATTAGTAGTAGTAGTAGTAGTAGTAGTAGTACTACTACTACTAGTAGTAGTAGTAGTAGTAGTAGTAGTAGTAGTACTATTTTAAACCCGTGATTTTTTCTGCTGTACCAACCATTCCTTTTATTCCATTTAAACATATATTAAAAAAAGAGATATGACTATGTTTATTTTTGTTCCATTTATTGCAGTGAATTATACAGAGTTTTCGTGCAATTGTTTTGTACAACGTATAATCAATACATATATTTTTTATGTTACAATTTGTTACATGTTTTACATATAAATATATACATTGGCTTTTTCTTAAACATCTGACTTATGAACAGCTATTTGGCATGAAAAATAAAACATCATTAATAACATTAGAAGACCACTGCCACGATGTCAATTATTTCAACATGATGTAACATGATCAAGATGGCTCCTTGAATTGCAATACGTTCGTTTTTTTTCGTTTTTTTTTTGTTTTATAATCGCATCAACTGACACTCAATTTGAATCTAAATTTAGATTTCGAGCCACACAGAACACTCTAATATATACATATTTATCATAATCAATTGAGCATTTCATTTCTTTTTATGTATGTTCAGCATCGATCATTAATAAAAGTCTGTACCCCTTTATGACCTACGACCTCCTGCAATGGATTAAGGCTGGAAAAGAGTCCGTCGCGGCTGGCCTTAAATTGTCTACGATTGGAGCCTAGCTGTCACATTGTAATACCAGTTATGCAACTAGTTGTGACCTGTCGCACTACTTGCTAAACAACTGGCTATTACCAAACGAGCCAATGTTGGTATGGACTGCTACAAAAAAGGTCCATGGTGGCAGCGACTGACTGCGACCAGTCGTGGGGTTATGGCCAATCGTGCAATTCCTCCTGATCCGTCGCGCGTCCTCCCCGCGAATATTACGAATATGACGATTGGATCCGCAGAATAGTGATTTGGACAATAAAAAAGCCTGTTTAATGTCAGCTAAGACTTGGCGCAAGACTGTTCGCAATATATCCTACGACCAGACTGCGATAATCTGCGACTACGTTAGTGGCAGCCTAGGGATTTTCCTTGTTTTTCTTCAACGATTTAATAAAAAATCCCTGCGAAACTGATTTCTGTCTGGAGACTAGCTGTGACCACCTCTGATCACGTACGACCACCTTTGACCTGTTGCATCACGTTTTAAAAAGACTGCCTGCGATTACCAGACTCAGGCTGGGACAGATCACAAGGTATTGTGTCCAATAATAGGATGGCTTAAAGGTAAAGGTGGGTTCTGGTAATGCGATTGCATTGTAAAAGAAAAGGTGTGGAATGGATCAGAAAAAGTTGATCATATAGTATATAAGCATTGGTGTGCAAGGTTCTGGAGGCATCAAACTCATAATAAATTTTGCCCAGTACTGTGGTAAAGTAACAAGCACTGTATACAGAAAGATGTATATGTGACTACACAAATGGTGTTGGGGCTACTATACCTTGATTTCCTTATCTTTCTGTGCTCATTACTCAGCCAGTATACATTTTCTTCCAAAATTGTTTGGCACATGACATTTATTTGTAATCTTGAACATTCAGTGTAAGTTTCGTTTGATTCTGTGATCAATCATTTTCTTCTTTCTTAAAACCAGAAATCAGGTTTATCGTTAAGTAAATTATATTTGAAGAAATGAATGCACATATAATGCTTACGGTGCACTGATAAACACACATGATTTTTGCTTCTGGGAACGAAAATGAAATTATGCATAAGGTTCACAAACACATAGTTTTAATAACCTTGCACTAACCTCGTTAACCCGTCGACTTCTGAACTCCCTCATTCACATATGCTCAATACATAGACCCCCCCCCCCCACCCGGTACCAGCAGGTAATGAGTTAACATCTGAAATACACTATGGTCCAATTCTAATTCTAACTTGAATGTGTGTGAGTTTGTGCGTTCGAATCCTGTTTCCTATGTATAACGAACCCCAAACAAATCACATTTACATTTGATACGAGACATCACACACCATAAAGAGGAACAAATTGTCGACAAATTTCATCATGTAAAAATATAACAACTACATGCATATGCGAAATATACTGTGCTGTGTCTCATCACTAAACACTTTCCCCTGCGTCTGATTTTTTATCTACAAAAATGATTCTCTGTGTAGACAAGTCAATGTAATCGGCAAAATAATCCTATGGGCTGAATCTTTATCGAATTTGCCGTTAGGATTATGAATATGACAGAGTACTGTTTGTTGATAAAATAGATTCATCCTTATAAGCCGCTTCACAAATGTGTCACTCTTTAATCGCCATGGATCGAAAGCTTGGACAACCAATTTTCTTTTAAATATTGTACTTGTACACTGTACTTGTGTGAAATGTTGACCATGGTAGTTCCCTGTCTGTTCCATTGTCGATCAAAGCTAGTTAAAGGTAAAAACCATCGCTACATAATTCAAGAACTCAACAGTCAAGATAAAGCAATCATGCATTCATCTCAATCCCAAGTCTGTTTGAGCAAATAGCGTTAACAAATTACATACATAATATTCCACCAATGACGAAAATCTTACGGAAAATATTCAGCGCTTATTTCTCTTGTGGCCACATCAAAAAAACAATTGCTTTGACAAATTGCACTGAGTTGGAGAAAGTTTGCCCTTTCAGAAATATCAAGACGAGGAAGGAATAACATGGAAACCTGTAGATATTAGGAGAGAAACGCAGATCCCTTCGGGAAAACCATGGCAATTATAGTAATAGGCTGGCTCGTTTTGTCAATTATGCTCTTGTTATGAGTTCATAACGACCAGAACACATGACTGAGAACATTATTGTCTTGGCCAAACGACAATCCTGATGCATCAAGCCAATCGGTTAAAGGCTAAAATAACATTTGCGTAATGCTATATATCACGTAAACTTCTTTTTACCCAATAATTAATAATAATAATAATACAGATGAAAGTAACACTCATTGAATATGTAAATATAGACTTTCATTTATCACTGCTACACAAACAGATTTAATATAATCACCGGATAAACTATATTAGTCTCCACCCAAAAAGGGAAACAAAGTCGCCCCCTTTTGTTCCTTTCGAACATACACTGAACGTAGCCACGGCAAGAATTGTCACTAGATATCTGCTCCAAATTGACCTAATTGAGTAACGTTTAAAAATACACCATAATTGTTTAGTACGTCATTTTGATTTTAATTTTAGATTTTTAGATTTGTTTGATTTAAAAAAAAAAAAAAAATACTAATCTATCTTTCCTACTGCAATTTCTTCCAATCGGTTGGGCTTTTGATCGACCTTCCATTTAAGAAATGGCTTGAATAGTTGAATATGATTTCAAAAGCTGACTGAACTTATTTATACAAAAATGTGATAACAACATCTCAGTGAATATAATTCTTTAATATCACACTGATTGTCGGCTAACTTCCCAAACGTCCATATAGGCTAAATTAAAATACGGACTTCTGCAATAATTGCACTCTACCTAGATTTTTGTAATGGAAAGCAAATTCGCAGACGGAGAATGTCTATCTGTTTAAAAAAATATTGCACGCGAGCAAATTACAGCGAACTTATCTCGAGGCAAGGAGAATGCACGTGTTATCTCACTAGCTCTTAACACCACACACTCGTGTGCCTTTAAAATGCATTTACTTCGAAGATATTCAATATTGTTAAGCCACAATCGCAAAAATGTACTATTCCACTTCATTTCGATGAAGACTTGATGCCAAACGGCATTAGGTGGAAACAATTGAAGTAAGCTCAATTTTAACGATGAATTCCTTTACGATGATCTTTTCACATAAATAAGCTTTCGGCTTCAATTTTCTTTTATTACCTTATTATCACTTTGCAACATTTATATTTTTGTAAGTGCATTTAATATTATATTGTGTTAACTCATGCAGTCATAATGATATACTTTTTTTCTTCTCCAATTCCACCGAAAAAAACCGTGGAGTAAGAACATTTAAAGTAAATTAAGATAAAGAACCAAAATTATCAAGAAAGCCAAACTGTCTGTTGTTAACTAATACAATTAAAGATTTTCCATCAGGTAACGTTATAAAAGGTAACATAGTTAGAAAAATACAGTAGCCTTTTCAAACAAAAACAAGACAACAGACATGCAGATAGAATATTTGCATTTCTATTCAATAGCAGTCTTGGAAAATGTTAATACATAAACACAAATTAACCGAGTACGCTCTATTAGCTAGGACTTTAAAAAAAAACACACCAATATAGATTTTCAGAGAGCTCATTCCGTGTGCGCACAGAGGAATATATGCATACAGATAATAAAAGAGCATCACATCGGTACGGACTTCTTCATCTTTAGTATGTAATTCTAGTGACATTTTACCATGCATTTAAGAGTTCCATTCAGCGCAAGATAGAAATGTCAAAGTGGGCAATAAACTTGATAAAATTAATTACTAGTTGACTTGTATAGAGACCATGGAAATCAATTTCACACTCGGTGCATAAAATTGGATACGTGACCAACTCCCGGTTTCATTAAGGCGTTAATAATGCAGCATGCCCGAAGCTTTTGTCAGATTTAATCAGAAAATTAGTTTAAAACGGGCGGCTGATGAGCCGCAGTGAACCGCGCTCTAACTTCTAGATTGTCAGAAAGCTACGGGCAATATCTTTAATCAGCCGGGAAATTTTCCAGTCTCCTAGGACCAACTATATTGCTACCTTTGACAGAATCCTCACGTCCATGCAATACTTGAATATGCACCGATGAACTAAACCTTACCAACATTGTGGGTAATTGTTTTTAAAGTTTAAATCTTGCCACAAAATGTTTGCAATTCGTTTTAGTTTTGTTTAGCATCTCACCAAAAAGAGCGATAACTGTGCGATCAGAATAACATATTCATGCACGTATGGAATTCTGAACCAATTGATTAACCAATACATGTATCATGAATATAGATATATGAAATCAAAGAAAACTGTTTTCATAGGAACCTTATAAGTGAAATAGTCTTACTTAAATTCAAGTGAATTATGTACTTAGCATTGATCGTGCAGATGAGCAAGTATCGGGAGCATAATAACCATTCTGATTACTGTTGACGCTATTTCCTGAATATAATCTGACCACTAATACATTTTTCTACTCGGTGATAGTTTCATTTTTCATTCATGTCTTATTGAGTTGGCAATCAGTGAACATCTTGAAAAATGAGATAAACGTATACAAGATATGCAAGTCATATTTCTTAATAAAAATGTGTTGACAATATCAATGTTGTGGTAGTTGCAGTATCATTTGTTTTTTAAATAAATTGTCATAAACTAAACCATTGTTGGCTATCTTTATCTGATATATATGTTCTGTGTTTGCGGATAAATTAAGAAACATTTATGATCACGTTAGGCGTAAGCCTTCACAACAAAGTCATTCCGTTTCCTTCGTTAGCGTTTCCAGAAAAATAGGTCCCTTTTCATTTGGTTACCTTGTCAAAAAATCCAGGAAAGCAGTATATTCTGCAGTACACCCAAACCTCTTAGTACATGGTGCCCGCTATTTCTGTCTGAAAATCGGTTATGATACACCTTCCATTTGAACTGCATGTTGAAAATCTTTAATAGTACACCATTGTCTGCTCACGAAACCCTGAAGCCACAGAGTGCTCAATAATACCCCCTTGTTTCCGTCCGATTTTCAGAAAATTGCAAGATAATCCAAGGTATGAGTGGCTTCTTCTCATGAATCATGTATGGTCATTTTACGCCATCTGAGAACATGATTCGGCGTCCGTCACCTAATCAATTTAAGGCCAGTCACAACTAATCTGCTGGCGAAAGGCGTCCTGTAACGCGATATGAAAGCCATATGCACTCATCTTTCCAAGGTAGGTTTGATCAGCCAGCCAATGGTGCATGTACACCCGGGGTATATCGTCGAGCAAACTTCGAGAAAACGTACTGGCACGACTGTTGGTGATTCAGGCATATGAAGGTGCTCCCGTGGCCCCGTTCTTCTGGTGCATGGTGATTTCAGACACTGCCGATGTGACTGCTGTAAGAGGATAGGCATTTAACCTTGTTCCTGACATTGTGTCGTCATCGCGTCGTTTACCTAGTCTTCTTCCAGAGCTCCTCTCATCTCTCTCTCCCAGGCAAGGGTTACGTAATCTCCAAGGTCGATGATCCGTCGATGTCAGCTCATAACCTCTTTTATCACCACAGCGCCATACCTTTTTGAAGCTCTTCTTAAAGCTATCGCTCAGAAATCCATACAAGAATGGATTTGCACAACTGTTCATGTAGCTGAGCAAGATCGTGATTTCATTTATTAAATAATTAGTTCGCATAACGTCAAAGTCGAATGCTACAATGAAACGGAAGAAAAAGAAAGGGGACCAAAATACGACGAATACAATTATCACGCACAGCACCAAACGGTTGACTTTTCTTGATTTCTCCCATTTCCCCGTCTTTGTGCCCATTTTATGAAGTCTTATCATGATCATCGAGTAACATGCTGCTATAACCACCACAGGGATCAAAAACCCCATCGTAAATGTGTAAAAGCAGAAAGCTTTAGCCACGGCCAAGGCTGCATTTTGGCCAACAACTTTGTCAAATTGTAGGCGGCACGAGAGCTGTTCGGGGTCATAACGAGTAAATACCATTATCGGTGATGCTGCGGCGAGAGCGAGGAGCCACACACCAACGTTGATAATTGTAGCGACGCGCATGTTTCGGTAACAAGAAGCCCTGACCGCGTAACAAACCGCCACATAGCGGTCAATCGCCATAAGCGTCAAACAAAATATGCTTGTAAAGAGATTCAATGCATCAATACTGTACACTAGATGGCAAAGAACTTTGCCAAAAATCCAAATGGGGTGAACTGTCGCCGTCGCTAAGAATAATAGTGCGATTAAAAACAAGTTATCGGCAAAAGCTAAGTTAAGGATGTATACATTAGTCACAGTTTTCATCTTAGCGAATCTCAGGATGACATAAATGACGGTGCCATTACCGAGGAGTCCCATGATTGCAACTATATAGTAGAGAGATCCGGTAAAGAGAAACAACCAGTTGCCGTCATTTTCAACGGATGAGTTAGAATAGCTATAACTACTCTCTGACACCAGCGGATACAGAGAATCCACGTCGGTAGACATTTTGGAGGAATTGAAGAACTACAACGACATCAAATCGTCGACGTTGAGATAGAAATCTTACATTTCGTTGCTTCGATACAATCCAGAATGTGTGCTTCAAAAGAAAGAATTATTATCACTCCACCGTTTATACAGCCAACCCTATCGCACATATTTTTGCCACTTCATTCAAACCTGAGGTCCACAAACGGCACGATGTTTCCACCTCAGCGACGAATAGACATTTTAAATACCAGAATCATGGTCAAAATCTTTTAGTGCATGCGATGCTCATGGATGCTACTTTGAGAGATGCAGCCTTAGCAACGGTTCAGCGTACAATGTTCGCTGTTTGATCGCGAAACAACTACTGATGGTGAAGCTTGCCCGTGCAGCAGAGATGGAGCAACGCGTCGAACTTCGAAAGGGGTGGAGCCTAACCAGTAGCCAGCTTCCAATTGGCTATTGAAGTTACCATGGTAGAAAGACCGTTATGTATGGCAATAATGCGTGCACGCTGACATGTCTTCTTCTCTCTCTTCGTCATTAAACATTTTCATGGTATTTTCTCTCTTGTTATTTCTAGCGCCTCGTTAGTCTTTGACTATATGTTTTCGTCCTCTCTCATTTTGATTGGCATCCCTGTTCTTCGTTCTTTGTATCCATATTCCTCGTTTTTATAAATTATAATTTTATATTATCAGGTTGTGCGATAAAATTACAACACTCTGCGCTTGTATGGCCTGTTAGATTAAAGGGATCCGGTAACTTTGTCTTAGATCCTTTAAGAAAATCATTGATTAAGCTCATGCTGCAATGGTAATTATAAACCTTTAGGTCAGTCAGGAACCCCATGACTTTTACAAGCCGATCGATTGTCTGATTATCAAGATATTTATGATTGAAAATCGAAATCAAATTTTGCGTTTGCCAAACGGTTTTCATAACTCTACAGTCTATCGGGGAAAACGAGTACGGTAAAACCGGTCACTCAAAGGTTTTTTACTTTTTTGAGGCACTTCTTGATCATTTTGAAGCGCAATTTTTGTACGGTTTCAATATAACACCATATCACAGACACTGATAACACGTAGGGCCGTGCATTTTAGATTTAACATTGTTTAAACGATCCCTTTAAAGTAAGACCCGTAATAAGACATACGATTATTGTAAGGTAGATCTGCAGGTGTCAGTGTTAAAGAGGCCTGCTATAGCTGTGTGGAGGTATCGTGGTTAAGCAGTTCATTCATTCAACATGTGCAAGGGTTAATCTAGGATTAGAATTCTATCTCATGGCAAGACATATTTCAAGACATATAAAATCCATATCTGCTACTATTCACGAAACCGTACAATTACCGCGGTCAAGTAGAATGACGGAGCGGACAAATATGTTCCGTTCGACCATACTGGAACCGATTTATACCTAGGTGAAGACTACATAATTATTTGTCCGCTCGTCCATTGTACTTGACCGGGGTTATTGTACATTTTTAGAACGCCGTGAGTGTTTGCGGCGTGATGGACATGTGTGTTGAGTAAGAAAACACCATTAATGTTATTATTATTACTACCATTATTATCCGCTTTTAGTCATTTTGGAATCTAGAACAATTCTACATTCTAGAATGTAAACATCTCTCAGCCAATCTACCTATATTTTCTATAATATCTAACTGTTGAAACATATTTTGGCAGGCGAGAAAATATTTTGTTTTTAGTTATTATTATTAATTATTATATTTTGTATTCTGTTTGTTTTCCTTTGGTGGAAACCCTCCATCGACATCCTCAAAGTAGAAATATTGTCAGTGCATTACATTCATTATGTGTCATTGATTACATCATGCACTCATGTATAAATATATATATATATATACAGGTAAATTAAATAGAGTGAAATCAATCAAATGAAACATTGAAACAGAATAAGATTTAATGAGAAAATGAATTAAACATCATACATTCTTGCTTTGTTGTGATTGTCCTTATAAATTGTTTAGCGCAAGGAAATATAGTGACGCATATTTAAACTTGACTCCAAATTAGGGATCGGTTCGCTCTAGATCATTTGATGCGTCAGATTCAAGCTAGGGTGAATTACACTAAACAGCGCGATCCGTGAGATCAGATATTGTTTAGGGGAATAGACAAAATAATTCGGAAGGGTCGCTTGCAAAAATATTGCTATTCGATGACAGTTATCTTTTTTGTTGTTGTAATGCCTAGTAGGGAGGGGGAACTTACAGATACGTTGAATTATTTCGAGACACGCTCGTACCCACCTTTCACCTTACACGCATCGACACCCTCAATCACACGTACATACCACCAAAAATATTCTAATAAATGGGATGTTAACAATGGTCCTATGATTAATCATAATGCAGTAATTATTGCAGCAATGACAAAGGGGAAAAATAAATGGGCACTAATAACGATATCAACAAATAATCTTAACAGTTATACTTATGACAGTGATGATAAAAGCCATGGCAATAATAAAAGCATAACAAGCTATACTAATAATGATGTCAGAGGTGAAAATGATGAATTCCTAAACTATAAACAATTATATGAATAAGACATACAGAAACGTTGGCATGGTTACAGACAACAAGAACCCTATGACGGACACCGACAGTCCGATATCAATAATATTAACAATGAATTTTCATAGCGCATTTTCCATACGTGTTCTAATGCACTTTATTACATTGGTTCATCCATTTGTTGGTGTATACGTATATGCCATGCTTTGATATCGTGATGAGGTTATAGTCGAAATGGTAGGCCTATGTTCATTCACTAAAACATGACAATGTGATAGAAATAGCATAGAAGGAAGGCACACACATCATTGGGGATAACACACTAGGCATCCGTTATTTATCGGCAGAGGGGGCTATACTTCGCAGAAGAATGACGGGAATTAGATCACGTCTCCTAAAATCGGTAACCAAATCTCACCTAGTTTATCCACTATAAGCCTTTTCTAAATTATAAAGAAAAAATAATAATTTGAAAATAGAAATCTCAACCTCATCTTTGCGTGTTAATTGAGATTGCGACGAGTTTAAGAAAGGACCCAGTCATAAGTATATAAATCCAAATCATAGTAGGCCTACGTCAACATCCGTCGCCTAAATTTGGTAATTCTGTGAAAATATGCACTTATCTGTGATTTAGGACGAACTTAGATGCTACATATTAGCGAGAGTTCTGATGTTGTTAAAGATTTTATGTATTTATGTATTTATTCTGTGTTCTTTAATCATTATACAGGGTGGTTTATTCAGTTTATATAAAGCTGCTCTGCAAGATAGCTCTTTAGTATAAAATATAATTAATTAAAACAATGACGAAATCAATAAATAGTAAAATGATACAGTTCATTATCAAAAACAAAACATGACCAAAATATTGACTGATAATGGACAACAAAAGTATTGGACATTTGTCACGATACTGAATTAAGCTAAGTTTTACTTTTAATATTACAGATAAAATACCACAGAGTTTTAACAGTTTTCACTCCCCATTCCCCGAAATAGGTATTTCAGCATATCATGTTCGGCCATAAATGAATATTAGTCGTACCCCCCCCCCCCCCGACCGTCCCTTCTTCTATTAATTAACAAATGTTATATACCTCTCTTTATAAATCTAGCCATCTGATTGGTCGATATTGGAGTCGTGATTTTAATAGCCATTTTCGTAAAGAAACGAACAATGCCAGTAATGGTTAATTTACTGTCACTCATTTTAATCAAACTTTAAGCCCAAATATTTATGTAAAGTTGTTGTCCGGGGGTGGTATTCTGAACATTGTTGTAAGTTTTGTGTTATCTTTTGTTGTATCTTCCAGAGATAACACAGCGCTAATATTGTTGTAAGTTGGTATTCTGAACATTGTTTTATCCCTGTGTTATCTCTTGAAGGACCGCCTCTATCTTATCTTTGACCACTGTTGACACGCCCATTTGTATGGACCCCACCAATCAAAATCTGTTTTATATAAGCATGATAAGTAGGTCAACCAATAGGAGTACTTTATGCCATACTGAAACGCATACTAATCTTGGCGTAATTAGTTAATTGAGCGCTTATAATATAATGCGCGTCCTAATCATGCGCTGTGCATGTGACACGTGGATCATGAATACAAGTCACGCTTTCAAGAAACATCACAGAGATGAGAGCATTAAAATCGTCATATCCTAGCATGTAATTTCTTAGAAATTTCTCATCTGTGATGTCTCCAGTCAGCACACAACCTCCTTTCCATCTTGTCTATTGGCACTGAGTTGGTTCTGGGCAAGAAAGATTGCCGCCATTATATCACCATAAAAGATACAACAACCCCCTACCTGTTGTAAATATTGTTGTAAATACCATGCAAGATAAGATAAGACAAAAGATACAACAACTTTCAGAATACCAATTATCTCGACATATTATCTCGTGCGCATATGCAAATGAGGATTAAACGCCATTTTATTAATAATACGCACCATTACAAGCGCACCAAAGTATGAGCGCATGCGCGGCTGAAGAGATAAGAGAAAAGATACAACAAAAGATAACACAAAAGATACAACAGTGTTCAGAATACCAACTTTATCTTATCTCCAAAGATACAACAATATTAGAGATAACACAGGGTTCAGAATACCGCCCCGGGGTTAAGTCTTATACACATTCTTTGTATTTCTAATGGGTGTGTTTGTTTCATATATTGTACTATTTTTTTCTTACTCAACACCCCCCCCCCCCTCCACCCCCATGAGCCAACAAAAACTAACGTTACCGCCTTTTTTTTTAAACCTGTTTTTTTTTTGCCAGGGGAGGGCGCCATCGGCAGTATCATTTTATTTCGAAACGTATTGTTAATTTAACATGAGTGAAGATTATCCACAAAATAAATAAATATAAATGATTAGGAACACTTGCATTTTGAAAGAAATTGAATATGATTAAATATTCAATTCGATATGATTAAATATTCAATTTAATATGATTGAATATTCAATTTAATATGATTTAATATGATTAAATATTCAATTAAATATGATTAATTATGAAATCAAATGTTTCTTTAAAGAAATCAAATGTTTCTTTAAAGAAATCAATGAAAAAACAAATGCTTTATCACGAACAATCTTACAAGCATATTTTCTTGCACACAACACTTTCTTACACATGAAACATAATAATAATAATTATCCTTGCTTATATAGCGCCTAACACTTATTTTATCAGAAGTCTCTAAGCGCTCTACAATAATGCAGCATAACAATCCATATATTTTGTTTACAGTAGCTGTGATATATTCCTGCTTTTGTATTTAAGAAAGGAATGTCCGACTCATTGTATACTTCATCTAAAAGTCCCAGCAACAGTTAATTGTCCTACTTTATAATATATCATATGTGGCTGTTATCAAGTTTTCCCTCCTAATATTTATTTTTCATCTTCACTTTCAATCATGCCGAAAGAATGGGCATTCATTAAGTTTTATGCGAAGACCCCTGAAATATCTTATCTGTCTTCGGATTCATTTAATAGCCCATTGCGTCGTTCAGTTCTGCAATGACTGCTCCAAGTTGGTCAAGATCATTTTGATTCAGACGACTGTCATCTATCCCACCGTTGAGGGCGTATTTAGATGTCAACAGGATAAAGCCTGTCCATTTTCCGGTTTCCTAAATAGGTAAATGATAATCGAAAATCATTAAAATCTACAGACATGAAAATTAAATCATCAATAATGACAAATCAGTATTAGAGATGTTTTACATGTGACCTGCTTGTCTTTTCGAATACATCTTACTTGCCGTAGAAATTAACTACTCGAGAGAGTAGTTGTGTGTGTGTGTGTGTGTGTGTGCGTGCGTGGGAAAACGCCATCAACCGCGGACCTTTCCATAGAAAACTACCCTCAAACCGCGGACGTACCTGCAATGGGGGACCGTCCACGGTTGCGATCCTGGTTTTCGCCGTATAAAATTTACGACGTAGGGGGCGTTTGAATATTAGATGTCGCAGCGTGTAGCCAACATCGAGTGGATCAGTTCTATGTGTATCGCGAAATGTCACAGCGCCCCCTTCGATGACTGCGCGGGAAAAACGCGCTACCTGCTATCATCCCATAGCAGGTACGTCCGGGGTTGAATGTAGTTTTCTATGGAGTGGTCCGCGGTTGCAGGCAATTACCCATGCACACACACACAAGTAATAAACTTCGTCCACGTTTGACGCCATAAACGTGTAGTGGTGTGTGTGTGTGTGTGTCGCATGATGGGGGGGGGGGGGTAGTCGTGTGTTTGGTTGGATGGGGTTATTTGTTTTATGTTACAATCGATTTCATTTTCGTTTCATCAATTGTACAATGTATGTAATGAAAATGTTTTTAATTCATGTCAAGATGAAGAAAAAAAACTGTATTCATATCTAAGATTTATTTGTATTGTTTGGAATCAATACAAAAAAAAAATTGAAAACAAAAAATTGAATATGCTTTTCTTTCTTTCCTATAGCCAAAGGAGGTAATCTATAAAATATTTTCCTGGGAGAGAAGTAAGTGTACAACCTTTGTCCTCGAAATCAAGCCAAGCTCGCTTGAATGATTATTTGGAAACTTTAAAAATGATAACATAGTGAAAATATAGCAGTTCGAACACAAGACACTGCATGTTTAAATGATTTTACCTCTGAAATTGTATGAAAGTAACGATTTATGGTAACAAACTTTAATCACGCAATATCTTACTTTTCTATGGAATGAATACTGATATACTGACCTTTTTCTCGATTGCAATATAATCAGCAATTATTGAACCATGGGTCATTGCACATGCGTGGATTATGTCGAGTGTACCGAACAATTGTGTGCTTATCGCTTGTACATCCTCGACTTTCAGGTGAAGCTTCTTGGCTCTAATAAGTTTGAGTGCATCAGACAGAATGAAACGATCAGACTTCATTGTGTTCATCTCCAAAGATTTTGTAGAATCTGGGAAGTTAACAAAAACAAATCATATCACTGTAAGTTAAAAATATCCTATTAGATAAACAAATATATTCACATGAGCTATTTGTAATAATTCATCATTATTTTCCTGGTGCATTCCTTTTTCCGGTTCAGGTTTATTAAAGTCCATCTGTGTATCACAGAATATCACTATTTTCTTGTTGTTTCAGCATAGCTGAAAAATTAGAATCGTGCAAGAGACGAAAAGCAGATAAAAACAAGTTTTTATTAAATGCTAACCTCTTTCTGCAGACAATGTTCCTTCCAATTGTGTTGAGGTAACGCATCTGTTAAGTATACCTGGATCCGCGTAGCGATTACTGTAACTGTTGCTGATTGTGACACGGCTCGAATCCGTGCGAAACGACGCCAGTCTGGTCTTAATATCTATTGTTGAGATGGTATAGAGATATGGGTTGATAGCCGAGTTGATTGGGAGAACGAAGACAGCAATCCAGGCGTACACCGTCGGTGGTATGATGGCAGAGTCAGAAAGAGAAACAAAGGCTAGTATGACGATAGGTAACCAGCAACAGATATCTGTAGCAACGATGATTGCAGTTCGGACCGCCAACTTTATCTGTAAAGCAAAGCGATATTGGACATAATTAACGGGATTTCAAGGATTATTGTACCTAGTGGATACAAGATTTGTTATAAATCATACAATAATAATAATAATAATAATAATGATAATAATAATAATAATAATATTTTAAAGTCCACTCCAAATGTTATTAAGTTAAACCGAAAATGGACATTCTTTTTGCCCAATTGATCTTGAGCCCGGCAGCCACTGAGCAGCGCCAGATCGACGTTGCTCTATCCCTTATTGTTGAACGCCAAACAAGGTAGCAGCAACTCCCGTCTCTTAACGTCTTTTGGTATGACGCGTCCGGGGTTCGAACCCACGACCTCCCGGTTGTGAGGCGGACGCTCTACTGACTGAGCCAACACACCTTCAAATTAAGATGTTTTGAGCTGGTGGAAATCTAATTTAATAAACAAAAATCGTTACTATACTAATAAGAAAATATTCACAATTTCTATTGAATCATTGGGTACTCCACTAAACTCCTAATTAAGTAAATTCTGCATAGATGCATACCTCGGCTTCCATGGTCTTGTTCGTCCTCAGTGTTGATCCTGATCGCTTAGCAATGACATAGATCACAATGTAGCAGCCAATGATGGTTACCATGGCAATAAAGTTGATGAAGATGGCGCTCATGGCATACTGCCACCCTGGAGGCTTGACATTGGTCAACGGAAGGGCGAGACATACACCGGAACGTCCGTAGAATCTCTCACCAAAATATGGGATAGGTAGGGCTGGGATTACACTGTAGATAAGACACGCTGACCAGATCACTGCTGCTGTAATGCGTACTGATTTCCTTCCAAAGTGCTTTCGTGAGAAGGGAAATGTGATGCAGAGGAAACGATCTAAGGTTATTGTAGTGAGAATAAGCACTGATACTTCACTGGAAAGATTGGCTAAGATTCCGGCCAGTTTGCACATACCACTAGCTTTCCAACTCTCTGCATTGAAAACGTATACACTCTTATGGTGTACATCCGCGCTGGCAATGATGAGCATGTAGACTCCCATCAGACAGTCAGATATAGCAAGGTTGAAGATCAGGAAAGATTGGACGCGGAATTTCTTCTTCTCTCGTGCTCGTTCTATGATGACGAAGATGTTGCCAATAAATGCACTAAAACCGAGTATCCACATGAAGATTCGGAGCACATCGGATCGCATCAGGTCTTCACACGATGAGAATTGGTCCTGTGGAGGGTAGCAGCTCTCAAGACCAGGCACAATGCAGCAAAATAAGAACAGGTCAGACGAGCTGGTCGGATGGAAGAAACATGAATGGAGCATGGGCATAATTATTACATCGTATAAATATATCAAGAATCCTCTAAAACGATCGGTCAAAACAAGGTCACATGACATAGAATGTAGCTATCCTAGCTATAGTTAACACTATCACGGAAATATTCGTTCTGATGATGCCGCTCAAGGTTACAAGTAACTGGATGAGGTTTATATTCTTATATGGGCGTGGGTATGAATGACTTTGGACGTTTGACTCGAAGGCGCCGGTAACAATATCTAAACGAAGAGGAATTATAGAGATACTGGAGAATTTTCAATTATCTTTGACGTGGGAAATATTCCAATCCTCAAGGTCTGACAAAATAAACTTATCTTCATGATCTAGAGCGGCTCATGAAGATAGTAGTCCGTAGATCATCTCGACGAGAAAAATTTGTCTCATCAACCTTGTAGTCAGTGAGTATTACCTATGCAGTACTACCTCAATTCTTTTAGGGTTAAGCTTAATTTAATATTTCCGTACTGTACTGAAGAAACGTTTCAAGCGTACGGCCTATGTCCCGACATTGTTCGGAGACCCCGCCGCTCGCCGTTAAAAACATAAATAAATGAATGAAAAATATGTATGCCCCGCTGTTTATGAATCCGAAGATACAAGATTGTTGTTGCATCCGAAAATTCCTTGTAATTTATGTGTTGTATTTTTAATTTCGCCTTGCAGTAAAAATTACTTAGGCCATATAGGCATTACACACAAATTATAATTAATCTTATTTTAAATTTCATTAGAAGTCTAGGACATTCAGTGTTTATCGCCTCCATCGACATTGCTGACTTTATATCATATCAACGGGTTAGTCAACTTTGATACGGAACCAGTTGTCTTAGAGAACATGATAAATGAGACTAATCGAAGTGGAACTTGGCTATCCCCTAAGATGGCAAATCGCCGATCTTCTTTTCATGTCAGTTCGAACTTTACCAATGCCCTATTTAACTTTCGAAAAACTTAGGTTTGTTCTTATCACGGCCATTACTAACATCACTAGAAATAAGGTCGATAGTAAACTTACAGGTGTCGAAGTCTGTCCAGTCCTCTAAAGATATCCATATCATACTGACTGATGTCGTTACGTTCAAGCATTCTGCATGACAATACAAACAATATTCCAAGGTTATTTGCTTTTGTATGCTTCTTACTGGTAATCAATATCGCTAAATAAATTAATTTGCAAGATAGTTCTGATACTTAGTGAATGCGCTGCCGGGCATGTTTTCATTTAAAAAACTAGTGATGTTGTAAAGTTTTCTTTTCTGTTTTGTTATTGTGTATTGTTATTTTAACCCTGCATGAGAGGCATCCAATATAAATTAAATCTCTGTTCTGGATTTTAAGTCTCATCATTATCATTATGTTATAGGCCTTTGTACTTTCATGAATAAAGAATAAATTATATACGAGCAGATCAGGGGTTTAAATCGTTGCTACTGCATCAATCTACATTTGCCTCGCTCGACTTAGAGGTGGTATTTTGATACTGACAATAAGCATTCAGTTGACAATAAGCATTAAGTGAATGCCCTAATGCCTTATCATGGCAGCAATGCTAAAGCTGGGCCTACTAACATTAACTTAAATTGTGAAAAGCTGGATGGATCAATATACATTATGTTAAATTACTACAAGATACATATTCATTAATACCTCAAATGCATACGATAAATAGAAGCATCATACAACTAGTCGGCAGAAATAAATAAATAGCGAACACTGTTTTAACAAAGACGTTGTTTTTACAAATTCGACCCAAAGAATTGTTTTTGATTGTATTGTATGAATTCACAGGAATATACTCACAATGTGCTCGTGTAGTTCAGACCATCAAAAGCACCAGTGTCCACTCGCTTGATTTTGTTGTCTGCTAGATTTCTGCAAGATTTATCATACGGAAATAAAAAGAAGATAGCAAAACCGAACATTAATATGTCCTATGGTTTGAGTTGCACAGCTATAATATTTCTGTAACACGATATGATGCAATATAAGTTGATATGGTGTAACATGATAGAGAATGCTGCAGTACAATATGATATAGGCCTATCATGATACAGTATAATAGGATATACGACATTATATTCCACATACTAAGAATCTTGCTCTACGATTGGTCAAAAGTAAATCACGTGATGAAAGATATTTCGCCCATAATTGATGGGAGAAGAAAAGTTCGTTGCATTGTGTAGATAGTAGTACTATCTACACAGTGCAACGCACTTTCACTGAAGATAGAAGTACTATCTACACAGTGCAACGCATTTTAGTCGTATACGTTGTGTATTGCTCTCCTCTTTAAGAGCTTTTAGTGTCAGTATACGCGAACTTTGATCACGCGCGAACTATGGTCACACTACCATACTGCATACACTGTACATTTCGTGCGCCATTTGCTAGCTGTTAATTGATGACTTGTTGCTCTAAAATGACGGAAAAGTGAAATGTTTCCGATGTGGAATATAAAGCAAATAATCACCTTTTGGTTTCAGGCGATGGCAAACTATCACTTCCTCGGCGATCTAAATGTATACGCTATCTTTCCTCAGCTTCGCTTCGGAAAGATTGCTAAATCTAGATCGCCTCAGAAATGATAGTTTGTCCCATTACCTTCACAAACGGTAATTATTTGCTTAATAGGGCAATATTTTTGATCTTATTAAAGCACTTCCATGTGGAAGAAATAGCGCCACGTACCATCATTCTTGTGGTTGAAAATGATGAAACTTGATTACTATAGAAAGTCTCCAAAAGTTTTACTCCCCCAAAATAGATTAAATGAACAAGTTTGTCAGGTATGATTCCTCGTCTTAAAATGACTTACAATGAGGCGTTAAAACTTACATGAGTTCGACTGAATCAAGTCCAGTGAAAGTCCTAGATTCAAGAGCTGCTAACTCAAGATTCTGCAAGCGTCTGTAATAATGACATCACAAAAAATGTATTTTAAAAAATATAAAGTGAACATTAAAGTGATTCAAAAGTCCTATTATTAGAAGCAATATTCGACATGGGGGACCAGGAATGAAGTTTAAATTTGTGTTTGAACACAATTTGGTTTGTGGTGGTGTTATAGTTTAGTGATTTGGCTTTCAAATAAAAGGATAATAAATTAGATAAGCGCCTATTGCCATGGTTACGTAGGCCAATTTTTTTCCCTATAGCCACCATCACACCGAACTAGTTCTCACTACGTTCTGGAAAATGTTGCCGAACGGGCTCAAACTGTGAGCGAACGGAGTTGAACGTAGTAGCAACTGTTTACAATATGTTTGAAGACTTAATGGACGGGCTCGAACTGGCGAGTACGGGAGAGTGCTCTAGAACTTTGAGCCTGTTCAAAATTATCCCCGTCCTGCAATTAGACGGAGTGACAACGTACTTAAAACGAAGAGGACGAACTACAAACGGATTGATTGCCGTACTATGAACGGAATTGCTGTACTTCGATCCTACTAGGAACGTGTTACAACGTGCTGCGGTCGAGCATTAATTAGCAGCAGTATAAGCCCCCATCACACCAAACTAGTTCTCACTACGTTCTGGAACCGTCCTAGAAAATCTTTAAAACGGGTCGTGGTAGAATGTGTAAATAAAGTCTATAATACGATCCTAATTCGTTCATAAACACCCCGTCCACAGCCATTTCCAAGCAGTCCAAGCAGTCCAAGCAGTCCAAGCAGTCCAAGCCAGTCCGTAATAAGTTTCATCCAGTTCTTTACAAGTTCTACTTCGTTTCCAATACGTCCAAACCAACTAGTTCGCAACTTTTTCGAACTAATGTGTAACTCGACCATTTGGAACGAGGTACAACTAGTTAATAGCGGGGACTGGCTTGGACTGCCTGGAAATTGCAAATTTACCCGATCTAAACTGTATGAACTGACATGTGTGGACGGGGTCTAAACGAGATGGACGTATTGAGGACTGTTTATAAGCGAACTAGGGTCGTATTATAAACATTATTTATACATTCTAC
This sequence comes from Strongylocentrotus droebachiensis, assembly GCA_035222895.1. Lineage (NCBI taxonomy): Eukaryota > Metazoa > Echinodermata > Echinoidea > Camarodonta > Strongylocentrotidae > Strongylocentrotus > Strongylocentrotus droebachiensis. The sequence goes on from JAVYIG010002334.1 coordinate 215,925, forward strand.
CCCGACCACAACCCGTTTGAAGATTTTCTAGGACGGTTTCAAAACGGAGTGAGAACTAGTTTGGTGTGATGGAGACTTTACTCTACTTTGGTTTCAATCAATCTCTAATAATAATGATTAATCATTAAATCCATGTGCAAATAATTTTCTTCTGGACGAAAGGTGAATTGATCGTGTATGTCTACATATAAATTAAGATTATAAAAGATGATGACTAAACCTTGTCAAACTTACAAGAACGGTAGACTGGCGAGAGAATTGAAGGCACCTGGTTGTAGGGTCACCAACGGGTTTGCCGACAGGTCCCTGAAATTATGTTTTGATTAGCGAAATGAAGGAGTCATGAATAGGCTCTCACATGACAAGGACTGACAACTATTATTGAATAGCCATATGTTTTCAGTGGAGGACGTCACTAAACGATCAACATAATTTCAATACCAATCGACCTATTGGAATATTTCCTATTCAAATAAACATTTACATACATACCGCATACATAGTGTTTACTTTTGCATTGATTCTACCAGCGGCATAACATAAATCTGTCACAAACTTTTATTTAGAGCACTTCAATGTCTGTCTCTACTGGAGAGTAGTCCAGAATCTGGCCTATTTAATTTTGATCTCCACCACACCAACGCTACCTCTCCCTACTAACTTGCTACCAGCCGATGATGGCGTGATCATTAAATTAGGACGCCCGGCGAAAGATCCTCAGGCTGGGCTGGTGAGCATAATTATGAGTTTGTTGATAACGTCATCTTCGACGGCTGGAATCAAGTGTGTAGGGAATTATAAAGGACCGGGCAGATTCTGGAGTATACTTGAAGCTATACTGTAATGATAATGTGTGTGATAAAACAGATGTAGACCTCCTTCTGTGAAAGTGGGAGATCTATACGCTGATTAATGCCGTAAAACACACATCAGCCTGTCCGGGACAATCGAAGTTACAATGAAAAAATGTGTTTTGACCAAATGTTATAAAAGGCATATTGGTACTTTTTTTCAACTTACAGTTCAATAAGTCGATTCAATCCAAGAAAAGTATCAGCATACAACATCCAAATATTATTCCTAGAAAGATCCCTGTCAAATAAGTAATAAGCCAATGTAAACAACACATTTTCAACAATGTTTAATTATGTGTTTTCGTACTGATATCAATTGTATTTTTGTTTAAATGCAGATTACCTTAGAATACATAGTTACTATTCTAACACGACATAAATTATAATTGTAAACATAATGTGGCCACATGAAAAATGGGATATCGACGTTATAATTCGCGTTGTATAAATTTCCATCCGATAACAATATCAGATTGCCGGTTTGTTTCATTGCTTGTTTCTTTGTTTAATTATACACTATGCATGATATTCCAACCCTGAATACTACTAAGACTGGATTGTATTACAAGTTAATACGCAACTATACAAACGGGAATATTAGATTGTGAGATTGAAACACAAAATAATTTCGCTAGAGAATCAGGAACATACAAGATTCTTCATTATGTCTCCTGAACCTGAGTACGAGCAACTAATATGATAATATTTTTGTCAAACAGTATTAATAACATAATATATACTTACAGTTTCTTTAGATTACGTTGGCTAGTAAATGTCCCAGGTGCAATCGATTCGATTCCATTACCAGGTAAATCCCTGTGGAAAAAAAATAGTACAACTCTTATTGGTATAGCTTACAAATAACTTGCCGATCAGAGGCGCAACAAAATAATAAAACGATAATGTTCGTTGCATTACATTTAATACAAGAAACAACATTTTGAAAACCAGACAATATGTTGAATATAGTATAAGCAAGTTTTGGGGGAAAGAGGCAATTGTACGTTGTACTTTATTAATTTGACAAAGACGCAAAGTTAGGAAACCAGTGACAGAGAGGTGTCACTGAGCGATTTCTAGAGGGTATGTTGTACAACACCTAAAGACACGTATACCGATGAATTATCACTGAGAAAAAAGTAGTACATAGATTATCCGATATTTAAAAGGGAAAAAATTGTCAGATTTCGGGCAAAACCGTTTACAAAATTTGAAAACTTCCGAAGGAGTAAACCGAATTTTGTACTCACAGTGATAGTAGTAGCACGTAAGAAGATAGATTGAGATAGAGGACATCTTCTAGCGTTGTCTGGTTCCAGTACATATCTGCTTCTCGTTTGGCTCGAACACTGCCAGATGCATTAGCGATTACTCTGTATGATAATACCCCCACAATATGGAAAATACCATGAAGAAGTAAATGGTGAAAGAAGTGTATCATATTGAACCACTCTGTACCTAGTCTCACAGTAACTTCTCAATCACTAATACTTTAAATCATTTTGAAATCTGAAGCGTCACACTCTAAAATCCATGCAAGTTTGCTGTTTGTACTAAAAGTTCTTCAGACTCTTCTAGGGGGCAATTTCAATACGCAATGTATCACACCTTGAGCTCCGTAACTTAAAAAAACATTTTCAGGGCTTGAGAAAAAGCTGTGATTACGATTACGAGATTTAATGAAATGTATATGGTTTTTCACATTTCCGAAATACCTTTTTTTTTTCATCTACGAAAGTACTTAGCCTATATAACAGGGGGATATTATACACTTAAAGTATCTTGAAGACTTCTGTTGTATACTCACATTTGACGAGCATCTGTTGGGATACTAGCAGCCAGCTCGGGCGTCCATACCTCGAACGAACGACAATCGAAACTGAGACCATCACATGAACATCCAGAGGGGCAAGCAATGTCTAGAGCAAGTGATGAGAACAAGTTATTTTACCAAACTATTATAGATACGTGGCTCCAGTATTTCTTAAAACAAGCTTTCTCTCTCACCATGCTTACTCTTAGTGCGTCACTCTTATTCATTATAGCTTCTTGCACTCTTAGCCTTATATATTTCATTTTTGTTACAATTCGCTATCATCCTCCTCTCCTCGCTCGTCATTACCCCCCCCCCCCCCCCGTTCTCTCTCCTATCTGAATTCTCTCTCTCTCTCTCTCTCTCTCTCTCTCCCTTTCTTTCTCTATTTCTGTATCTCTCTTTCCAACTTACCACAGAACATCTCATCATCACCATCAGGGCAGTCCTTTACCCCATCACAGATCTGATCGTCTGTAACACAGTACCTCTCTCCGTGGCATCGTAAAAATCCAGGACAGGAATAGGTTTCTATCATGGAACAATGCAGGTGTTTAGAAATGTTAGAATGCGTGATGATAAGAGAGGGCATGGTCTAGTCAGCTAAACACTTGATTGGAAATGTGAAGGTCATTGGTTCAAGCCCTGGCTAGGCAGTCATGTTCTTTGGCAAGATATCAATCTCCATTTGCCATGTTTACCATGGCCTATTTTTAAAGAGAATAGGGGACCCGGTCTCATGACACCAAAGGAGATTTTAAAGCCTGGAGAGGGCCGGTGAGGTTTATCTCGTTCTTCTGAAAAAATAAATGTCGTGTTGATCCCTCCCTTACCTCACTTAGATCCCTAATCAATCCGTATATGGTGTATTACAAGATAACTCTTAAATACAAGTGTATGTCTTTGAGAATAAAATGAACAAAGAAACACATGTAAATTTCCGCTCAGTTTTTTGAATTTTCAACAACATAACACTATGTCATTTACAAATGTATTCAAGTGGGTAACAAAAAAACATGTCTATACATATCCATGTACATGCGTTACAAAGAAAAAGAAAATATCCATAGTTGAACCATTATGTACAAATTAAATTAATCATAAAGCATGTCATATCAAACCTGTGAATTAGCTATAACTTAATAATACGTAGAGATTTGTGGCTGGAATTGAAATTCACAGGGTTCAAATAGCATATACATTTTGTAAGTGATTCAAATAAAGGATATTTTAAACTTAAAAACTTCAAATGTTGTTAAAGGGAGAACCAAAAGTTAGCATGAGTGCTAGTCGGAATAGTTTAGCTGAATAAGTTACAAAAGGCACTAATTTATCGTCCATGCAAACACATGTAGTCTAACTTTCTTCAAATGTCTAGATCAGACAGTGAACTCGTCCATCATAATTATACTCAGCTCACCACATCCAAACTCGTCTTCACCACCTGGACAATCCGTAACACCATCACATCGTCGCCGTAGAGGAAGGCAGTAAGATTTTGCGCACTTGAAAGTGTTTCCAAAACACTCAATGTCGCCTACACAGACAAGATAATGGAAAGATCAGGTTCCAATTATGTAATACGTGCAGTGGCGGATCCAGGGGGGGGGGCGAAACGGCCGCGGCCCCCCCTATTGGCGGCGCAAAAAAAGGAAGAAAAGAAGAGAAAAAAAGAAAGGAGAAGAGGAGAAGAAAAAAAGGAGAAGAGAAAAGAAAGGAGAAGGGAAAAGAAAAGGGAAGAGAAGAGAAGAGAAGAGAAGAGAAGAGAAGAGAAGAGAAAAGAAAAGATAAAGAAGAAAGCCTAACTCCCCCCCCCCCCCCTCCCTCCCACTCCGGGGTCGGAGGGACCGAATTTGTGTTCCCAAAATTTCCGATAAAGAGATACTTTTCACGCAACAAAGTCCGGCCCGTATTACACAACAATCCGGCCCGTACTGACTTTAATACACCGGAGATAGAGGGGTGCTTTCAAAGAGAGGGAACATACATGTGCGTACCCTATACTGAGTGGGGGGGGGGGGGGGGGAGTCGGTGAGAAAAGGGGAAAGACAAGGAAATGGCGCTAAGTGACAGTAACGACGAATAAGAGAAAACTGTAATCGGGAGATTTGGGGTCATTCCAGAAGGCTTGGCAAACGTTATTGAATAGAGGGGGCCGGGCCGGCCGCATAAATCTCGAGCCGCGGATTCAAAGTTAAACGTAAAAAACAGCCCCTGCGCTACAAAGGTTATTACTCTTTAGTGAGAAATTTGGAAAGGGCACAATATTTTGGATGTCTTTTAAATAGAAGCTATATACTCAACAGTCAAATTTTAAATTAACGGTAGGGCCGCTTCATAACTCTTATTTTACCCTTCATTTTGATTCAGCTCATACCAACTCGCTTGTGCTTGTATTTGAACTCATGTTGGTAGAAATCATGGACAGGGGCTGCAATCCTGGGCCCGATAGGGAGACACGTCCCTCAGGAAATTTGGAAATATAGCTAGAAAGAAATATAGCGGATTTTTCTAGAATGCATAATTTCAACATTGCAAAATCTCGCTTGGTCGCTACGCCCCGGCCCTCGCCCGATAACACAAAACTATGATATGACGCTCCCGGCCGTAATTTATCCATGGTTGGTGTAATAGATCTTTTTTGCTCTTTGGAAGCGCATAGAGATGTTATTTCATAACGTATTATGCGCTATACAAGAACTGAACTATTATTATTTCCCTTTCATTTCTACTAACCTAATTGTGTGCTATCACAATCATGATTGTTTCATTTTCCCTCTAAAGCAGGCGCCTAGCCAGGGGCGGTAGGGGCAGTAAGAGGACATAGGACAAAAAGGAGCAGACAAAGAAAAAAAAAATTCTGACAAGTCGAGAACGGTATAACGAATCGTCTTCTTTCTCCAATAATTTAATGAAATGTCAAAGCTTCCGCGCTTCGCTCGGGAGGAGGGCAACTGAAATCAGACAAGGAATGGTAAAAAGAATCGTCTTCTTTGTCTAAAAATTTAATGAAACGTCAGAAGTTTACGCGCTACGCGCGGGCGGGGAATAAATGAATTCAGGCAAGGATTTAGAGTCAAGAATGGAACAACGAATCATATTCTTTCTCTAATAATTTAATGAAACGTCAAAGCTTCCGCGCTTCGCGCGGGAGGGGGAAAACTGAATTCAAACTAGGATTAAGAGACGAGAATGATACAACGATTCGTCTTCTTCCTCTAATGATGTAATGAACCGTCAAAGCTTACGCGCTACGCGCGGTCGGAGAAAAACTGAATTCAGACAAGGATTAAGAGTCGAGAATGGTACAAGGAATCGTCTCCTTTCCCTTATAATTAAATGAAACGACAAAGCTTCCGCGCTTCGCGCGGGAGGGGGGGGGGGGGAACTCAATTCAGACAAGGATTAAGAGTCGTGAACGGTACAACGAATCATCTTCTTTCTCTAATAATTTAATGAAACGTCAAAGCTTCCGCGCTTTGCGCGGGAGGGGGAAAACTGAATTCAAACAAGGATTAAGAGACGAGAATGGTACAACGATTCGTCTTCTTCCTCTAATAATGTAATGAACCGTCAAAGCTTACGCGCTACGCGCGGGCGGGAAAAAACTGAATCCAGACAAGGATTAAGAGTCGTGAACGGTACAACGAATCATCTTCTTTCTATAATAATTTAATGAAACGTCAAAGCTTCCACGCTTCGCACGGGAGGGGGGAAACTGAATTCAAACAAGGATTAAGAGACGAAAGTACAACGATTCGTCTTCTTCCTCTAATAATGTAATGAACCGTCAAAGCTTACGCGCTATGCGCGGGCGGGGAAAAACTGAATTCAGAAAAGGATTAAGAGTCGAGAATGGTACAAAGAATCGTCTCCTTTCCCTTATAATTAAATGAAACGACAAAGCTTCCGCGCTTTGCGCGGGAGGGGGAGGGGGGGGGGGCTCAATTCAGACAAGATTTAAGAGTCGTGAACGGTACAACAAATCGTCTTCTTTCTTTAATAATTTAATGAAACGTCAAAGCTTCCGCGTCGCGCGCTGGAGGGGGGGGGGGGCACTCAATTCAGACAAGGATAAAGAATCGAGGACGGTACAAAGAATCGTCTTCTTTCTTTAATAATTTAATGAAACGCTAAGCTCTCGCGCAAAGCGCAGGAGGGGAAAACTAAATTCAGACAAGGATTAAGAGTCGTAAGTGGAACAACGATTCATCTTCTTTCTCTAATAATTTCATTAAACTATGAAAGGCCAAAGCTTCCGTGCTTTGCGCGGGAGGGTGGCTGAATTTAGTCAAGTAATAAGAGTCGAGAATGGTACAACAAATCTTCTTCTTTCTCTAATAATTAAGGAAACGTCAAAGCTTCTGCGCTTTGCGCTGGAATAGGAAAACTGAATTTAAACAAGGATTAAGAGACGAGAATGGTACAACGATTCGTCTTCTTCCTCTAATAATTTAATGAACCGTCAAGGCTTACGCGCTACGCGCGGGCGGGGGAAAATTGAATTCAGACAAGGATTAAGAGTCGAGAATAGTACAAAGAATCGTCTCCTTTCCCTTATAAATTTAATGAAACGTCAAAGCTTCCGCGCTTCGCGTAGGAGGGAGTGGGGGAAAAAACTCAATTCAGAGAAGGATTAAGAGTCGAAAATGGAACAACGAATCATCTTTCTCTAATAATTTCATTTAACTTTGAAAGGCCAAAGTTTTCGTGCTTCGCACGGGAGGGGGGAGGGGGGGGGGGGGGGAGGGGGGCTGAATTCAGTCTAGTAATAAGAGTCGAGAATGGTACAACAAATCTTCTTCTTTCTCTAATAATAATCGCGCGGGCGGGAGGAAACTGAATTCAGACAAGGATTAAGAGACGAGAATGGTACAAAAAAATCGTTTTCTTTCTATAACAATTAAAGAAAGGTAAAAGCTTCCACGCTTCGCGCGTAATGGGGGGGGGGGGGGGGGGGTATGTTGAGTATGTTGAGTTGAAAAAAACGGTCTGCGCAATTTTCAAATTTCCGGCCCACCCTATTGGAAAATCCTGGATCCGCGCCTGTACGTGTATAGAGGACTCCTCCTCACGAAGGACAAAATGAATTTGTTTATTTCACACACAAAAATATGCTGCAATATAGCTGCTATGCAAGTTTTATCGCACACAGATCGCATAAATTTTAATTTAAAATATTTCAGTTTTACACTTTGTTATATGATTTGATTGATTGTTAATAGGAAATTTAGCATTATAATGAAATGAACCATAACGATTATCATAGAAGGTATTACACAGTACGACAAACAAATAGCGGCTTGTAATGAAAACATTGAAAGTAAGAAGCCAAATGGCTTCGATCTAAGTTCCAAGAAAATATGAGCACACCGCACACTAAACTAAACGATCTTTCTTCGATCCGTTCTTCGATGAAATGGCAATTGCATTAGACGATAAATCTAATCAAACCTCTTCTTCCTGATTAAGCTTCTGAATAATGATAAAAATACTATCGACCTAGTTAGAATGGAATCTGGATCGGTTTCAAATCATAGACAATCGTACTACTGGTCTGACGTCACTACGATTTTGAGCCGATTTAGCATATCCTTTTGCAAGAAAGCATGAGATCTTTGAAATATGGATTTTCCTGTATTTTATGACTATATAGATCATCGGCCATGCAGAGATAATTTGTTTGAATGTTCGTATCAAATGTAATTGAAGATTCTTCCAAAATCGGATTGTATAGTGTGCTTTCTAGATTTTGTTAAGCTATACATATCATCCCATGACCTGGCTTCAAATTGTTCATCTCACCGCAATTACGAAGATGAGTGACATCACGACAGCCTTGTTGCAATCCATACTCATCAAAGTCATAGAGACAGCGCCATCTTGAGTCGAGATTCTCACCGTTCAAACATCTCAATGTATCGTCCCCCCTATTGTACTCTGTAAACATTAGGTCATCAATTTACAAGTTATATTGTCCAGTTTCATCAAAATAATATCATAACATTTCAAATGTTATACACGTTTGCAATTATTACAATGAAAATTATTTGTTATAAACAACCAGTTATTTAACCCTAATAAGGCCGGGCTATTTGAAGTCTTACTACGGCCGGGGGGGGGGGGGGGGGGGGGCCATTATGGCCCCCCCCCCCTAAGATCTCGGCCGTGAAACGGCCGATCTCCGCGAAAATTTGCACACATGTCAAGTGAAGTGTATAGAACAATATGATAATTTCAATTTTTTGAAAAAAATCCCTCATTTGCATATTTATGGTAATTTATGCAAATAACGTCATAAAATCACATTTTTACCCATAAATCCTACATTATTCATATTTAAGCATTCTTTTTCACTACATATATTCATTAGACCATTTGGAACAATAATACGACAAAAAAAATTGGAAGAGCCAGCTTATTCTTTATGTTATCTCTTGTTTTGATAATTTCTTATGTATTTCATTGTTTTTTTAACCTATTTTAATGTTATTGTTTTTGTTTTTTTTCATTTCTTCCTACAATTCAACTATTTTGACTCCCAAAACAACCACCTAAACTTTAAACAAGACCCAATAACCAATGTTTGATCTATTTTTAGGAAAAAATGACATTTCCATATGTTTTGTACACAAATCACAAAAATGAGCGATTTTGGGGCTGACATGCAAAGACAAAAGGTCACGTGACCTTGTAACTATAGGTCCAATTTTTTTTTTTTTTTTTTTTAAAGATGCGCAAGACTCTAAAGAAAAAAGTCAGCGAGCGGCGAGGCGCCATCCATATGCGTTCTCGAACAATCAGAAAAATTGTGGAGGGGGGGCCATAATGGCCCCCCCGGCCTTATTAGGGTTAAATGATGTTAAAGCTACCCTGACACTCAATTTTTTTTTTTTTTTTTTTTTTTTAGATTGTGTCAATTTCAATCATTTTTAATTCAAAATGACCAATAGTAGATAATTAGATAGATAGTCGAATTATTTAATTCATCATAACAAACATTTATATGAAATAACATACGTAGTCGCATACAGAGTCAAAATAACATACATTACAAAGATAATCATATAATATAATATACATCTTAATGGTAATCTAGACAAAATATAGGGAAAAGTGAGTATTTATGAGAAAAGAGTCTTTTTATATAAAGCTTGTTATACTCCATCAATTAAGTGCCATATCGTATCATAATAATTTCCAATTGTCAAACCCATACAGTTATTTCAAAAGTTTATATCGATTGTTGATAACAGTTTTTATCAAACCTTGCCAAGGTCCATCTTTATTCTTACCACACGATTGTTCATCTTCAATATTAAGTCCACGGCAGTCTTGATTTCCATCACATACTGATCTACCTGGGATACATGTACCATCGTAACATTGAAATGTTTCACCAGAACAGAACTCTATAGAGAAACACATGGAAAAAGATATAATCCGAACATGAAAAACGCATTAAAAAGACGTTTACCTTTTGTTGATAAATTGGTTTAAATAACAAGGAAACATAGCGAATATGTAGTATATCTAAAAAGAAATAGTATTCCCCAAACCGCAAAATATATGATTGGAGCCTGTAGTAGTTAATTCATCTAAATAAGAAGAGATATTTTAGTACGATGTTCCAGGGAGGCTGTAATGCATGAAAAAGAAGCAGACAGTTATGACGGGGGAGAAGATGCAGAAGAACAAGAACAAGAACAAGAACAAGAACAAGAACAAGAACAAGAACAAGAACAAGAAGGAAAAGAAGAAGCGAAAGAAAAAGAAGAAGGAGAAGGAGAGGAATAGAAGGAGTTCGAGGAAAGGGAGTAGGAAGAAGAAGAAGAAGTTGAAGAAGAAGAAGGAGGAGCGTATGAGGAGAGAGAGAAGCAATGAAAGAAAAAAGTGGATACAAGGATGAAGAAAATGAAGAAGAGGAAAAAGAAGATGAACAAGAAGGGAAAGAAAATGAGGAGGTAGAAAAAAGAACAAAAAATCATACTTACTGCACAGTTCTTCATCACTACCATCCACACAATCTGGTGTAATATCACACTGCTGAGATGCCTCGATACATTGTCCATTTGTACACTGAAATTCATCCTCCTTACATTGAGGATAAACTATTAGAGAATATAAAGGAAGAAATGGAAAAGATCGGGCCATGCTACAGATATTTGAATTTGGATTCTAACATTCAGTGTAAGAAGGTGCGCTTTAAACATGTCCTGATGTAGTCTACCCATACAAATAATTATACATCAACTGTAATCTTTCATTACTTTTAAAAGTACAGATGTTGCTAGTATGAGGAATAACAGGTATTTTAAATAATGTAATGCTGCATTAAAAGCCTTTATCCCAATTTTTTTAAATCATTATGTCGGCTGCTTCTAACGGTTGACTTTAATGACATAGTCCTTCTTTCCGCATCTTTTTAAAAGATACTCCATGTTCAAGAAATAAGAAATTAGATTTAGTTAAACCATTTTCTTAATGATTACCGACTCTAAAGTCTGAGCTATAAATGGGATTACTTTATGATATAGAGTGAAAGTTATATGTAAATATGTCTCGTCACAAAGTGTCATGCTAATTCGGTGTTTTTGCAATGACGAACCTTCGTCATTGCCTTGTTTTCGTTCACAGTCTGCCCCATTAATATTTTCCTGGTTTTCCTTATCGTCCAAAAATCCCATTCGTTTTGCACGTAGTGTTTGTTATTCCTAGTTAGGTGCTTTCCTCATGTTCTTTTCATTTCAAATTTCATAGGCATAGTCTCTAGCATCTCATCAAGGTCACCTATTTTTTCGATTTTCGAAATCACTCATGCATAACCGTCCAGGTGCCATTTTGTCCGTTTCTGGTCCATTTTAAGGCCTTTCTATCTTCCTTCCTATTTCCACTATCCTAGATCCTACAAGTTTCTAACAAATTCCTCTCGATAGTCTAAGAGATGTCTTTTCGTCAGCGACATATAACTTGCCCTTCAAAATGCCATCTTCATACTCAAAATTCGAATCTGAAACCGTCTCCGTCAAAAATCTCTCAAATTCTTGAAAAAATGACCCCTAAATAATCTAAAACTGCCATAACTTTCTCATATAAATTCCGTTTTGTATTTAAATCTCACAGTATCTTTATCTCATAATTGCACATAGCCATGCAAAATTTCACGCTCTAATGGCTTTGCAAAACATAAATAGCGCCCTCTAAAGTTCTGGGAATTGGCTTTCTTTCTATGGCCGTATCTCCATTATGGCTTGGCAAATCCGTACCCTTTTTTGGATTTAGATACTTGAAGATATGCCCTTTCCAGCCATATACAAAATTATATACCCTTACACTGACTGACTTTGAGAAAAATGCCCTCCAAATTCGCCATTTTCAAGAAAATTCCAAAATAACTTAAACTTGCTCTAAAATGGCGATCTTTATACCTACATCAATGAAACTTGGCACACATATGTATCCATATACGTGACAACTGTCTGCCAAGTTTAATAAATTGTAATGCCCTTGTTGCAAAGTTATCGTCAAAAATGATGAATTTACTGTGCATTACGTAATAGCGCGTTTAATGCGTGCAATACATTGCGCGGAGATAACAATGGTGTCAAACTGACCGCAATGGAGTGCCCTTTCGCATGATACCAAGTATAGTATATGTTCACACAGAAAATTGTGCGTAAATCGCATTTGAACAAAGGTCATTATACGAATTCCGCCGAGTTTCCGCCCGAATCTAACACGTATCGACTATGACGTCATTTTTTCAGACTGCTTTTCGCCCCTTAAACGTCCCTTTTTTTCCTTGAAAATTTGCAGTGACATGCCGAGTTCCAATACGCAGGGCACCTTATGGCCGGATTTTTGAAATTGGTCAAGGGGGCCATTTAAGACGCCATTTTGTCCTATAAATCTATTTTACATCACGTGTTTCGATAAGGTTATCATAGAAAAAAAAAGAGTGGTTTATAATAACAACCATGAAATTCTCTTTCTAATGATACCAAATACGGCCCATAAAGAGACGTGAAGAGAGAAAGAAAAAACAATTTAACTCCGGTCATAATACAGATCCTGTACGTTTTCCGCCCATGCATTACACGCATTGTCTATGGGGCATATCGGGTTCAGGCTTTTGGCCCCCAGAACGATCTTGATTGCAATGACGAACATGCACCAAATCCCATTGGTTTTTGCACGCAGTGCTTGCGAGCCCTTTCTAGGTTCTTTCCCCTATCCCAATTTCTTTCAAACTCCGTAGGCATAGTCACTACCATCCCATCAAGGTCACTGTTGAGGCCTTTCTTTCGCCCTACCTATCTCCAATATCACAGAAGCTACAGACTTCGTACAAATTGCTCTGGATAGTCCGAGAGTAGCTCTTTCGTTTGACACGTAGAAACATGGCGTCATTGCACGCACATCGTTGTGACACGATTGCATTTCTAGTATTCATCATACTATAATTCAGAAAACTGAATTCATTTCCTTGTCGTTTGTTTGTTTGTTTAGTTGGTTGGTTGTTTCGTTTGCTTGCTTTTTTAAATTTCTTTATTCATTTATTTTTGGAAGCTAGGTTGAAAATACTAACTAATACTCACCACAATGTTCCTCGTCCGACCTGTCTTGGCAGTGAGGTACATAGTCACAGTAGAATGAAGCTGAGATACATCGACCCATATCACATTGGAAACTTGATTCAGGGCAAGATGGGAAACTACCAGGATCCACAGTGTTTTCTAATAAATCTGAACCTGTTATTTTCAAATAAATTAAGAAAATACATCTGGTGATAGCTTCAAATCAATAATTACCATAGTGCTCTTGTCTTTTTATTTCTATTTTTCGATATATTTTCTTCTTTCCCTTTACAAACATCCTTCCCTTTACCTTCTTTAACACTTTCTTCTCTCTCCGTAGCAGATTGCTTTCATGAATTTCGGGTTCATAATTTGATACTGTAGAAACTGTTCATATTTAAGGAGTTGGTTTTACCGACATATGCTATTGGAAGATTATGTGATGTTAATTGCATCACAATTATAAATTATCATTATGAAAATCACATATTCTACAGGTTCTATGTTGCCCAATCAAAGAAAGAAAATTTTGAAGTGAAAGACGAAGATTTGAAGTGAGATAAGCATGAAAAGGGCTGAAGAGTTTTTACAAGTGTTATCATTACTAACCTCCACAGTTCCTTTCGTCTTCTCCTCCAGTGCATTCTTCTCGTCCATCACAAACATGAACTGATCTAATACACTCTCCATTCAGACATTCATACATGTCATCACCACAGATGTTTACAAGATCTGTTAATATAAAAATAAGAAATACAATGACTTTTTCACTTTCCTTAATATCAAGCTCATTAATCTTTCTTCCTTTTAAAAAGTCCGTATCTGTACATTAAAGTGCTCTTTGCTCCATTCACTTCATTACAGGCCTGCAGTCAACATTATCGTAAACATGCCAACAGACATTCCTCAACTTCCTAAAAGTGTATGTTCATTTTTTATTATCTTTCTGAAATGACAATGCCGAGGCCGATTACTTTATATTTTACACTATGAAACTGATAATCATATCCTTGTATGCAGGATATTAAGGTAATAAAATAATGTCATAAAGCTGACAGCACTGATAATGGAACGATAATCAATCGCCTACCAGACACAACAAAGTAACACATGCTGCCATAATGAGCCAGTGCGCAGTCTCTGTAAACTAGCTGCCAATCATCACCATCGTATTCCATCACATGACACGGTTCAATCGTGACGTCATGGCGCAGTGGGCTCAGGGTTTGGCTGTCAATGTTGTATACACCTGGGAAATAAGATTATCAGATGAAAAGTTTACGCGTAAAGTAAATTGTGCGCTTCAGTGGTTGTATGACTGCCATCAGCAAAAGAGTCAATACTTACTGTAATCACTTGATTATTAGTGTTTCTGAACAATCTAAATACATGTAGAGTGATTGTCTTATATAAGGAAATACCTTAAGCCGCTTTTATAGTTTTAGAGAGAAAAAACTGCTGTGGCCAGACGGCCGCTATTCTTAAAATTCTTTAAAAAATCCGTTTCATTATTAATGATAAAACTGTATACTCTTTTTCTGCTTCTTCTTCCTCTTCTTATTTTAATTACCCAGAATAGTATTTTTCACAGTAAAATGGAGCTTGTCTTTGTCATGTGGGGAAAAATACAGAAGCATCAGTACAACGGGTGATTCGTTAAACGTTTAATATTATGTACCGCACACCTTGTATGTCGATGACCATGCCTACTGGTATAAGTGAGAACGGCCATAATAGACCAAGAACATAGATTAGACGTGGTAGAGGTAAGAGGACGGAGGACTGGATGGCCTGGCATGGCAACGGAGCGGGTTGATCAAAGAGGGTAAGAGACAAGCATGTGTCAACAATCAGTTGGCTTCCAGATGGGCAACCTGTCAAAGACAAAAATATAAAGACATTCCAAAAAAACATTCGTTTTGGGGGGCTACTGCATTGATTTTTGTCCATGTCTCACTGCAACATGTATGTTAAGCTTAGGGTCAATTCCCTGTAAAAAAAAATGTTTTCATTCATACAGTAGGAATATAAAGGAAACACTTGTTATAAAGTAACCATTAATTGTTAAAACACAATGCCAATGGAAAGTGCTTTACTAACATTCTTAAACTAGTTTATTTTGTAAAGAGAATCACATTTTCATTCAACGTAAGTTTTGAATAAATGCCAAGATAACATCAAGGAATGGGTGAAGAGGCATGGGCCGGAAGAGGATTGTGAAAGTGACAGATAAGCTAATATTACCATGGCCATCGAGTGTAATTGATAGACAAAGATAACTCATGAAGTAGAAACATTAAAGAATGATATAAAAATATTACCTTTCGTTGATAGATCTCCAATTCTTGGAGCGACAAGTTCATCAGCTGCAAAAGGTAATTACATACAAAGCGTCAACGTCAAGAACATACCCGTCAATTAGTCTGAAACACCAACCCATCAATAATGTCTCCCATACATTATGTTGCCTATTTATTTAATGTCATTATTGCAATCATAAACTCGTTCTCACTCTCACGTATTTGCTGAGAACATGCCAAGACTGTGACGTATTTTCAACCTACCCTGAGCGGGTTGATGGCAAATGAATTGACTTGCTTCACGTGATGCACATGATATGTCATGCCAATTCGCTGAGGATTGTAGGTTTTCCAATTTGATCATCGTACAATCTTCCTGTTCGTGGCCATTCGGTTGAGAGTCTTCATCTTCATCAGAGCTGTTGAGTTTGAGACAAAAATATGTCAATGTAATTTAAAAATAACACAACGTATATCGAATCACTTGTAATTCTTCTTGAACTTCGTTTCATTCCTCAATTTCTTTGATTCTTGTTTGATTATCTTTACCTTCATCTTCATCTCCCCCATTTTTATTTATATATATCCCTAAACCAGAATGTTTACCTAGACGGTGCTATGTACCAATCTGCATAGCTCAGAGGACCGCCATCTTCCCATCTAAAGCGACCTTCCTCGGCGCTATCTGTCAAACCTGAAACAAAAAAGGCATGACAAATATTTATATTTTTATTCGTTTTAACTAAAATTCCCTTTTATTCTTACTTCATTGGAAATATTTAAGGACGTTTGTAAAGTTTGGTATCTAGCACCGCATCAAAAGTAATCAGTGTTTGGAGCCCAGTTCGTCTGTAGAAATAAAAAGGCTAGTCTTTAGTGTATGTGGGGCTTTCTTTAGCAGCCATGTACAACATTTCCGCGTTTAGGTGTCGAGGGTGAGTCCAGGGTGAGTCGTAGGGGACCAAATAACCGGAATAACTCCCAAGGAGTTAGGTATCCGGTTGAGTCCCAGATGATTAGATGTCCAGTGTGATTCATAGGGGGTTATGATGGTGCCCTGGATAACTCCTAGAGTCCTAAGTGTCCAGTGTGAGTCCTAGGAGTTCAGGTGTCTGGGTTGAGACCCAGATGTTAAGATGTCCAGTGTGATTCCTAGGGGTATAGGTGGCTGGGGTGAGTCTTAGGGATTCAATTGTCTTTGGTCAGTCCTAGGAGTTCAGGTGTCTGGGTTAAGTCCCAGATCTTTAGATGTCCAGTGTGATTCTTAAGGGTTTAGGTGGCTGGGGTGAGTTTTAGGGATTCAAGTGTCTTGGGTCAGTCCTAGGGATTCAAGTGTCTTTGGGCAGTCCTAGGGGGTTATGTGGCTGGGGTGAATCTTAAGGATTTAGGTGTCCAGTGTGATTCCTGTGGGTTTAGGCGGCTGGAGTGAGTCTTACGGATTCAGGTATCTAGGTGTATTCCTAGAGGATATTGTCCGGGTGTAAGTCCAAATGACAAAATTAAATGCCAAACGGTAACTTTGCTGTCACAATTGTGTAATGAGATTAGCATGCAGTTGTTCAGAATTTTAAAAATCGAGTAATACCAATGTAGGTTTTCATGTTGTTGCCAGTAAACCATGATGACGACAGCATGTAATGGATGAAATTCATCTCTTTGGCGGTTTTTATGCTGACAAGAAAGGCGCCAATATTTCGGCACACCTTAGAGGCATCGTTCCATCGAATCGTCTGATTGAGTGAGGTAAACTGGTAGCAATTATTTCCAAGCAGTTCCCATTCCTCGGGACAGGTGTATTCTATTTGTGTAAATTGAATAAAAGAAAGAAAAAAAATTAGATTTACTTCCTGATATTTGAACTGATAATATAAAGGGCTATATATTGATGTAAGATACTAATATTTCTATATTTGACTGCACAGACAATAAAAACGTCATGAATAAAAAACAAAAAAACGAATCCTTAAAACGTCGCAAATGGCAATTTTGGTAATGCCTTGAATTCGAAATTTTCTTTTTCTCGCAATTATAAGACATCTTTATATATTCAGCGGCTTTAAACATTTACATGTTTAGAGAGATTGTAGTCGTATTTGGCATGCATTCTATTGTTTCGTGTATAGCGTAATACAGTTCCTAATTCCAAACTATATCGTCACGAAGTACCATATTTCGTTTATAAGTTAATTTACCGGAAGCATTTGTTGTTGAGCCTACATCTAGCTCAGTGTAGGTGGCATGGTACTCGGCATAAAATCCATTTCCTTCGAGATCATCATCTGAAAAAAACTCAATGACTACGACATTCAGGCTGCTTCTGACGTCATTTGAGGGCGGGTTTGAATTGCAGAAACGTCCCAAGATCGGCGACTGAGGATCTTTATCTTTCACCCCGTCATAGACAACCAGGTAGTCTGTTTGAGTACACTCGTGGTCATTGATGTCGGAGACGACATCGAAATGTGTAAACGTTATGGTCACGAAGGAACCTTCAGGCGTGACGATATTCCATCGGCATTGTGAATTGGGCGCGTAAGGAAAGGGGTAGTTAACGGAGACAAATACAGCAGCAGAAAGGCTGCAGTACTCGACACCTGAACAAGTATCGCGACCAAATCCACAGCCTCCTAATTCTGAGAGAAACGAAAATGGACAAATTGTACTCTACTATAAACATTGTACTAATTGTGAAAGATTTGGATGAGTCCGTACCGAATTAGCACTAAATACATTTGTTTTCTCTGTTTTAACCTTCCCGGTATTAATGCACACTAAATACAGTATCAAGCCAGAAAGATGGGGGTGGTGACTACATAATAACAATGATGATTTTGTTGATATAGCTTTATAACACATTCCTATAATGATTTACACTTTTTTTATTTTAATACATTGACTTGTTTAACAAAGAATCGTGTTCATCCTAAATATATGGTTAGACTCATCAAGCTATATAGACAATGACGTAGCTATTAATGGAAGCCACACTGTATGGCAAAAAACAAGCGGAATGAGAGAATAAGAAAAGAACGGAGGTAAAGAAACATGAATGAAAGTTGAGGGGACTCCATCCCATGCACACCCATTAACCCATGGCCTTGAATTCCATCTACCCTGAACGATAGATAGCACCCCCCCCCCCCTCACCCTTTCCTCCCTGGCTGTGGTGTAGCGGTGAATCACGTACCTGTTGTGTTGTAGACAAGATTGAACCCAGTTGATTTGCCCGCTAACCCTGTGTCCAAGGCGACAATGATCGTAGATGAGTTGGATATGATGAGAGGCTGGGTCGTATTCCCACACAGTGCGCGTTTCAGGATACCGGTTGGTGTAAGTATTGCCACACGATCAATACAGTTCGCAGAGTCACTCTCGATTTCGAAGTCGTTGAAATGAAGAGAGATGTAGCGATCAGATTGAACAGTAATGTTATACTCACAGCTGGTGAATGGTGGAATAATAGACGGGAAATCATTGGTCTGGATTGAGCCTGATGGTCCATGAAAGCTGACTGTCTTACCACATACAGCATTGCAATCTATAACAGTGCAGTCTGCAGTGGGATTAGAAAATGATTCACAGAGTCCTAAATCAATTGTTTTCACAAAATTTATTTTAGGATAGGCCTATACCAAATGTTTAATAACTGGAAGTCATGAAACGTTGGGCATCATTGAGGAAGGCTATTGAAGAAGGTATAGCACAACTTGGAAATGGTTGAGAGGCTTGACTTTGGAAATATAAAGGAGCGAAGTGTGTGGCTTTCAAAGGTTTCATGCATGCGGTACTAGCCCATCAGAGCTAGAGATGTCAGTGACATGCTCTCCCACACAAAAAATGGATTGCGCAAGGCATTTTCTTAAATTATTAGTCATGCTTAATCCATAGGTATTATACATATTTATATGCAAGCAAATGGATGGGTAGAGCCAACGTCTGGTCATCCATATAATGCCTCTGCATTTTATCCAATATTAAAGTGTCAAAATAATGAACGTCAACTTGCAGACGTATATGCAACCCCTAATGCTTACAGTTCTAAAGTTTTAAACAAGATTCGAAGCTTGACTTACCGACCATGTCATAACTGGCTTCAAAGCCAAGTTCATTTGGCATATTGGCGGTCAACGACCACATGGTGAGTTCAATGAATACGACATTGGACTGGCTAATGACCTCGACGTCATCAAGTTCACCGCAGTACTGACCACGTGTTTGATTGGTATTACAGATGACGTCATAAACACCAAGGGTGTCGTGGCATTTTGAATTGCGAGGATCTTGACGCAACATCATTCTTATGATGGTCAGCCTAGATACAACATTAGAAAGAAAGAAAATATTGAATTCAGAATATTGATGTTGGTAGTAATGGCAAAAACCAACATTGCAGTAAGAGTAATTGTGATAATCAAAATGATACTTCTACTGCTATTTTTGTTGTACTAGATCTATAAACAAAATTTTTCTTCATCATCTTTCTTTTCTTGTTTATCTTCTTCTTCTTCTCCTCATCCTTCACCTTCATCTTCTTTCCCTCCTCGTACTCCTCCTCCCTTTTTCGTATTCTTGCAACAGATTTTAGAAAGAAAGTTTGAAGCCAACACTTAAGTTTAAATAACTTTAGTGACCCATTTATTAAACACAAATTAACCAACACACATGGACAATTTAATAGAATATACATATTAAATTATTTTTGTCAAAAACGTGAGCGAGAATGGTCCATTTGAATTACAATACGGATACAAATCCTTACCTGACTTTCATATTCTCAGGCCCCTTGATCAGGAAGTTACATGTTGATTGCTGGTTGTAGAGTGGAGGGTAACTAAACGCTTGTATGTGACCTACTGAAGCTGATGTCACGTGTGATGTGACGTCATTAGACCAAAAATCATGGCAATGAAGATCAGCATATTCTACAATGCAAAGAAAATAAATTCAATTATTTGTTAATCTTGAAAAACTTGTTTGTGATAACAATACATATACAGTCTTCAGAAAACACAACATTAAATCCCTTTTACATTTAATTAACTTGGTGTTTATCTCGTTGTTTATATTTGCTGTAAAGATAAATGATTAGAGGTGACAAGCAGTGAACATGATCTCAAAGACTTTCTAGGAATCAACTCAAGGGCAATTTCAACACCCTTTTGTAGGCCTATACTCCCATAGAAATCATGTTCGGGTTACGTAAGAAGTTGTTGTAATTTTCGCACATTTCAATAGGTGACGGAAACGCTACTGAATTTGCCTTCCGTTGATTTTTCGAAAGTCTTTGCGATCAGGTTAGTGAATGGTGAAACATGTGAATGATACTATTTCAAGTGCAAATTGCCTACCTTGCTCACAGATGAATGTTTTCTGATCATGACAGTCAGACGGCTCGATTATAATCTCAGTCGCGTTCCATATGATTGAAGGGCAGAGCTCATCTACAGCAGAAAGATCGTCTTCTACCCAAATATCACTTACATTTGCCACATTCAAAGCCTGTAAAGTTATTAGAAACGGAATAGTCGCCGGGTTAATCCTTCCTGAGCTGCGTATCTCGCATGTATTGATCAGAATTTTTAACGTTTGGGAACGATTTCGTCATCGTACAAAAGACGCCTATCAGATTCGAACCTAGAACATTGAAGAGAGGTTTACCAGAATGCCAAACACTAGTCCATCCCCAATCTACAAAATCCACAGAGGAAGAAGATTTTTTTAAATCGAGAGCCTCTGATATAACAATGACTTTGAGAAGTTATAATACCATTACTCTGATCGTTCCTCCAAAATAAATCCAACAAATATTTAGTCAATGGTTTATTCGACAATTTTGTGTGAGTACAAAATTCACTTTCTCGTATCACTTAGAGTTTCATGATGGGGTACCTGTATAAAGCTCTCATCGCTGACATTGGGTAGACGACTTTGAAGTGCCATGCATTGAGAGGCAGCTTCTGTCCACGTGACCGCTTCGGAATCCATGACGTAAAAGCAAGATTGTCCTTCATTTAAGATAGTGCTGTTCGTAGGATTCATGACATCATATGCACATAAGTCTGGGGAATTATCAAAAGAAATTATTTGAATAATAATCATCCTAAATATTTCTAGACAACTTTCTGTTACTTACTGTGCCTAAACTCTGTCCTGTCTTGTCTGTTTCTGCTTGGAGCTACGCACAGAACACGTAAGGAAACGCCTTTCTCTCTCTCTCTCTCTCTCTCTCTCTCTCTCTCGCTCTGTTTGCCCGAAACTAAAAAGGTTGTATTCCACACAATTAAAATCAAAATGAGATTAGCTGAGATGTTTAAGACAGTATTTGAATATTTAATCGAAGGTAGTGTAATCTATTTTATGATGATACAAAAACTGCAACCATTTTTCTGTGTTCCCCTACTCTTCTCCCCCTCCCTCTTTGTCCCTCTATACCATCCTCATTCTTTAACTCTTTCCTTTCATCATTATTTCTCTACCCTCTCTGTCCATGTCTCCTTGTATTCTTACATCTCAGTTGCAGTTTCCCCACCCTCCTCCCTCTCGCTCTCTCTCTCTCTTTCCAATTTCTTTTCTGTTTCATCCATCCTGATTGTACTTTTTTATCAATGAATAATAGTTTGATTGTTATGTTACCATGTTTTACCTCATGCATATCAATTATCACTGTGTAATGCTATGGTCACATTACCCAAAAGTAGCCTGCTCGGCGGCCGAGCGGCGAGTTTTTAGCCAATTTTGCCCGGCCACCGTGCGACGGCCGCCCAGGCACCGCTCGTTTTTAAGGCATCGCTCGGTCGCTGTTGAAGTTTTAGCGCGGAGTTAAAATTCGGGCGGCGCCTGCTCACTTTCACACGCCGCCCAGACTACGCCCGGCGACCGGGCGATCGCCACCCTGGCGCCGACCTAATCGAGCGTTCACCGTCGAGCGATTTAGTCGTCGCCCGGTCGCCGCCCAGCCGCCGCTGGGAGATCAGTCGGTCACTGGGCGGCGAGTCCAAAATCGGTCGGCAGCCTTTGACCTAGCGGCTTCGATTTTTGACCTAAATCGCTCGGCGGCGAACGCTCGATTAGTTCGGTGCCCGGGCGGCGAACGGCCAGGCACCGGGCGTATTTTGGAGCCCCGCCGATCACTGGCCGGCCGCCGGGACACCGCGCGAAAAAGCTCCGCGATTTCGCCCAGTAAAATCGACCGGCGACCGACGGGAAATCGACAGGTCACCGCCCAGGCATCGCTGGGGCTCTACAGCCGGCTCGACTTCTCCAAAAATCGCTGGGCGATGCCTAAATTCCAGCAGCGACCGAGAAGGCTACTGATCGGTCGGTCGCTGCTCTGATTTGTGACCGTAGCTTTATTGTAAATTTTCGCAATTCGGCTTTACCGCAATGAAGGTATTTTAATAAAACATTTTGAAATGAATTAAATAGAATCTTGGAAATGAAAATGCATGCGCAAAATGGAACTCGACTTGACGCATATTCTTCAAGGAACTTCATAAAATCATATATTACTTCATCGGATTGACATATAAATAAAACAATGTTGGTCAAACGGAAGCACCTGCTAACTACCTTCAGCTAACCTGTACTTACCCACACACTCTCTGCCAGAGGAGTCTAATCGGTAACCATCTGGGCATGCGCAGTGGTAGCCCCCATCATAGTTAACGCATTCATGTGAGCACCCATTTTCACTGCTAAGACACTCATCGATATCTGCATAAATATTGTGATAGTAAGACAGAGATGGAACGCTAAGCGGTATACAAAGGCACATTACATTATTTTTAATACATGAATTTACCATTTTCAAAAATGTCATAGTCGTGTTCTGTATAAACTTAGTCGAAAATTCGAGTTCCGATGTCGTACCTTTGCAAAGACAATTGACCTGTATTTTTCAATCTCGACCCAGATGTAGTAAAATGTTACTGGTGGGAATTATTCCTTGAACGTAACACTGTGCCAATGAACATGATTAATGTTACCGGAACTGAAGCGCATGGGTAAAAATTTTACAGCAATTTGCAGAAAATATTGCTGTTAATATTAGTATTATAATATCACTATTAAGTTAAATAAGTTTTGAATCTTCAAAATTGAGATAATTATAGGTAAAATTATTTTAAAAGAATCTAGCTTTGAGTGCAAGAGGTCCAGGATTCAGTCCCCCCCCCCCCAACAAAAAAAGGGGGATTGTCAGGCAGTAGTAAACAGTAGTAGTGGTAGGAGTGGTAGAAGTAGAAGTAGTAGTAGTAGTAGTAGTAGTAGTAGTAGTACTAGTAGTATAGTAGTAGTAGTAGTAGTAGTAGTAGTAGTAGTAGAAGTATAATAGTATCGGTAGTAGGAGTAGTTACAGTAGTAGTTGGAGGGGGAGAAAGAGGGGAGGAGGAGTTGCCATCAGTTTCTTACCTATTTCACAGAGGGATCCACGCAGTATAACACTTTTACATTCATACTGTGTCCACTTAAACCCAGCAAGTCCGTCGAGTGCCATACAATATGGGTTAGAACTGACAGGCAGATCATAGAGGAATTGCTCATAAATGACAGGAGTACCGTCATCCCACATCCAATCTTCCTCGCCTTCTTTCATAGCTCCTATTGTCAACTGTGTTTTGCTCTGGAATACAAGCTCAGAAAGATGATCTGAAAGCTCGTTCTGGATGTTTGATGACTTGACTGTAGCTCGCTTGCTGTCCTCGGCAAAGATGTCGCTACACGCTCCCTCTGCGTTGCTGCTTACAGACCCGTAGCATTTTCCACTAAAGATCAATCCTTTCTCGGATCCACATACCCTCCCAGTACCTAGGATTGGAGTAGATTTATATAAAAAAGTATCTTCATTGTATACGCTGCGTAACAAGATCAGATTTATATTTGAATGCTTCACATATTCCATAATGGGCTCTCAATGACGGCAGTTTTTAACTGTAGAGGTAAGTAACCCAGTTTAAATAGAACTGAAAATATATTGAGTGAAAATACATATCGCACAATCGAAAGAAGATGAAATATTTGCATTTTAGGGTATAATGGCCTTTCAATACAGGGTCATCGTGAGCGTCACCATAAGCTTGTACAAGAATTAGAATGTTTCGTTATAACGATATTGAGGCTTTGCTATGTACCACTTTTCATCTTATGGAATACATCAAGTGTCGTCTTGAATACATCAAGTGTCGTCTCGAAAGTGTACATTTTGCATCAAAACAATAAGGGATAGACTGCCTAGGCCTACCTATCAACGGGCAACCGATGATCTCAGCTCGCATTCTTATTTTAGCACTATACCATGTAAATGGCATGATACGAACACGACGTGTGATGATTGGTCGATCAAGAGTGTTCTTCGCTTCAGTATTCTGATCGCTGTTCCCGGGTAAAATCTGAAATGGATCAGAATTGTAATCATTTTAGTGTCAGAGGTACGGACAAAGGCAACTTGCTTTAAGACAATTTACAATATAACACATTAATTGTTGAAATAATGATAATGATAATAATGATAATAATAATAATAATAATAATAATAGTAATAATAATTATAATAATTATCATAATGATGATAGTAATAATGATATTTAATAGTACTAATAATATAAATACTAATAATAGTAATGATAATATTGAAATTGATAACGATATGATATTGATAATAATAATAATTATAAGAATAATAATGATAGTAATAATAAAGATAATAATAATAATAATAATAATAACAATAACAATAATGATAGTGGGCTCTTGAAAAGCTCTTGTGTCTGTCAGCCTTTGTAGTAGGTCCATGGTTAAACACCGTACTAATTGATGGTTCAGCTTGTATAAACAAACTATATTGACTTGCATTTGTTGAACTGAAATATGCTATTATTCTATAACAAAAAAATATGGAAATAGTTGGCATCAATATAATGGAGGTCCCATTTTTTTTAAGTATAGTCGAACGAGATGGTTGATTATGAAGATGAATAGGATTAACCAGATGGAACCAGTCGGTCATTTCCAATAACATCATTAATATAACATTCTTCTTCTATATAACATCACATTATAATGTCTAACAATACCAAACGATAAAGAGTCTCCCAGACGGCGCTTTTAAATTAATTCCCTTCTTACCATTTCATTCCCCTCGATATCTTTGTAGAAACGCCATGTCTCTGATTCATTGGTACTACGCATGCTCCAGTAAGCCAGTCGGTAGGAGGTGACCCAACTCAGAAGAGTCTTTACGCCTGCACCTTGGGTGATGATACCAGTCACGGTATGGAGCTCCGATAAATCAACCTTAAGATGTTAGAAGATGTGCTTTGAATTAATATTTGCCTTAAGCTTATATTTCCTTGATTTTTTTTAATTTTAACAGCGTTTAACATGTTTGTAACTTTTTAAATTGCACAGACTCTATGGAGCTCCGATAAATCAACCTTAAGATGTTAGAAGTAGACTAGCTTTGAATTAATATTTGCCTTAAGCTTATATTTTCTTGATTTTTTGTAATTGTCACGGCGTTTACAATGTTTGCAACCTTTTAAAATTGCACAGACTCTATTTCTGACGGGAAATGGGCGTTAACGTGTCCTCAAAATGACAATAGACTTTAATCAATGTTAAATGTCAACGTCCAAGAAACTTTCCAAACAAGACAATTTCCAAAGGTAACAAGGTGCCTGCTGCATAAGATTTATGTTTTATTTTATCTCATCTGATGGATCTGAAAAACCATAACAATACTATTCTCGTTACCTGTAGCCACTCATTCCTTGCAAGAGAGCCCCTTGCACCCCAAAACGGCAAACGTTCTGTAGAAGATAAATCGCTCTCTTCAATATGCAGGCGGCCGTTGTGCCCAGGT
Organism: Strongylocentrotus droebachiensis; assembly: GCA_035222895.1. Lineage (NCBI taxonomy): Eukaryota > Metazoa > Echinodermata > Echinoidea > Camarodonta > Strongylocentrotidae > Strongylocentrotus > Strongylocentrotus droebachiensis. Next base: position 242,327 of record JAVYIG010002334.1, read on the forward strand.
GAAGCGAAGTAGAAAGTGCTAGCTGCTATGGCTTCATTATGGATGCGACCAGACTCCATTCCAAGTCTGTTATTACAAGCTAACCAAAAAGTGAGGATCAGAAAAACTTGTATAACATTTGTGTGTGATCTTGTATGGAATATTATTAAGCTTCTTCATGTAAACTCATTGGCCGTCATTTCGTCCTGGTTCGAAATGTAAAAAAAATACTTATTAGACAAATAGTAGATCGTTGGTAATCAAAGTAATATAAACTTAATTAATCTTTTTGCAACAACGAAGTATTCTATGATTATGATACAAAGGCTAAAGTTTTTTTTGGAACAAAAACTCTCCATGGAGAACCCCCACCTCTCTGCGAATGCTTATTCTAAAAAGCGAAAGGTTGGACATCTCTTTGCTTGAAACGCCTGACAATATTTAATGTTAGCGTAATTTTGTTTACCCAGGGAAGAATCATCAACTTAACACTATTGTTCGGGACATGAGCTAATAAAAGTGAGTTCACATTTCTTTGAATTCTAAAGGGAGCATGATTGCAAAGTAAGGTAAGTTCAGTTGCCTTGGGCGCCATGTTTCGAAATTCGTGGGCAGTACAATGACATGGTACATAATCCAAATATCAAACTAAGGCAATTCAATACGGTAATGAAATGTATCGTTGGGTTCTATAATCCTTACGATTGTGTAAGGGAATGTTTCTTATATTAGGGTTAAATCCAAATTATTGACCTACCCCTGTTCTGGCATCCGATAAACTCAAGACGGAGGCAAATATCACGATACCACGTGACTGGATGAACTCTTACACTAAGGGTCGCAAAAGGTGGATCCAGGTCATTGCGTACAAGAGTTGTCATGTCCCTGTTGCCTTGAAAAACCTTATGAAATGGGAGAGATCACTGAATTAACATTGCAATAAATTAGATTTGTGTTGTCCGTTTCTGCGAAGTTCTGGAAACAAAGAAAATAAAAAGAATCGTGAGGAAAATCCAAATATGTATACGCATTAATAATAATAGTTATAGGCATTTATATAGCGCCGTCTGTCTAGAAATTCTATTCCGAGGCGCATTATTAGCCCTGCTTTAGCCTAGCCGCCATTACAGCGCTTTAGCATTTCAAGGAATTAATTCCTGCCAGGTACCCATTTACCTCACCTAAATTGAAAGGAGTAGAGAACGAACATGAAATTGAGTGTTTCATAATTCATGTGCATTTAAAGCTTTGCGACCTGTTTAATAATTGACAGTTAGGTAATTTTTCAGCTGAAAGAAAAGCCGATTCCTATAAGGAAATGATTGACTATTACCTAAACGATCATATAAAAAGACTAAGTTACTAAGTTAGTCAGATGATGTAATCCTCCTCAAACTTTTCCTATTTATTAACAAAATATCTATTTTACCACTGATCTGATATCATTGCGATACTGAGCGGCATCTTGGCCGTCCGAGATTGTGTAAGACTCCACCCATGCTTCGATATCTAGACACCCTTGAGTGACCACGCCCTGAACTAACTTCTCACTGCCGAAGTCGATCTAAATGAAAAAGAAAGGAAGTATATGTTTAATATGGGAACCCCAAGTTTTGTTTTTAAAGGTTTTTATTCTCTTCTCTCATGAAGAAAAAAAAGAAAATTGTTCATGATTTATAACATTTTATACACAATTATAAATATTCTTCACATAGACCTAAATAAATTTGCAAGTGAAGTATAACATTTCCATACAAGATTACAACTACATTTTACCATAAAGTTAATTTGCAAATAAAGTTACACATTTACAGGAGAAGAAAAAAAATTCATACAAAAAAAAATTATAGTTTCACATTTTAAACAAATCGCAAATAAGTTTTACAATTTCCTCGACCAGCTTGCATATAGATGGAGGAAACGATCAGAATGTCAAATTTTGGCCGAGGTAAAGGGGAAACAAAAATTGTGAGCTTTCTAATTTGTGTATGTCAGTTTGTCTGTGTCCAGTTCATATGATATTCAGCAAGACTCAGTCAACTCATTCCCATTTGATCCTTATAAAACTCCACAATATCCACCTATTGTAATTGCTTCCAGACAGTATATTTTAGTGAAATCGCATGGTCAGTGCGCAAGGAAGCCGAAAAGTGTGATTGATGAAGGATTGTACCTACCTGTATCCATTGATCTGCAGATGATTGTGCTGGGATCCACCCATATCCGTCTTGTTTGATGTATCCTACCCTGGCTGATGATGGAGGATGGAGTGCATCACCGTTCCAGGATGATGCCTTTATCTGGTTGTCATGGATACGATCTAGGGTAAGTCCCATGACCTCATCACAATCTACAATAAGGCGATAATAATTGCATTAAATCAGTTTAAAACTGATTTTGTCAATCAAATAGTATGCTATATTATGCTCATACAATACCGTCGCTCATGAACACTCATTATTTGCAGTGGTAACATATCAAACACATGTTATCTACATAGACATATGATCATGATAGAGCAAAGGTGTCCATTCCTTTTTGAAAGACGATAACTAATTTGAGTTGAATGTCATTTCTTCGAGCCGAATCAAAAGAATACTAGTAAGGGAACACAAGTAATCCAACATGTCTAAAGAAAGAAACAAAAGACAGTATCTATTAAGGAAATACATCCTACAAATTTTGCGGGGAATGACGATTTTTTTTTTTTTTTTTTTGTGGTCATACGATGCATCTACACATCTCATATTTCCGAATGGGATGTTCGCACTCTCTATCTCACTCCCTCTCTCTCCACTTTATACTCCTCTTTTATTCTGCTACTGCTATTGCTTTCCATCTCTTTCAGCTTTCCCTTTGGTTTTTGCTTCTTTATGCCTAGGTCACATTTGCTCTATATGGCTAGGATACGGCGGCCGTACGCCCCCAAAATCGAGAGATACTTGCGGTGGCCTTGGGGTCACCTTCGGGCGTATCCCTATCTTTACAGGCCGTACGGGTCGCCGTGGGATTATAACGCGGATTTATAACTTTTTTCATTTCTTGGTTCGCCATAGCAATTAGACACGCCGTAGCCATGCCGTAGAGCGGTTCCACGGCGACCATACGTCGGGCGTACGATGGCCTTGCGTTTGCAATGCGGCTGCCCTAGGGTTTTATGAATTACAATTGACTTTTGCATAACCCAAACAAATTGTGGCGGCCGCAGGAATTCACGGGCGCCCTAATGGGGCTTTCACATATACACTCCGGGGCCCGTACGGCGAGTAAAAACAGACATTTTTGGGAATTTTCGGCCGGTGTCCGGCCGGCTGCCTTGAAGTTCCTACGGGCGCCGGGACAGTTTTTTAAGTCGTACGGGCGCCGTGTTGATGAGTTGGCTGCTCCCAATTCTCCTGGCGTTTTTACCTGACCGTTAGGCCGTAGACAGCCCGTAAAGGGCCCGTAGGGTACCTTACGGGTCCCGTGCGGGCTCCGGACGGCGCCCGTATAGGGCCCCTCACGATTTTTGGGGTCAATTGTTATTCTCTTGAAAAAATCTTTTAGGGTGCCCTGCGGTGTTCAAGGGTCCCGTACGTGTACCCTACGGCTCCCTTACGGGCCCCTCAAGAGCCCCGGGTGATATCTACAACACCGGGCGTCTGCCGTCCGGGGGCCATTTGAAATGAATATTGCCCGTGCGGGTCCCTTACGGCGGCATCTCAACATGTACAACGCAGCTTTAAATACAGGAGGTGCGGATGCCAGAGGACACATAGTTCAGTGCACCGCAGGGCACCTTCTGCGAGCCATGGGTGCACCTGCTCATCGGACGGAGCCCGTAAGCTTACCCGACGGCACACTTATGGGGCTTTCACATAATACACTCCGTGGTCCGTACGTCGAGTTAAAATAGACATTATTGGAATTTTCGGCCTGTGTCCGACCGGCTGCCGTAAAGTTCCTACGGGCGCCGGGACAGTCTTTTAAGTCGTACGGGCGCCATGGTGCTAAGTTGGCTGCTCCCAATTCTCCTGGCGTTTTTACCTGACCGTTAGGCCATAGCAAGCCTGTAAAGGGCCCGTAGGGCACCTTACGGGTTCCGCGCGGCCTCCGAACGGTGGCCGGACGGGCCTCTCTCTATTTTTAGGGGTAATTTCTAATGAAAAATCTTTACGGGCGCTTTGCGGTGCTCAAGGGTTCAGAACGTGTACCCTACGGCTGAGAATGTATACTATTATCTAGATCTATTATTTTTAAATTATTTTTAAAATATTTCCATAAATTGGGGAAAAACAAAAATATTCCAACTATATGAGCGACAGTGTATTATGAATCAATTTAGGCCGTGCAATTATAGGATCGCCGAAGAGGGCCCATACGGCAACCGTGCGACCAGACAGATGTTACAGTTTTTGAGCGTCATGTAACGCCTGGCTGGAATGCTCCCCAGGGAGTGGAGATTGTGCACACATTGTGTGCGGGTAAGCACCACTGAATCCAATGACCGGGGTAATAATATATTTGTAAAGCGCTTAGAGACATTTGTATTAAGCGCTATATAAAAATTAAATATTATTAATATTTTTTACCGCTTCACCCCTTGAGTTTTTAAAACGCAAGGCTGCCGTACGCCCGACGTACGGTCGCCGTGGAACCGTTCTACGGCATGACTACGGCGTGTCTTATCGCTACGGCGAACCTAGAAATGAAAACAATTATAACTCCGCGTTATAATCACACGGCGATCCGTACGGCCTGTAAAGATAGGGATACGCCCTAGGGTGACCCTGAGGCCATCTGCGGCCGCCGCAAGTATCTTTCGATTTCGGGGGCGTACGGCCGCCGTATCCTAGCCGTAGAGCAAATGTGACCAAGGCATTACTCTCACGCTTTTGAATATTGAACAAACTTACGTCGTATGGAGACACGGCCAAATCAGAATTAAAAAATAAGAAACATTTAAGTGAACGCCCTTCCACTCCTGGCGTGAACATGAATCTGCATGACCACCCTTCCTGGTTTAGACCAATTTCATTCTCATTCTCCCTTGAATACTTTCTTGGTCCCTTTTTATCACCCCTCCCCCTCTCTCTCTCTCTCTCTCTCTCTAACTCTCTTAACTCCCCCCCCCTACCCCCCCCCCTCTCTCTCTCTCTCCAATCTTCCCCCTCTGTCTCTCCCGCTCTCTTACTCCCTCCCTCCCTCCTTCCCCCTCCTTTTCTCCTCTTTTTCTCCTCTATCTCTCTCTCTCTCTCTCTCACTCTCTCTCTCCTTCTCTTTCTTTCTTTCTCTCTCTCTCTCTCTAACTCTCTTTACTCCCCCTACCCCTGTCTCTCTCTCTCTCTCTCCAATCTTTCCCCTCTGTCTCTCCCGCTCTCTTACTCCCTCCCTCCCTCCTTCCCCCTCTTTTTCTCCTTTTTTCTCATCCATCTCTCTCTCCCTCTCTCACTCTCTCTCCTTCTCTCTCTCTCCCTCTCTCTCTCTCTAACTCTCTTAACTCCCCCCTACCCCTCTCTCTCTCTCTCTCTCCAATCTCCCCCCCTCTGTCTCTCCCGCTCTCTTACTCCCTCCCTCCCTCCTTCCCCCTCTTTTTCTCCTCTTGTTCTCCTCTCTCTCTCTCTCTCTCTCTCTCACTCTCTCTCTCCTTCTCTCTCTCTCTCTCTCTCTCTCTCTCTCTCTGTCTCTCTCTCTAGTTCATTAGATACCCGTACCATTGTCTAGACAGCCGATGATCCCGACAGAGAGACATATCTTGTTTCGCCAGGTCTCGGGTAGTATTCGTAGACAACTCACTCGGCTAGGTGTAGGGAGGAAGATCGTCGTGTTGCAGGTGGCTTCCGCGTTGGCGAAAAATTCCTGAAATGAAAATCATTAGAAATAGAAAGAAAAAGGAGGATGAAAAATGTAGAAGATGACAAAGAAAAATGAAGACAATGATTGAGGAATGGGGGAAATTAGGAATGAGATGAGTAATAGTTTGATAAACTAATGATACTTTATATTTCTTGGGTTCAAATAAATCCATACATCATTCTCAATTCATTAAACTTTGTGATACCGCATCATGCTTATGAGGAATATATCGCAGGATCTCTGATTGTGACAAAACAAATTATAGTTAATTTCATATACAGTGTTTGAACAGGAATATAATTATAAGGTTGGTAGAAGTTTAAAAACTACATGTTAGGAATATATAAGTTCTACAAATATGAAACGACTTTACTCGATACTGATCATGCTAAAAGGCTCTGTATTTATTTAAGGGACAATGTGGTAAAATATGATTTTCTGGGTTACAATTAGAGATCATGAGTCTATTTATTCAGATCCATTTAATGGAGGAAGTAGTCACAGGCTCACGATTCTTGTTTGAGGTGCGTGCTGCATGTATACTTTGTAAATCTTATCATTATGAGTAATTCATATTTGATAAATTCACAATTATTGCAAATCTTTAATTATTGCTTTATCTCCTTTGCCAACAACGTCATGACAGCGAATTGATAATGAAAAAAATGCTCAAACGAATAGTTTGATTGCTAGAAAGTGTCCATCTCTTCAAATCCTTCTGCCAGTCCCATTGTAAGAAACTGAAATAACGAAGACTGACTTAATATAGGTTGACTTGGGTCGCGTGCTGCATGTATATCTTATAAAACTTATCGTTATTAGTAATTCATATTTGATAAATTCACAATTATTGCAAATCCTGAAGTATTGCTTTATCTCCTTTGCCAATAACGTCATGACAGCGAAATGATAATGAAAAAATTATCAAACGAATAGTTCGATTGCATGAAAGTGTCCATCTCTTCAAATCCTTCTGCCAGTCCCATTGTAAGAAACTGGATTAACGAAGACTGACTTACTATAGGTTGACGTGGGTTATCTTGGTAATCTAAATGATTCCACCAGTACTCCCCGTCTAAGCTGTAGTCCACTTTAAATGAGTTAACCCAGCATCCCTCTCCATCCATCATCTCCGTGTTGCCACGGGTAACGAGACCTGTGATGAGGACGCGCTCGCTGTAACACACCTAGAATACAATCGATAACAATCCAAACTGAATTGATTTTAAATAGAAATCAAGCTATCAGGATTTGATTACGTAATCGTTTTGGATGTGCAATCATTGGGAAAAAAGATGAACAACCAAACCAAAAAAAATGATTATACTACTAGTACAGCTAATATAGATAACGATAATGATACTAGTGATGTAATAATTTACAAGTATTTGCAAATAACTCAACAATATTCGTCTTCTATATATTTTTTCTTAAATTTTAGCCTTGTGTATCGTACCATACTTTTGGATATTGGTTAAATGCGTATCAACCCCCCCCCCCCCCACCCCCAACATAATGCCACGTCGTTCGAATGATAGATTTTTAATAACAGTACACTTTACAACTGCTTTTCATCAATACCTGCCACCATTCTCCATTCGTGTTATTAATTGGAATCCAGGATTCGGTGCTTTCCAGACCGGTTTGATCTGGTTCGTAACCATCTATATAACTGGATGCAGAGAAGCTTGCATCGATTCTTCCATTATTCAGCAAAGTATCTAGAGGCAACGGACAATCTGCTACGGACAAAAGAAAATTATGGTGGGTTATCAAAAGAATTATCAAAAGAATTATCAAAAGAATGATCAATATAGTTAACTGGATGCAGAGAAGCTTGCATCGATTCTTCCATTATTCAGCAAAGTATCTAGAGGCAACGGACAATCTGCTACGGACAAAAGAAAATTATGGTGGGTTATCAAAAGAATTATCAAAAGAATTATCAAAAGAATTATCAATATAGTTTCGTCAGTAGGTACCGAAAATCCAAATCTTAAAGGGTTATCAATCCATGATATATCACAATCTTTAGAAATGCAAGATAGATAGATAGAGGGTAAAGAGAGAGAGAGAGAGGATGAATGTAAAGCAACAAGGCTAACTTCACATGAAGTCATTGGAGTGAAGTCTGAACTCTTCTTCTTCTTTGTAACTGATCGAGCTGCGAGTACCTGCGCATTTCTTCGATCAACATGATGTGTGCTCTGCAGCTATAAATTATATAGTATACGAGGTGAAGCTAGCTAGCCGTGCTGATTTCCATTTACCCCTCTCTCTCTCTCTCTCTCTCTCTCTCTATACCCTATATATATATATATATCTTGCATTGATTCTTCCATTATACAGCAAGGTATCTAGAGGCAACGGACAATCAATCCATGATATTTCACGTTCTTTAGATATTACTTCCTGTCTATTTATGTATTTTGGTTTAAACAAGAACAAAACTGGATTGTACCCAGTCATTTTCGTTCATTAAAGTTGCACCGGCATTGGAAAGTTCCTTTCTTATTCTTTGGTGCGTGTTACACACAAAACAGAACATGCCATGTTAATTAACAAAGACATTTGACTTGTACGGCTCAAACAAAGATTGGTAAAGGCTATAAACAAGGTTGATTGGCACGCAAATGTTCCTCCCTAAATCTTTGGTGCGTGTTACACACAAAACAGAACATGCCTTGTTAATTAACAAAGGCATTTCACTTGTACGGCTCAAACAAAGATTGGTAAAGGCTAAAACAAGGTTTGAATGACAAGCAAAAGTTCCTACTTCTCGTGGCTAAAAACATGGGAAATGCATTACAGATCAAAGATTTCCTAGGCAGCCTAGCCCCAGACTCAGATTCATATTCTTTTAGTTACCACTTTCAAAATTTCAAAATGAATGATTACGCAAATGACTTCAGGTCATATAATTAAACTATTTGACAAACACCTGTCCAGTGAATATTTCGAGCGAAAGAGAAAACAACTTTGTACGCCAAGTAACAATAAGCCGTAGCGAGGGAACTAAATTTTGCCTATTCAAAATCAGAAGAACTTGATATATTATATTAAAACATACCTAATGATTTTACTTACCGGCTTTAAGCTGCGCGTAGTCTGGTATGAAAGCATCACATACTGTACATGAGAAAAGGGAGACATTACGAATTTGGGGTTGAAAGATAACATGGATTAGCAGATAGAGATACAGGGGACAAGTAAACACAGTGAGAACCATGCGCATATACATGCAGATATTGGACATGGCGAAAGAGAAATTGTTTTCTTTTATTCTTAAAAACTTTTCAATACTACTTCGGTATAGGTAAAGCCTTTCAATAAATTCATATTTTCATAAAGCAGAGATGGGAAGCATTCCCCTCCCTTTCTGTATTTCTTCATAAATGCATATCTGTGGCTCAATTTTAATTCTCTATCCCTAGTGTAAATTAAAAGGAATACATTATGTACTGTATAACCAAGGACTCCTTGGTATAACTTACTTTTATCTATTCGCGTGAAAATATCATTATCCAGCGAATAAAGGTCAGGGTTGGGCAACGTTCTGGCTAGGTCTAGAGTGTATACGCTCTGGGATGATAAGGTACATTTCCGATCGTTGTAAGTATGCACATCCCGAAACTTGAAAGAAAGACACGAGAACGATACCTCTTGCAGGCACTGGAGGGCGCACTCCTCTGACGTCATATTGGCGTCTTCAATGACGCGATCATCGTAAGATATAAAACGCGTGAAGATCGTCTGGTGAAAGTTTGAGAGCGCGTCAGTCGTACCTGCAAAATTATTGCAATCATCGAAAACTTTATGACTTGAGATAATTTAGAATAGATCTGCAACATTGCAAGGACCCTTGAAATGAGCGTTAGTTAAACGTCTATTGATCAGTAACTGATATTGTTGCGTTAAGAAGATCTTTTTTGAAGGTAGGCTTGAACCTGATGCAGACAAAGCATCATCTATAGCTCTCACAAACCGCTTCCGATACCCTCATGCCTAGAAAATTTCTGAAATATCATACAATTATTCTGCTTCGTCATTAATAATTCATGTCAATACTTATACAATATTCTACAAAGATCTACTTCAGGAGAAATAAATATCTCTACATATTCAAGTTTTACAAATTCTTCTATATACTTCATCAAGTTAAAAATAATTCATACTGTCTGGGGAACAAAGGGAACTATTAATACGGTATACTGACAGGCTTCACAATTTCGATCATATTAAGTGGTATTAACATAGTCGAAATATGATATTTAACTTTCTTTGCAAAGCCTATTTCTTTACAACGCACATTAAATGGAAACAAGGTCAGGCCCTTTACTACAAAAAATACAGTTTTAAGCTTGCATAAAAAATGCATAAAATACATATCCTTGGATTATGGATAAGGTTCTACATGACGGCAGCAGTATAAAACGAAATCCTACAGCTTATTTATTAATGAAAGCCTGTCATGCCATTAAGTAAAACCATGAAGAAATACGAATTTACAAATAATAGACGAAAAAAGAAGAAAAAAAATGAATGGCGTAAATATTCTCAAAAAGAATGAAACGCAGATAATACCAAATAACAACAACAACTACAACAACATCAAGTTACAAAAATAATTCATACTGTCTGAGGAACGAAGGGAACAATGGATACGGTATACTGACAGGCTTCACAATTTCGATCATATTAAGTGGTATTAACACAGTCGAAATATGATATTTAACTTTCTTTGCAAAGCCTATTTCTTTACCACGCACATCAATGGAAACAAGGTTAGGCCCTTCACTGCAAAAATGTACCATTTTAAACTTTCATACAAAATGCATATATACATATCCTAGGATAGGCTTCTACACGACGGCAGCAGTATGAAACAAAATCCTGTAGCTTATTTACTAATGAAAGCCCGTCATGCCATTTAGACATGGAATGGCAGAAAGCGATAAAAGAGACAATGGATAAGTAGATACAGTAAAACCAGTACGGATTTACAAATAGTATACGAAAAAAAAAAATGAAAGGCGTAAATATTCTTAAAAAGAATGAAACGCCGATAACACCAAATAACAAGAACTACAACAACACGCACACACGTCTTTCGATTATGCACATATCCGGTATAAATATATTAAACTCTGGCATATGAGGTCCTTTCAATAGGGACTTTTAGATGTACACGACGAGAACGTGGACCTCTACGCGTGACATCCTTTTAAGGCAATGTGACGTCCTTTTAAGGAACTGGCAGTGCCCGGCAGTTCCTTAAAAGGACGTCACATTGCCTTAAAAGGATGTCACGCGTAGAGGTCCACGTTCTCGTCGTGCAAATCTAAAAGTCCTCATGGACTGGATAACAAACGACATGTACTTACACTCGTCTATCTGACAGAAATCTGACAGGATTTCGCTGCTCTCTGGACTCTGGTAGTAGCACCATGGCCTATCACGTCCGTCGGGGTTGCGGCACCAATTCTCATCCAACCCTAGTTCCATGTAAAAAATATTTTTTTAAAGAGCCCAATTAGCAACAAGGTGAATTTATTTATTTCATTTATTTATTTCTGATATTTATGAGGGTATTCTTACCTGAAAGAAAGAGAGTGAGCCTATTATGGTGTAGGAAATATATAATAAAGAACCTGTATCAGATGTCTTCGAAGACTGCATCCAAACAAATGAACGGATATATAAAAAATTATATCTAGGATAATAATAATAATATACAGTAGGCTTGCGGGTTCACCATGTGAGAGAGAGAGAGGACTGAGGAGTCCTGAAAAGGACTCTGACTCGGTAATCTTTCTTGGGGGGTGTAGTCCTGAAAAGGACTGTTTGTTACCTTTATTAGCTTATAGTTCTAAGGAGAACTATAGCGCTTGGAGAGGATGAGTGGTTCTTTATACTATTAATAATCCTTGAGAGGCTCTTAAGTTTATTCGCTTTTGTACCTGACTGAGGATACAAGGTGGTATCTGTCGCGTTGTCCCAATTCAGACAAAGATAGCCCGACTCGGTGTGTTTTCCATAGTCACGATAATCTTCACCAGTACCATTAATGCAGCCAGCGTGGACTGGAAATTGGAGAAAATAAAGAAGACATAAGTTATAAAGACGGGTACGTATTACATCAGCTTTAGTACTAGATAACATCCAGGCCTTGCAGTAACGATGCCTTTGTAAAAGAAGTATTTAACCAAAAAGAGGAAACTTCCAAATTCTACTCGTTAGCACCATGGTAAATAGGGAGGTGCTCAAGTAGCCTCAATCGTTTTTCTTTTTCAGCCCCCTCCCCGAAAAAAGGATGGTTGGTTTGATGCACAGGTTAAAACCACAGGATGTAAATAGTTCTCCCCTGCCCCTCATGTATTTCTCTAATCGCTTACTCCTCTTCTTCGCAATACAGCCCCCCCCCCCTAGTTGAATCTCATCCCAGTATTAATTTGGAGAGTTCTTATTCTGCATTAACCGTTCCCAACCCAGGTATATATAGCTGTTATTACCAGATTTAATAATGATGGATCGCCGAACGCGTAACCGCTTAACGGAGAGAAGGGCTTTATCATGTTTATGGTCGAGTTAAGACCTCCGCGAATATTGTGCATTCTCCTCTACGATAAGTTGATCACATGACACTTTCAAACGAATATTGAAGAAGTAAAGATAGATATTCTTTTATTATGTAACAATGTGTGTTTCAAGTCTAACGATATTCATCTACCTGTATGTTGAAACGTATATTGTAAAATGCTACAGAGTTAGCGTCACTTTAGAAATCAAAGAATACACATTTTTAACGTAGAGCAACCTTGATACAGTTATGTGTGTATTTCCTGGAAGTAACGCCATGGACTCGTTCAAGTTTTGTTCATAGACAGCGCTTTAGCTTGTGGTATCGAGTTTCGTTATATATTTATACGGGTATTATCTTGTTTGGATACCAAAGTCATGATAAATCATTGACCTGGCATAATTTCCTACCTGCCATGCTCATTAAAAGGGGTCATTAAGTACCTGCTATACAATATGTGTGGAGTATCATGTTTAATCATCACTATGATTATAAGAGTTTTAAGAGTATAGTTTTTTTTTTAAAATTGTCTCTTACCCTCTCTCTCTTTCTAACTATTTTTTTTCTCTCTCTCTCTCTCTCTCTCTCTCTCTCTATCTTACTCTTTCTCTTACTATCCCTCTCTCTTTGTCTGTCTCTCTGTCTTTCTTTCTCTCTCTATCTTATTATTCGCTATCTCTTTCTCTCTTTTACTCTCTCTATCTTGCTCTCTACGTTTGTCTGTCTCTCTTTTTTTCTTACTCTCTCTCTATCTTACTCTTTTCTTTTCTCTCTCTATCTCTCCCCCTCTCTCTCACTCTCTCTCTCTCTCTCTCTCTCTCTCTCCCCCTCTCTCCTCTGGTAAAAATGCTGCGTGATAAGCGTCAATGTCACAATGTTAAATAAAATGCGATTGTCATGAGTTACTGGTCTAAAAATCAATCTTTAAAACTTACCTCGAACCTCAGTATTACAACTTACCTGCACATGGTTGTATCTGGCAATAGCCAGGGGTTACATCTCCATTCTTGTTTATTACGTAACACCATGGTGCTGTCCAGTTTCCCGCTACTCGGCAATGGTTGTCCTCCAATTCTATAAAAATTATAAATGAAAAACAAAAAATAAGTACAGGTACATGTTAATTCAAAACATA
>JAVYIG010002335.1:0-57500 GCA_035222895.1 Strongylocentrotus droebachiensis
GGGTATCTTCATCTCATTCTGAAACAAAATCCTGGATTTAGCTCATACTGCAATGATAATTATAAACCTTTAGGTCAGTCAGGCACCCCAGGACTTTTACAAGCCGATCACCTGTCTGATTATCAAGATATTATGATTGGAAATCAAAATTTCAAAAAACATTTTCCTAACGGTTTGTATAAAACTACAGTCTATTGGGGAAAAAGAGTGTGGTAAAACCGGTCAATCAAAGATTTTTACGAAACTTAATTTTTTTAGAGCTTCAATATTACACCATATCACAGACGCTAATAACATGTAGGGCCATGCATCTTAGATTTTACATTGTTAAACGATGCCTTTAACTACACCCTTGCAGCAGATTCACAGAATCATTAGAGAAGAATATTGATTCTTCAGGCACCTTTCAGACACAAAGAAGTATACTGCTAGAAAATACTGCCGCAGTTAATTAAATGACATAAGCATATTGTCCTTCACATTTCTGTATCTTAAAAGACACAAATAGGTGAGTATGCAATTCAGTTTAGTAGGAGCCACTGGCTTGTAATGATGACTCACATAATAATGTTATCTTGTGTAGAGTACTTGTATAGATACAAGCTATCTAATCTACGAAGTGTAGGGTCAACAGTTTTTTTTTTTACAGGCCGGTAAATCACGAATACTCCCGACTCTTTTTGTACTTAACCCTACATTTTACCACTTGAACAAAAATACATGAGCTTGTTATTGAGGCTAGTCATGATGTAGACATATAGGAACAGTCATATATAGTCTGGCCATATCCATGCATGAATCTTTTGTGACCATTTAGATTTATTTTGTTAACATCTGCTTCAAGTACCATTACTTTTTGTGTTTTACAAATGTTCAGTCACATAACCCAACATTTTGTAGATCAGATAGGCATCAGATTACGTGAGTGATCATTAACAAACCGGAGCCATTGTTGTTAAGAGCTAAAAAATGTCATTCCCCCAATTATTACCTCTTCCCACTCATTTTCATGCTAAGTTTTGCAGCATGCAATTTTGTTTGTTACGCAGTTTACTGCATCAAGTCTGAATGGGGCCCGATATGTAGCAAGTGTTAGTTCAAAAACATGTGCACAAACTCATGCTGACACTACTCTACTCTCTCTCTACGCTTCACTAACACATGCAATGATGGATTGGTGAAAATGACAGACTGAAAGACAGAAAGACGAACATGCACGACACACACTACTCTACTCTCTCTACGCCTCACTAACACATGCAATGATGAATTGGTGAAAATGACAGACTGACAGACAGAAAGACGAACGTGCACAACACACACACACACAAACACTAATAAACACAGCAAGGCAAACAGATAGTATTCATGCAGACATGGAGAACTTTTCCTGTTTTATTTAATCTCATTCTTACCGCATTCTGATGTCGTCCAACAACGTGGTATACAACAGCAATCAAGAAATGCCAGGAAAAAAATAAAAATAATAAAAAGGCAACGATTACTCATCAAATATTTACAAACAAAATAATCACTTCAAGCGCAAAAATTTAAATAAATCAAACTCCTAGATTATCCCTAAACCTCTTGAACCCATTCTCAATTTGTAAGATTATCATCTACATAAAAAATGATGAAACACTACAATTTATTTCCCCCAAAATAATTGTTCAAACCAAAGACCAATAAATACAATTCTAATTTTGTTGCACTATTTCTTGCACCAATAAAATCGTAAAATATACATCAAATGATGAAACACATATTAGCCTCAATACCAATACCCATGCGTTTATTGCAAGTAAAATTTCCTGTACATTTATTTTAATGTGTAAGTTTAATAATTTGAAATTCTCTACTTTGCACTTTTGGCCATGTGATGCTTGACACAAAGAAATGACACTTTCATCGTTAGTTACTTAAGGATGTTGGATTCCCTAAGAAGTTATTGCAATCATTTACCACTATTTTCAGAGAAAGTTAAAGGTTAAAATTAGTATTATTTGTGACATATGGCCAAAAGCCTTAAAGAAACATGTTCCTCACCTGTAGTATACAAATAGCCTGATTCAGGCAAACATTACTCATACGGAAATCTTTACACTATTTATGTACAACAAAATCATGTATATAAACAAGAGATCAATAATACAGTATTCTAGCATATTTCTATGTTACTTATCTGCACATGTATTCTACATTTTCTATACTATGCAACAGTACAAGATAATTGCTGTTGGAAATTTGAAATAATACAAAATGTACTTAATCTCTCTCCAAATTTAATTTTTGTGAGTATTATTTCACTTCTCGAGTTTTCTTTCATGCTTTGTTGTGATGATTTTAGAATTGTTCCGGGTTATTGGCTCTTTGTAAGCAATTTTGACGGCAATTCTACCCGGGTTTTGTTTGGAGTAAAATTATGATTTAATCTGCGTATATCCTGATACATGAAAAACACAACAAGTGTAGATTAAATAACTTATAAATCTAAAATCAAACAGAACCGAAATGATAGATATACTATACAATATATACAAATATGGACGAAACAGATTTTAAATTTTTATATTTCTCTTACTAATTTGCCAGGATCAGAATACTGGTATATATAACTTCCTCTCAAACTTGAGAAAATTTAATAAAATATTTCACTAAACACTATGCCAAAAAAGAGAAAACTTTTCCTATTGCTCAGTATTTTTTTGTTTTTTTGTACACACCTCGCTATCAACAAATGCAAATTTACAATGTATATAATACAATTTTCAGAAATAAAAGAAATTATCCTTGATCTGTTTTGAAAAACAAGGACGCGTCAATGCCACTTGGACAATCATGCCAAATGTGAGGATATCAGAAATATTATTTTTGCAGTGCCAAACAAATATGAAATTTGAAGAAAAAAAAAGGTAGCTACTTTCAATAGATTGTGTTTCAGAACAGGAAAAACCAATGCCCCAAGCATGACCAACCAACCAACGAGCCAACAAACAAACCAACAAACAAACAAACAAACAAACAAACAAAAAACTAGTTCCTAACAACCAAAGGAAAAAACAAGCAGAATCACCCGACACAGAACAAACATACAGAAAAAACACAAATATCACACAAAGAAACACCACAGATACACTCCAAGAAAAACCTATCAACATTTTGAATGATAAACTGCAAATATGAAAATATTTAACAACAGTTACGACACATAAGAGAACACGCACTGTCTATCAGATAATGTGGTTGAAAGATAAGAATGTGTAAATGTCGATGAGCTATTTCAACATGAGTTATTCATATGTTATTTCATGTATCTAGATATAGTCTGCATGGAAAAGAGTTTTTGAAGAAGAAAAGGGGAGGAAAGACACATATACTACATGGTGTTAATGGTTGGGTAAAGGAGACTTTAAAGCAAAACACACATAAACATTGGTGAAGATAGCCAAATAGCTAAGATGAGAGTAGATTGATGATTTATAGTTGACGAAAAGAGACTCTGACAAAACGACTTCACACTATGGATAAGCAAATAAAGGTCACATCCAAACAATTTTTTTTTTAAATACACCAATAACACAAAAAAACTGACCAAAACAAGCAAACAATAATACATGCAATCAAGCAATACATCTAAAAACATGCAAGAGGCATCAAGGTTCCTGACATTGCCAAAGCTAATTGTTTGGTTTAAGTGTGGTGTTAATGCTTTGTGACTGATTAATTATCTGGTGCAGTTAGTATGGCACTAATTAAAAGACCCTATCCAATGAAAATACAACTTTGTATCAATGGAAAGCTGAATGAACGTAGAATACAAATATAAAGGAATATAAAATATTTTCCCTTTCAGTATTGGGAGTTTTCAGAGAGCTGTTACTCCTCTGAAAGGCACTGAAATAGCATTTAATTGATACTATTTTAATCTATTGCTCATAAGCTTTCCGTCGATATATAATTCATCTTTTTCATTTTTCACTTCTGACAGGGTCTCTGATTGTTATGTTATTGTAGAATATTAGTGTGTTAACCCTATTTAGCCCGGGCTATTTTGAAACTGCATAGCCTGGGGGGGGGGGGGCTTCTCAGGCCCCCCCCTATGATCTCGGCCGTGAAACGCCCGATCGCCGCGAAAATTTGCATACATGTCAAGTGAAGTGTATAGAATACTATGGTAATTTCAATTTTTTTGAAAAATTCACTCATTTGCATATTTATGGTAATTTATGCAAATAAGGTCATTAAATTCACATTTTTGCCCATAAATCAGACATTATTCATATTTAAGCATTCTTTCTCACTACATATATTTGTTAGACCATTTGGAATAATAATACAACACAAAAATTTGAAAAACCAGGGTTATTCCTTATGTTATCTATTGTTTTGATAATTTCTTATGTATTTCTTTGTTTTTTTAACTTATGTATTTCATTGTTTTTGTTGTTTTATTTCATTTCCAACTATAATTCAACTATTTTGACCCCAAAATAAACACCTAAAATCTAAACAAGACCAAATAACCAATGTTTTACCTCTTTATTTGAAAAATGAGATTTCCATATATTTTGTACACAAATCACAAAAATGAGCGATTTTCGGGCTGACATGCGAAGACAAAAGGACACGTGACTTTGTAATGGTAGGTCCGATTTTCGAAAAATTTCTTTCAAAAGTTGCGCAAGACTCGAAAGAAAAAAGTCACAAAATTTCAGTGCAAGATTTTCTTGCGTTAAAAAATTATCGCGAAAAATGTCGAGGGGGGGGCTTCTCAAGCCCCCCCCCCCCCCGGGCTAAATAGGGTTAAGAGCAATTATATTATAATGGTTTTTTAAGTTTAACTGCCCAATGTGATTAAGAGATGTTACAAATTCAGTGGATTACAGGGATTAGACCCCACAACCATAATCAGTTTTCATTCTGGCACCAACGAAGACTTAATGTTTATGTTTTCTCAATTTTTTTTTTAAAGGGACAAATACAAACACTTCTAATAGGTAAAATTAATTAATGCATTAACACAAATATTGTTCCTTTGAAGGAATTCATATTCCTGAGGAATATTTCTAATGCTTCAAGATACCATGTCCCCATGGACACTCACTAATCTACATACGAGACATCATGTTCAGTCAGTTATGATAAGGGCTATATCTATGTTCGTTATGAGACTTCTGTCTGTGAGGGGTGAAATTGAGTGAGAACTGATCGTCATAATTGCCACCGTCACTAAATTCCAACGAGTCTCCGAGGGAGAGCAGACCCGACGGTAACGGTGGTAAACCCCGTGCCGTCTCATACTCATAGTGCCAGTTTCTAGATTGCTCTGACCTACTTGAAGAAAGATCAAAAGGAAGATCAACGCACCCTTTGGACGTTGGCGTCGGCAGCATGGGCAACGGGGGCATGTGCGGGGTCTCCCGGCCTCTCTCCACGCGACCGCTGGCCTGGTCCGTGCTCGACGACGACGTCACGGGAGCTTCCCTGATGTCGTCATCGTCGTCGTCGTCTGGAATCTGCTGCTCCCGCGCGGTGGTGTAATCCTGTTCGATCGTCCCGTCATCGTCCTCATCCTCTTCTTCCTCCTCCATTTCCTCCTCGATGTCGCCATCCTTGTCACTGTCAATCTTCTGTGGTTCGGGCTCCTTGACCATGGCAGGTCTTAGTGGCATATCATCCTCCTCATCGTCATCGTCATCGTCGTCATCATCGTCTTCTTCAGAGCTGCTTAACGTGAGGTCGATGACCACTTCTTTGGGTTTGGGACTGTCTGCTGATGAAGCTGTAGTGGTAAGAAAAAAACCCAATGAATTGCTTGCACTTTCAAGTAACAAAGAATTAGCGTTTCTATGGTATACCACAACTTTGAATTGCTCAAAACTACTCGAAATTCAAATGAAAAGTATGAAGAAGAAAAAAAAGTGACATCTATTTAAATTTTAACATCTTGAACATCCGTGCTTGGGCTTTGAGATATTTTCAACCTAAATTATATTTATAATTGAGTTTAAAGATTGGTCTCCAGATGATACAGGGTTAGGATTTGGATTACTCCAGGAGGGTGTTTCACAAAGACTAAGATCGACTTTAAGTTGGACTTAACTATGGCAGGCTATTCATGCCACTAGTTGCTCTCACCATTGGTCTCTCAATTATGATCTTAAGTTATTTTTTCTATTAAAAAGACAAAAGTAAATTCTGTAGATTTGTGCCCACGATTTGTACCTCCCTTGAAAAACCAATGCCAGGAATGGTTAGAGGAACTGGTGGCATGAACGGCCTACCATAGTTAAGTCCAACTTAAAGTTGATTTTATTCTTTGTGAAACACTCCCCAGGTATATGCCTGGCACAAGTCTGTGTAAACCCAATTAAATATGTGAAATAATTCAATATAAGACGGCGTGCTTACATGCGCTGCTAGGTGCAGCTGCAGGAGCGCTGGTGGGCGAGGACACTATTGCTGTAACAGATGATGAGAGGACATGGGATGGTTTCTCTTGCTTGGGACCAAGAGGAGTCCATGAACCATCCTCAACAAAGATGATCTCATTGCTCTCCGGAGGGTTGCGCAGAATCTCAAGGAAAAGGCTGGAGTGAGTGAGAAAAGAATTAAGAAAAAAAAAATCTCATAATTTTCGCTCAGCAACCGACGACACATGTAAACTTTTCATTCCTAATTTTAGACTCTCAACAGCTGAAAACGTTTTGTAGTAGCTGCATCAAAGACTTGGAACAGCATCCCTCTTTCCATAAGGGAAATCACCTGTCTTGCCACCTTCATAAGATCCCTCAAAAATTACCTGTTCCCCCAGTCATCTATGTGATCTACTTCCTCTGAGACTGTACATTTTTTGTCCTCTTTGCATATATTTGTATTTGTAAGTACTATGGTACTTATTGTTTTTAGCGCTCCTAAACATTCAATATTATTATTACTATTATTATTAATGAACATTTAATGATATTGATACTGAATTACAATCAATCACAACTTGAGTGGAGTAATGGAACATACATATCTTGTGATTCAACATTTGTTCCTGACTATGTTTCATCACAGATATAGGGCAGCGTAAAAATAGCTCATTGGGGTATTTGCATTGTAAAACTGAGATTTTTCTGTAGTGAGTTTCATATATTTTAATCATATTAATAATTGTTAACATGAGCAAGCTCTTCCAGAGTCTTTCTATACTTTAATTACTGCACCAATATTTTTTTCCACTAACAAAGGGTTTGGAGTTGGATAACTTCAGCTAAGGTTTAGGGTTAGGGTTAGGCAAAATACTGGATCAAAAGGTGAAGTTAGGAAATTGACTGGAGTAAGAAACTGACCATGGGGCAATTCCCACCGAAACATTTTACACTAATCAGAACTTTTTAAATGTAAGTGTCAGTCACACATACCCATCAATGACCAGTGAGTCGAACGGGGCCTTCTTGTCACATACAGGACATATCCAGGTAGGTTTTCTGAAAGAGAACAGAGGAAAATTCTTAAGTACATGAGCATTGTCTACTTTCTTCTACTTTTTGGGTAGTTTTATCTGAATTACAGTATTTCAATAACATAAATATAAAGTTAAAAACTAAGTTATTCATACCCCTTGTACATTTTATGATTTTTGTTTGTTTTCCATAAAACTCAAGAATGTAATGTGGACTGGTTGAATTAGGGCCTTAGTTGATTGCTTCAATATGCCACAATTTGAAGAAACATAGATGGTTATAATGGGTAAGGGTATAAATGATTTAGTTGTTAAGACAGATCTCAGTGAAGCTTTATTCTCTATACATAGCTTCATGTTAAAGTATCAAGATTAGAACATAGAATTATTGAACTTGTTGCTTTTTACATTGATTACTTATGTCTGTTTTATGCTTGGTTTTGTTAAAGGAACAAATTCAGCTCCTGAACTGTATGTTTCATGTATTTTTATGGCAATAAAATGATACAAATACAATTACTAACTTTGAAGATTGTTTTCTACATAATCATCCACATTGAGTCAATAGATTATAATTATTCAAGATTCACATTTCAGGGGGTTCTATTTACCTTTCATTCATCTGGATATAAAGGGATGCATCGAAGCACTGGAGATGAGAGCAAGTGACGGGTCGGCATGGTACCGACATCCTCATCTTGCCCAGAGGACAGATGAGGGAGACTCGAAGACTGGTGGTCGCTATCTCGCTGTCTGGATCATGGGTTAGCTTCTCCTTGACTAGAAAAGATATGAGAACATTCCAAACTTGATTAAACCCTTTCAATCTAGACATGAGAGCAATTGCCAGGTTGGTATTGTACCAACACTTCATCTTACCAAGGGAACAGGGGGGCGTTTCACAAAACTTATCATCAGTGACAAATGACAGTTTTTGTTATAAGCTACTGAAATCTTTGCTTCTGATTGGTTATCAGCAGGTTTGTCATTGATTTTTGTCATTTGTCATTGAAAAAAAACTTTGCGAAACGCCCCCCATATGAGGCAGACTCGAAGACTGGTAGCATTTCGCTGTCTGGATCATGGTTAAGTTTCTCTTTGCCAATTTGAGAGCGGCATGGATTTAGTGATCTCTTTTTTTCTTCATACATTTGTAACCCCTTTATATCATTGGTCTGATTAATTAAAACTTTCATTCTGTTTCTCTTATTTTTCTGCTTCTATAGTAATGAAGTTATCACAAGGGTTGGATTGCCCTTTACTATATCTATTGCTATCATGAATATATTACAACATTTATTTATCAATTTATTAGTCTCGATTTAGTAGGGTGGCTCCATCAGTAGTTAAATACTGTTTTCCTTGGAGGCCCTACAACATAAATACAAAATTTACAAACATATTCATGTAAACAATACACATCGATACTAAATCAATTTAGTTACAAAGTTTTCTAATTAAGTTTCCAGATTGATTATTTCCCAGTTTTCTAGCCGGTACTTACTAAGTGCTCTTGAATGGTCTGGATTTCTGATGCTTCTGCTGCGTAACCTTGTCAGTAGAACCTCTGAATTGAGTTGACGGACCAGGTACACAGACAGGCAGTAGGACTAGATGAAAGATAAAATGCAACATGAAATTGGGGTTAAAGGAGACTATTAATGGAAGTTGTATTTGTATGAATTAGCATGTCAGTGATGTAAATGACCTTACCTAGGCCCTGTCATAAAAAGAGTTGCGTTTATCAATCGCAGGTCCTCTAATCGATTGCAAGTTTGCAGTCCCCTATCTTTCATGTAGATAGTCTTGATTTATATCAATCGCAAATAATTAATTAATAAGAATTAATCGCAACTGTGGAGAAGACGGAGGTCTTCATCCATGGAATATCATTTTTCATTATGTTGCTTCTTTCATGAAAACCATTTATTTACGAGCAACATTGTTCAATGAGTCCATTTGATATTTAATGTTCTCATATACTTTATATGTATTTTAAATGTCACATGCACCTTTTATCAATACTTGTACTATGATGTTAACATGTTCATCTCAGCCTTTGGGCTGCCGACCATGTATATTTAAAGTCACTGAATGTTTGAATATTGAAATAATCCTTGAACAGAACTGAAAAGCGAACTTGATTTCTTACCCTTCCTATTTCTGGTATCCATTGAACTTCAATGTAGTTCGGCATGGTTGCATTGAGTCTCGTCAGCTGGGTGATGTTGATAGGTCGTCCAGGTCGTTTCACCTCCACCCCTGGCTTATTCTGTGGAAAGCACGGCTAAAAAATAGAAGAGGAAGATCGGTTCTTGTTAAAGGCATCGTTTAACAATGGCCCTACGTGCTTTCATTGTCGGTGATATGGTGTAATATAGAAGCCCTAAAAAATTTGCGCTTCAAAATGATCATGAAGTGCCTCAAAAAGTAAAAAACTTTGAGTGACCGGTTTTACGATATTCATTTTCCCCAATAGACTGTAGTTATAAAAACCGCTAGGAAAACGAAAAATGAAATTTCGATTTACAATCATAAATATCTTAAAAGTCATGGGATTATTGGGGTTATGATTATAATTGCAGCATGAGCAAAATCCAGGATTTTGTTTCAGAATCTGAGGCTATGTTACCGAGTCACTTTAAGAATGAACAAATCAGAAAAATATTAATGTGCCTCTGCATGTTTCTTACTGAATGATTTTTAAAACATCAAAATCTGGCAGTAGCTTTCATGTACAGAAGCTCAGCTATGTGGAAGTCTATGGGGAGAAATATATTGTCAAAATGTACATGTACATTTTTGTATGCTGCTCTCAAATACATTCCCTCAGTGAAGGGAAAAATGAATAGGGGCATAGAGGATTCAGAAATCTCTTGAAAGCTCTCAGAGTATATTATATCAATCACAATCTCATCTACACAAAACTATTTTTCCACATCTGCTGGTACTAGTAATTTAAACTTGAAAAAGTAAAGTTTCTGTTCATCAACATAAAAGGGACATTAACATGTAAAACGGCTCTTGCAACATACACATGAATATATGCCTGAGCTAGTCCCCTAATTGAACCCTTTTTACCCTCTCTTTCTTTTTTCAAAGAAAAGCCCTAAAATAACCGGAACACTAGTTTTAAACAGCTTTCAATATGCTTGTAGTTCATGCAATTTTCTGTATGGAGCAAATTGAACAGGAGCCCGCAAGTGCCAAATTATGTTTGATTTATCTCAACTTCTAAATTTGCTCAAACTTTCACTGATCTGTTGCTCTCATTTTTCTGCTTCTATTCAAACCAATTTAATATCAGGGTGGACTTCCCCTTTAAAGGTACGATTTAATCTTTTGCTTGAAAAAACATCAGTCAAATTGTTTCAGCTAGGAAGCAAGATTGTGTTACTAAAATGATGACAATGGTACGGATATCCTTCAAGATAACTGCTCTTCAACTGTGATATCGTTAATTTTAGGGAGTTATGGTAGGTATTACAGTGTTTCTTAAAACTCTTAAATCGAAATGAACACAATAACTTTTCCCCTTTCTAGACAAAAGGTAAAAAAAAGAGGTGTTTGCCTACCACTACCACAAAAACTAAGCACACCTTGTTTAATAAATTTGAAAGATTTTATCATTATACACAATAATTCAGAGGTGTTTAAAATAACATTTGTAGCAAACACCCCCAAATCGGAGGGGGCCTCCAAAAAAGAGGTCCTTTTGACGAAAAATAGAATTTTGTGAATTATAATGTTTTAAGGAAACCTAAACCACCATGAATAATGTGTCATATGAAAGAGAATTAAATTATCTACATTTTAATAACAATTTCAATGGAATTAGGATTTATTAACATTGAAAATTTAAGTAAAACACATTGGAGAGGTGCATCTTTTCATAACTTTCCAGGAATTTGCCCATGTACAAGGACAATATTCTATGCAAAGGAGAGGCTTACCGGTATACAGTATACATGTATATCTTTTCAGTGAAAAGTTGTAGCAATACGTTTAGCAACCCAACGTTATTGATTAGATTTGCACAAAAACAACATTTTTGCCCACATGTACTTTAACTGCAGTCAGTAGAGCGTCCGCCTCCCGGTTGTGTGTTCGAACCCCGGCCGCGTCATACCAAAATAAATTAAAAGATGGGAGTTGTTGCTACCTTGTTTGGTGTTCAACAACAAGGGATAGAGCAACGTAGATCTGGGGCCGCTCAGTGGCTGCCAGGCTCACTATCAATTGGGCAAAAAGAATTTCCGTTTCGGTTTAATAAAATTTGGAGTGGACTATTATTATTAGTGTATTGAGGACGTGTTTGGTGTGTTTACATCACGTTTTAAAGATAACTAACCTCTAATCACCATGGATCTGGTGTCAAAAGATGAATAATAAAAATACCTTCAAGTTAATATCAATTTCATTGAGTTATGTAGTGTGTGAAATATAAATTTGAGCCGAAAAGGTGCTTTGTTATCTTTTCCCTCTAATTTTGGTCAGTATCTTGGTATATTATTAATATTAACTTGAAAAAAGTGATTGACATTTAGTATTGCTGAAAGTTCAAAGAATTTGGAGTGTTGATTGCAATTGATAAGTACTTCTTCTGAATGTGGGGATCCAGCTGCTTGTCATAAACTTGCCAATAATCTTGCCCATATTTTGAATTTCTAAATTTTTAAAATTCAAGTACTTCCTTGGGCTACACCCCTAAGACTCCGGCTATTAAGGCTCTCCCACTGCACCCCATCTGTAAAGATAGAAGTAGTTCCCAATACAACCTTTTGTTGTATAAAATTGGAGAGTGTGAGTTTTGTATAGTTAAAGCTTCTAACAAAAACTCCTGTGAAGCTTTTATTATTTGAACACAATTATCTTGCCATCTGCTGCCTCGAGATCACTGGAGTGAAGAAAGGTAACTATCCCTATTCAGTGAAGGATTAATCCTTTTTACGCAGACAGATTCTTGTACCATCCTTGCAGAGCAGTGTATTTCAAACTCAACAAAGTGGGCATCATCCCATTGAATGTTGTGTCCAGTATTAAGGTTGCGTTCTACTACTGAATAAGATGGAATGCCTAATTTGAGGGCTTTTTAGCGCTCTTTTTTACTTTTTTAAAAGAGCACACAATAGGGGCAGTGCAATTTAAATTCCAAGGGATGGATTAGAGTTGTTATTGCTCATGACATAACTCGACTTAAAGATGAAGTTGAGTTCTGGTCATGCGATTGCATTATGAAAGAAACGGTGTGGAATCGACCAGAAAAGGTTGATCATCTGGCATATAAGAATTTGTGTGTATTCCAAGGTTCTAGAATCATCAACTGATAAGAAATTCGGCCAAGTCTTGGTAAAGTTACAAACACTGTACACAGAAAGATGTATATGGGACTACACGAACACGTGGCGTAAAAATCATACCCCCTGAGTTTTACGATGTTACTGACATATTTAGAATATAAAGGCATTTGAAGAGCCATGCTTTTCAGGGAACATGTCTTATCTGATGATCTTCCACACTTGCAAAATAAGAATTATTACGCTCACAAATTATTTTTCACCTCTTCCCAGAACTCAACCTTCTCTTTAACTCATAACTTCACACACTACATAACTCAATGAAATTGATATTAACTTAAATGAATTTTTTTATCCATCTTTTGACACCAAATCCATTGGTGATTAGAGGATTTTTCCTATTTTGTAAATTAAATGCAAAATTTGACAATTCATCTACTTTAAAGACCATGTATCATATGTTGAACAGCGCCTTTAAATATTTATAGCTGACCTTTCCCACTGAGGCATTCAGCATACCTGAACACATGGTGCATGTATGTATGAACAGTTAGTAAAACTTCTTTAAATCATTATTGAGCATTATGCGTGGGTCTGACATTTTTTAAATTGATGGAAGTTGGATTTTCATAAAAATTATCCACTGGCAATAAGGGGGAGAAAGATAGGGAGCCCTGAGCAAATAGATATCTCATGTATGTTGACAAGATTCTATTTATAGCATGTCCCATTGGTATGGGCTACAGGATGATAAAGATAGCAGGCCACATAAATTGCATTGGCATCCTATGTATACACACAGTGTGTATGTTTTGTGTGTAAGTTTGTGTGTACCTACACTATATTATATGTATGATGTGGGTGTGTGTTTGTGTGTGTTTGTGTAAGTGTGTAAGGGGTTAGTGTGTGTGTAAGTTATGTGTCCTGTGTATTGTGTATGGTATGTTTGTGTGTGTGTGTAACAAGTATTGGCTTCAAAGGCCATTTGGATGGAAAATTTTCTTAAAGGGAGAGATGACTCAAAAGAAGGTCAATTTAATCTCACAGCAGAAGTCAAATTTAGCATCGACTGCAAGGCTATAATTACATCAATTAACTTCCAAATTGTTAATAAGTTGTTATTCCATACATAGTCATGGAAACATATATACTGTATGCTGAGTCAAGTATTCCTTTTTGTACTTTCTATTTCATTCTTTTTCACTAAGACTCTAGATATTTGTGATCCCCCTTTTCACTAGTATTTGCTTTAAACTGCAATGTTTTTTTTTTTTAAAGGAATACAATTCCAGATGTTCTGGAAGGAAAAGTAATAAGTATCCATGTACGTGCAATGTACGACTGTATAAACTATAATGGCTTTAACAATGCTTATACACGTAACAGTCTGCTGTAAAAATGCACAAGTTATAAAAAAAAACAGACATAGACGAGAGACACAGAACAGTGCACCCAGTTCATTTTTCATGTACAGGAAAAATGTTTTTTATCTACTATTATCATCTGCACTGAACAGCGAAATGCATAGCATTGCTCTAGAGACCGAGAGATAACAACAGAGAGAAAGTGAGATAGTAAGATAAAGACAACAGTGAGAGAGAGAGACAGAGAGAGAGAGAGAGAGAGAGAGAGAGAGAGAGACTGAAAGATAGAGGAAGAGAGAGGGACTGAAAGATAGAGAAAGAGAGAGACTGAAAGAAAGAGAAAGAGAGAGAGACTGAAATATAGAGAGATAGAGAGACAGAGAAAGAGAGAAATAGAAAGAGAGAGAGAAAGAGACTGAGAGATAGAGAGAGACAGATAGAGAGACAGAAAGTGTGTGTAAGAGTGTGTTCGGGTGCAGAATTGGTGCCAAGGACACTCATAAGAAAAGATCCTTCACTTGGATGATCACTCGCAAAAAGAAGACGTCCTCGATTGAAAGAACCTTGCAAAGTCATTGTTTAAAATTGGAGGTCCCTCCATATCTATGGGGTTACGTTATGTGTGTCCTTGATTTCCTTCGGAATCACGTACGGGTGGGTGTGTGTGTGGGTGTGTTAATGAGAGAGAGAGAGAGTGAGACAGACGGACAGATTAATGGAGAGAGAAAAGGGCGCGACAGAAATAGAGTGAGAGAAAGTGAAAGAAAAAGAGAACGGACAGTGAGAGAGAGAGAAAGAGATAGACAAAGAAACACAGAGCAAATGAAAGAAAGATAGGAGGAGCACAAAATGATGTACACACACAAACTCAATGGTAAAAAACAAACATAAAATAAGATTAATACATATCACAGGAAAGATGATCATGCATGTATATCACACAAACCGAACATGGTAGACGGCAGAGAACCTCATCTCTCAAGTAATGAATATTTCACTCCCTTTTTCGTGAACTCTATAGCGAGTGAACTCACATGAACAATTCAACACATACACTGTAGGCCTGGGAGCTACACATGAATCTTTAAAAAGAAAACACTACCCCCAAACAAACATGCTGTATGTTTCATGTACTATCACAAATTCAATACATAAGAAAAGAAAATAGTTTTTACGAGAAAAAGCATGATTGATACTTTCGATTAAAAAAAAACGGAGTTTAGAAAGCAGATTACTTTCATTCCTATATATAGATGCTTTCAAGAATCCACTTCTAATTTAAAGAAATGCCATGAATCTGACTTCATTTCAATGTGGTTCAAATTACCGTTAATAATGACCCATTAAGGTATACTTACAGGTAGGGTACACAGCTTGCCATTGATTTTGACTGTAACGCTAGTTGGAATGCGATCATCTTGTTCACAGCTGGTTTCTGCTAAGCAAAATCTGTGAAAATCAAGAGAAATAATGATCGCTTGTTATAATTCAACTTTATATTAATTAATTGGCAATAAAAAAAACACTAACAACTTAAAGCATCAAAATTACAATATAATAAATTATCTTACAATTAAAAAACAATGGATAACATAGTTTTATTGCAAAAGTGGAAATCCCCCCAAAAGGGGCGGTCCTTTTAATGAAAAGGGGGCCCTTTAAATAGGGAGCAAACCTTTTTAATAAAAAACAAATTTAGGCCATATTGGGGGAAATATATTCTTTTCGTTACCAAAACATAAAACATAAATGAAATAAAAGTTAATGCAATGTAAATTATGACATGTCAAATTGTCATACTAGAATTACACAAAATGTGTATACGCTGTTTTCTCTTATGGATTCTAGAGTTGTGACTGAAGTTGCAAAATGAGCACATATAAAAAGACATCAATGACATTATCATTATTAACTGTGTACTGTAGCATAGTACATGTATATAATTATGCATGCACATGTAATCTCTCAGATTTTCTCACAATGATGAGAATTGGAAAATATCAATAACACTATAGTGACAATAGCAATTTGCCAGCCAGATATTCAGAATAGTTATCTCATGAAATCATAACTTGCTCATTTTTATCTGATTTCACAAAACTCCACCACGCTATTGTGAAAATAACTGAAGTAATCATGGAGTGAAATATTCCCATAAAAGACTATAAAATTGTGAGCCAATTACAACATTTTCCTATCAAAATTCCTATTGTACATGTACATGGAAAATATAAAAAGAAAAAGGAAAACAGCGAAGTTATGAACAATAATCCACTAACCAGAATAAGGGTTCACACTGGACCGAAACGAGTATTCAAACTTAACTACACAATGGGGAAAGCGTTCATTTTAACTACAAGATGGTGTAACCACAAAGTTAATTGCGTATTAACAACACTTAACTTCCAGTGAGGACACCCCCCCCCCCCCCTCCTGCTCGTGGTTTGTGGTTCGTAACTTCAAGTTCACACAAATTTTTGTAACCACGAGTGTGTCCCCACTTCAAGACAACTTTGACGTTTATAACCACAACCTAACTTCAGTTAAAGAGAAGGTTGAGTTCTGGGAAGAGGTGAAAAATAATTTGTGAGCATTACTCATTCTTATTATGCAAGTGTGGAAGAACATCAGTTAAGACATGTTCCCTCAAAAGCATGGCTCTTCAAATGCCTTCATATTCTAAATATGCATGTAACATCGTAGAAATCGGGGGGGCCGGCTTTTTACGCCACGTGTTTGTGTAGTCCCATATACATCTTTCTGTGCAAGTGTTTGTAACTTTACCAAGACTTGGCCAAATTTCTTATCATTTTGATGATTCCAGAACCTTGCAATACACACAAATTCTATATGCTAGATGATCAACCTTTTCAGGTCGGTTCCACACCGTTTCTTTCACAATGCAATCGCATGACCAGAACTCAACTTCATCTTTAATAGACCGTGGTGTGAACTTTACCCATAATCATTTTTTTTAAATGTGCTTTCACTTTCATTTTCAAAAACAAAAATGGACATGTGTACAATTATAGGCCTATATTGTATTGGCAATGTCCTTAACAGGGCCTTTCATTTTTCATTGTACATGTATTTCATTTCCAGGAAGATAAAAAGGTATAAATATAACAAAGAATACGTGAAAGCGAAGTACAATAATAAATAAAATAACAGATGGAGAAAAAAACACCATCAACTATTGCCTTGGCCCTTGGGGATTACCAAAAGAAACTTGTTCTATATATAGAAAAGACCTTGGTCTGTATACAGTATATTGAAAATATGTACTGTATTCCAGCACAGCCTGATGATAGCTCTTGAATAGTGTTGCTGCCACCATCACTGTTGATAGCAGATTCAAACACTGTTGTTGGTTTTGTTATTTCTGACTTGTTTCATATTATAAAGTGTATCACTGTGATATAATTTTATGATTGCTAATTCATTAATTTGTGTCCCCTTTGAATTCAATCTGAAGACTTTGAATTCAAACTATTGTATTCAAAACATTGATAGTTACATATGTAACACTACAAGAATACATCTCCCAATAGATTTTTCATTTCAACTATTGTATTCAAAACGTTGATAGCTACATGAAACACTACAAGAATACATCTCCCAATAGATTTTTCATTCCAGCCGTTGTATTCAAAAGATTGCTATTCAAGGCTTAAATAAATAACAAAGAGGCAGTATCAACACAGTATACATGTACATCTCTACATAATATACATAGCACATTTTGATATGGCTCCATACAGGAAAGAACATGTACTGTACATGTACATTACGTATTTATTGAAGTCCTGTATGTTACGGTATGAACATTACATGTATGTTTTAAGCAGGGCTTTTCAAAGTCTGGACTGCGCAGCATGGCATCAGGACTACCGGGAACAGAATCTTTAATTTCAATATCTTGAGGAAAAATACAGAATTTTAAAAGTGTCAAGGAATTTTTACAGAAAATTAAAGAAAAATTAAGAAAAATCCAAAGGAATGTAAGAAATACTGAAAAGTGAACACTTTCACTGTGTTATCATTTGTTTAGCTCAACTAAAAAGTATACGATCAACCATACGAATGTTCAGGCATTTGGCACCCCATGTTTTTAACCTTATAATTTTCATAGAAATCATATCAGTGGGCCCCGTCTTACAAAGAGTTGATATCAATCGCAACTTATGATTGATTGCAGGACTTATAATTGATTCGGATCAATCGTAACTCTTTTTAAGACGGGGCCCTGGACCGTCAAAGTAAAAGTTTGAGAATCCCTGTTGTAAGGTTTTGTAGTGGTCTAACCGTACATATGTGGAAATTGAAAATATATCAATTCTAATCCGAGTTTTAGACTGAAAACAACTTCTATACATGGCTGAGGGCTCCATGGTAGGTTTTGTAGTGGGGGTCCAGAATGAAATAAAGTGGTGAAGTGTGATGTCATCAAAAAATTGTTTTTAGAATTTCTCAATTTCTACTTAATTTTCCGAAAGAGCATCAAAAATAATGTCCAAATGTCGAAAATCAATTGAATATATGTTAAGTATTGGCTGAGATATGACCATCTGAATAAATAGATTTCCTATGGGAACTGTTATTTTGCTCTGGTTCATAACATTACGAGCCAGAGCAAAATAACACTGAGTTCCTATAGGAAATCTACTTATTCAGATGGTCATATCTCAGCCAATACTTAACATATTCAATTGATTTTCGAAATTTGGACATTATTTTTAATGCTCTTTTGGAAATGAAGTAGAAATTGAGAAATTCTATAAATAGATTTGTATGATGTCACAGCTTCTGTACTCTATTGTCATTGCCTGTACAATGTGCTAGAGCCCCCAGTTAAATTTTGAAATTTGGGGGGCCTACATGTAAGTGTCATGAAAGCCTTTGTGCAGAGCTGCCAACCTTGTGTGACGAAAAAAAGGAATCATGATGGCAAAAAAAGGAATCATGATGGCAAAAAAAGGAATCATGATGGCAAAAAAAAGGAATTTCAAGCAAAAAAAAAGGAATCATAAAAACAAAACTTACAACCACGCGCGACACACTTCCAATGCAGAAATGTTCATTCATCATGCTGTTTTTTCCATACAAGCAGTAATTTTTTTTTGGTGGTTATTTTGGTATTATCAGCATTTTATTCTTTTTGAGAATATTTTTCTCTTCAAGTATGTTTTAAAATTAGTTTTCTATTGAATTTGTGATCAAATCACCATTTTAGGGCAGTTGTTTGACGTACGGTATGTAAAAAAAAAATTAAAAAATTAAAAAAATTAATAAAAAACATATTTTATGAAGAAAAAACGGGAGTAATTACGGCAAAAACGGAATGGTTGGCAGCTCTGTTTGTGTCACTCAACCCCTGCCAAATATTTCAAAATTTATATTTCAATGGCAAAGGAATGTGTAATCTATACATCACATTACAAAATGAAAAGCCATGGTAGTAATATAATGTGATTTACTGTCCTACATGACAGTATGACACATACTGTACATGTACATATACATTTACAAAGGCATATACTGAACATGTACGTGTATGTAGAGTTATTTGTACTATTGTATTTGTACTATGTACTGGAAGCTCATATACAGTTGTGCATATTACGCTATCTGTGTACCGTATTATTAAAATTGCAATTATTTTAAGTGCATTTCATCATTCTTTTTTCAATGCCTAGGAGTATTACATATTCTAATGCTTGAGGCTCATCCATAAATACACATGTACACATGTATGACCTCAATTTCTTAATCTAAAAACCTAACTAGGCCTATCGGTAATAAAACACCTTTAACAAACATTCAATAACACATTGTGCCAGGCTAATTTGGCATTTATTAATATTAGTTCAAGAAATAGCTACACACTGGACCTCTGTTAGCCCTTACTGTTTGCAGAAATTCAATGTTATCTCTTGGTGTATGTACTGTAAGTGATGTAATAATGAAACTGGATCTTTTTTAGAACCACTTCCTTACTGTGGGTGGCAAATCCCAAACAAATATAAGAGTGCAGAGGTTGCTGAACAATTACAATTGCTTGAGACTAAGAATCGCTACATCTTTTCCCCTAAAAACAGACACTGGTAGCATTCTTGTGAAGCCCATTTTGGTGACATAAACCATAACAATAAAACAGGCCGTTTAATAATCAAAATTTAAATCAAATCTATGACAATTGTTCAAAATTTGGGTGGCCAAAAATAAAGTTAAAACTTGGTAAAAACATAATCAATAGAAAATTGAAAATTCATGAAGGTCTGTGCTCAATTCAAGCTCTCTTGGCTAATTGTCGGCCCTGATTTTCTTTTGTCTCTGGTGCTAAGTTATCTCGGATCCCAAAAATTTAAGTAGAACAGATACTTATACATACATGAATGCATACAGAGTAGGCAGCATAGTTCAAAACAAAGCAGCAAGCATAAAATCAAACTTCCTGGTGCAGTTCTTTGACAGTTGCTTTTCTTTGACACTGCAGTTGGACTGATATGTACCTGTGACTATATTATTTCACATGCACCTTCTTCACCTAATACCTTTTTTTATTTTTTTAAATATTTATATCACAAGTTTACTTTGTAATATAAAGCAACAACAACAACAAAATAACCAGAAGACAGGGTGGCTATATTATATTTTGGATTGAAGTTTTATGTTGATTGTCTTTTTCCTATTTCAATTACAGTGTTATTTTTTCTTTAAAAAAAAATTAAATATACAGTATTAGAGAGAGCTGTACCTAAAATGTTTGTACTCAATAGAACAAACCATATTAACAAGCTCCACATACATACATGTATATTATAAAGGAAAGGATATCTACAGTGTACTCTTTGGCCTTTAATTGTAAACGTAAGTCCTGGCCATGACAAGATTGCCAAATATCCAGCTATTTGAACTATCCCGATCGCAAACTATCCAGCTAATTTGCGTCTTCATTAGACCGAAGTAGCAATTAGCTGGATATTTGGTCGGGATTAGATCCCAAGATATCTTGGTCTAGTTTGCAAAATATCCCACTATTTCCTAAATAGCGGGATAGTTTGCGACCGTCTTCATTAGAACGAAGTACGGAGTCAAATATCTCGATCCCATCATGCACAACGATTTCCGGTTTTCCGTGTTTGTAAATAAACTGGTTGTACTAGCGCACATATCTTCTACACCGCTCAGCTCAGTTTACCTACCCTTCTTGGAAGTGATTCGACTCGTCATCGTATTATAATTTTCTACATTTAATCATCTAGTTTGTTTCTGTCTTTGTTTTTTTGCTGTTTGCTGTTATATTTCGCCGTTATACTTTGCTGTTTTGTTCGCAATGTCTTACTGGACGGAGGAGCATGTTTCGTTGCTGATTTGTTTGTGGAGGGAGGGCAAAATTTTAATTGTTTACGTTTTACAGCGCGGGTAAAATCTTAAATCCGCACGCTGGTCGTACAGTCGGTCGCTGAAGTGCGCATGCGTCAATCTCAAGATTATTTTTCAAGCTAGTTGGTGATGAGCGTATCAGTCTAGTGAAGACGCAAATTAGCTGGATAGTTTGCGATCGGGATAATTCAAATAGCTGGATATTTGGCAATCTCGAGATAGTAGAGACAGGCCTATAGAATTAAAAATTTGCAATATAATGCTCAAGATAACAAATAACTGATAGTAGGTATCACATGAACAATTCTGAATGACAGCTGAGTATCCAGCAAAATAAGATATCAGGACCAAATGGCCTATCCCTAAACACACATTCCTCCATATTCATTTGAGTGTTGGTGCTTTCCAGTGATTATAAATTTAAGCAAGTGTAGTTCAGAGCATAATTTTTATTGTTGAATACTGATCTAAACAACACATTTACTGTGTCTGCTTGATACAAAATAATACAAATATACAGCTACAGTGTACATTGTACTTTTTCTCAAACTCACAATGAGCATAAAATTGTACGAATAAACTTTTGTTTTACATTTAAAAAAACACTTACATGTAGTGTTGATACAGTACTTTTATTAAAAACATAACAAAATTCAAGAATTTTTTCTTACAATCTTAGACAGACTGATAACCATTTCAACAAACTTCAAGAAGTTCAAGCAATGTCAAAGTGCTAAATTAACAACTGAATTCCTCAAAAATAATAAGGTAAATCAAATGCAAACAACTGCTGTAACAAAATATCCCAAAACATCCTGTTCATCATGAGTTGGTAGTGAATTAGGTTTCCTTCCTCTTTTTTTCACCATACACATATCCTGGTACTTTACTCTTCTATTTTCTTATTCTTTTTTATACTTCCGAGTTTATACAGGAGTATCACTTTCCAAAAAAAAGGGACATCACTCTAAGATTTTAGAGTGTTTGTGTATATATTCATACTCATACAGTATTTTACTTCAGGATAGTCAGCTTTAGACAATTGCTTTGAAAATTATACTTCTACTACCGGTAATTAAAAAATAGAAGATGAATTAAAATGAAATTTGGGGCCTGTAAAATAGTTATTGTAGCTATCTGCTAAAACCATTTATTTTAAGGAAAAACAGTGTGATGGATATGATCCTCTTCACACACACACACACACACACACACCAAAAAAAAAAAAACGTAAGTGAAAACAAATACAGACCACTTTACATCATGGTACAATTACAGCTAGGAGTTAGCTGAAATAATTAAATAAATAAAATTCAATAATGATTATTTGTAAAGCGCCATATGCTGTACATTATGCAAAGCGCCATATACATGTACATTACCGTATTTGCCGGCGATAAGGCCGCAGCGTCATAAAGGCCGCACCCCCGATTTTGACATTTTAAAAAAAAAAAAAAAAAAAAAAATTTGCCGAAGTCGGGATTCGATCTCTTGCGTACAAATGTCGATGTGACTAAAATCACTGCCTTAAACCGCGCAGCTATTCTGCTCTAATACCATACACTGCAGTTTTCTGTGATGTAGTCATTGAAATGGATTGAAAATGGCGACTTCGCGTGGATGCTTCGCGGCAGCGGAGCTCCGTTAAACGGGCCCTTCTTTTACTTTTGCAATGCATTGGCACGAACTTAGATCAAAATATATCGGCAGATGTTGTTTTTGGAAGTTTATTTTCGTCTTCATGTCAACAATGCAAGATAAAATTGTCGGTAAGATGTGTGGAAATGTATGGTTATTGTACTGTTCGTAGATCTAGTCCCATATGTATGCAGGTTTTGACTTTTTTTTTTTTTTTCTGTTTCGCCGTAAAGGCCGCACCCCGACTTTTTGATATTTTCTCTTCCAAAAATACTGCGGCCTTTACGCCGGCAAATACGGTATGCAAAATGCTCAATTCTCAAAGTACTTAGTGCTAAAAAAGTCAAGGGAGCACTTGCTGCCAGAGCATGTGTCTTTAAAAAAAACGTCTTTAAAAAAAATTGCTTCAGTCAGTTCGCTGAAATGGGTAAAGCGGTTAACAAAAAACATTCAGTATT
The DNA here is from genome assembly GCA_035222895.1 of Strongylocentrotus droebachiensis. Taxonomy (NCBI): domain Eukaryota; kingdom Metazoa; phylum Echinodermata; class Echinoidea; order Camarodonta; family Strongylocentrotidae; genus Strongylocentrotus; species Strongylocentrotus droebachiensis. Next base: position 23,594 of record JAVYIG010002335.1, read on the forward strand.
ATCAATGTTACTTTACAAATCTGCATTTTGAACAAAGACTTACCTCAACTGAACTTGTACTGCAAAGTTACGCGTTCTAGGGTCTTGCGACTCCAGGATCTGTTGGATCTGGGCGGGTGTGAGGTGGAAGAGGGTAGACTGCTGAGCATCTCGGTATTTCCCCGACACCACTGTAAAAAATACAGACCATTGTCATTAGAATGTTATTTCCATATCTCTTTTACGATGTAGATTATAGGACTGAGTGGATGGAGAGGATGCTTTTAATTTCTGATATATGATACATCTCAGAAAAATAAAAAGTGTACTTTGCAGGAGGCGAGTTGGCTCAGTCAGTAAAGCGTCTTGAACCATAGGTGGTGGGTTTAAATCTAACTCAGGGCTGATGACTAACACCAGTGCTGTGTGGTAAGGTGGCCCCTCCCATTCCATAGACACAATTCTATGTTACAGTGGAAAACACTTCGTCCCTTGGATGGGATGTTAAATGGAGGCCCTGTCTTAGATGAGAGTCACCACCTATGCACGATCGAATAATAGATTGAAATCGATAAGAACCCACTGCACTATTCTTATAAGGGTAGGGGAAACCCCAGTGAAAAGTGTCCATCTGCACATCTTTAAAAGCTAAGAAGTTCCTTTTTCAGTTTAAGCTAGATATAAATTGTCATAGTAAATTTGCTTGGAACATTAACCCTCTAAATGTGGAATACCGTAATTAACGTTGTATAAACCGCCCTCGTGTATTAACCGCACCCCTCTTTTTCGCTCTTTTTGCCGACTTAAAAAACAGTAGAGGAACTAGGATAGAACCTTGTGGTACGACGTGTAATAGAAGAAAAATTGGAGGAATTATTTTTTATCAACTACATATTGCAATCTATCAGAAAGATTACTTTCTAACCAAGATGACAGACAAATTTGAGTGTTGTTCTAGTTTCCGAGTGGTGAGTCAACACACCGATTACTGAGCTGGGAGACATTGCCAGGCATAGCGCCAGGTGGAGGGGCATAAATCGAAACTTTAAAAAAAAATACATCGTTAATTACGGTACCTCTATTTTGATGAACACCCTGTAGGCATTTGGAACATAAATTATTTATCATGAATGGAACAACAAGAAATTTGCTGTAAGAGAAATTATGTTACTAGTTGTAAAAGCAAACAAAGTCATGGTCATGGTTATAGTGACACTCAAACATATTGCCAGCCTGTCTGTAATCCTTCAAAGTCTGTAGCTGGCAAATCCCAAACTAAACCAAACCTTTGAATCCTAGGACAAACAACAGGTTTGGGACTCAAAAGATTATTACATGTTGTCAACTGATTTTCAAATTTGTTATTTGTCAAATTTGATTAATGATTTATAGGACCGACCAACATAAAGTTGAATGATGAAAAAACAAGCTGTAATAAACAATTTTCTTTTTCTTTTTATAAACTATTTTGACCTTTATTTACACTATGAATTTTTCTGAAATATTCTACCGAAAGCCCATTATTTTTCATGGTTAATGACAGTATCCATGATCGCAACCTCCACAAAAACTTACTAAGTGCTGAAGGTTTGACAAGTTCTGCCAGAATGTCGAAGAAGGGTAGGATCTTGAGTTTCACATCTGGATGATACGCTTGCGTTGCATGGACAGACGACCCCAGTGGAGATACTGAACTGTGTGTACTACTACTATGCGAGCTCCCATGTGAGCTAGTGTGCAAACTACTTTGCGAGCCTCCATGCGACGACGACGAATGTGAGCTGTGCGAGTTATGTGACGAGTGGGAAAGTCCATGAGAGGAGGTATGGTGGTGGCCGGATGACGGCGGAGAATGCTGAGCCTGTGAGTGTCCATGCTGCTGCTGCTGCGAGTACAAAGAACTCGAGTTTAACGAGTGGCTAGGCAGTTTCGTTTGCTGTTCGGACGCCGAGGAAAGATAAGGTGGCGGAGCGACAAGTCTGCGAGGAAACCTCCTGCGGTACAAGTCCTTTATCTTGATTTGCACGGGGGTACTGCAGTTGTTTTTCAGGAGCGACAGTGCTCGTGCCTGGAGTTCATGTTTTCGTCCACTTTTATTACGTCCTGCATAGCCTAGTAACACCTGGAGCTCCGTGACCCTGAAGCTCATCACCATATGCTGCGTACAAGGAAAGAAGAAATATGATATGAAGAAGCAGGTCATTATCAAAATGGATGTAAATAAGAAATAATTTAACACATGTACATACAAAAACAAGACTAACGTGAGCCACAAAATACTGAAGTAGAGCAGGAAAGATAATGAAACACTTTGAATCAGGTCTTTGCATATGTTTCTTTAAACTAATCATACGATCATGTGTAATAATTAATATGAAGATTCTTTTTTTTGTAGGTTCGCATTGATGGTAGTCTATCATTCCCCCCCCCCCCTTTGAGTCAGAAAAATTAGGAAAAATAGGAAAGAATATAGGAAGAATAGAGAAAATAAGGGGAAAATCGGGAAGAAAAAATATTAAAAAAACGGAAAAAATCAAAAAAATTGGGGAACCGATTTAAAACGGGTTTTTATCAGCCCTGTAAGTCTTCAGATTTAGCTTCATAATTGGTAAAGCATTGGTTAACCTACAACCATCTGGTCAATTTTTGTGGTGGGGTAAATTCTAAAGTTGCTCCTTATAATGTCTTTTCGAAAATGATACTTAATAAGGTCCAACTTAAGACTGTTATTAACTAGATCATGTCTTAATCTCCACTTTCAGGCATTCTTGTTAATCACTCTGCACAAAATTCAGACTCAGACTCACTCACTCCAACCTCACTCTCAAACTAAGACCTTAGAACTCAAACTCAAACTGCAATTTAAAGTCAAACTTAATACTGTTAAACTTCTTCATAATTATATCTCAGCTTCATTTTTGTAATCAGTAGGGGCGCTAGTCAGAGAATGAGGATCGTCAGTGTAAACGCAGACGCATGCGCAAAAATAAGGATCGTCAGCATTTTCGCTGATGATTCTGATTTCTGCTCCGCGCGTTGGTGATGTGAACAATGGATTCCGCGATGATATCCATAAAAGTAAACGGTGAACTGGGTTTTTTTTTTTACGCGGAATTTATTAGGACGCATTTTGTCTGCGTGTCGAGGATATCCATGTTTACGCGGACTATCCTCATTCTCGGACCAGCGCCCCTACTCACTGCCACTGGTAATGCATGCAAATCTAGGACTTTGTTCCAACTCTATGTGTATTGAAACACTGGATGATCCATACTCTATTAATATGTTATAGATCTAGTCTAGATCTAGTCTACATTCATTTAGTCACTGCCATTTTCTGTCGGTCTCACTGCAGCATGCAGTGTACATGGTGTTAGACCGAATTTTCCGTCTCTTTCGTTCGTTAGCCTCTTATTGGGGTAGGGTCGGCCGGCTCTCTCTTTAGAGACCGAAACCGTCTATACACATTCCCTTGATAACGCCACGGCCATTTCAGGTCGTAGCGTTTTGCCCCCAAAATCCCCCAAAATGTCATTTTACCTCGTGTAGATCTAGATCTAGATTCTATATCCAAATGTAAATTAGGCCTAGGCTATAATACATCGGTTCCACTTACTAACTTGATTGAAATAATCCGTTTAATGGTCCCTTTTAAGGAAATTATGGGTCAAAATCGACATCCATGTTGAAAATCTTGCAAGCCGTGTTAAACTCTCGCTGCCGGAGTCATCTAAATCAATCTCATCCCTTCTAGATCTACAGTTAGTCTACGCCGAAGGCAAAATGATTATGAAGGAAAAACTGTGATAACGCCATTACGAACGTGTAGATGGCGCACCTTCATTGCCCTAAAGAGAGAGCCGGCCGACCCTACCCCAATAAGAGGCTAACGAACGAAAGAGACGGAAAATTCGGTCTAACATGGTGTAGGACTACGGCCGCGCCGCTCCCGCATCGGCATCGCACTCATACTTGGACCTCGTCTTCACACTCTCTGCAAACAACAAACGAAAACGTAAACAATTGGAACACAAAATATTTGTATTCAAGAGTCTATATGAATTGCAACAAAAAACATGAATACATTGAAAACTATATCTACCGTTTTATAATTAAGTGTATTAATAATTACTGCTTTTTAATACAAAAATATCACCTTTAAATCGTCGTAGTCGGCCATTCTTGACTGAACAGTGAACTCACAAACTTGAGCCGGTCATATGATCTGCGCATGCGTTAACAAAAATCCCACTTATCCTCATTCATGAACATTTAAATTATTATATTCAAAAATATTTTTCCGATATCAAGATATTAACCCCACATTTAAAAAAAAATAATCTTAATCTATAGTTATATTTGATAAACACTTAAATTTCTTGTTTTTGTACTGGTTTTATTTGAAATAATAATCCACACATTCTTTGCTTCATAACTTTTTCTCAAACTAAGCAACGAGAGACGCAAATGTATGAAAATGTACGGTAGATTATATTATTTTGTTTGACTTATCGTCATTTTTGGAACCAGAAAGAAAACAAAATGATGGAATCATTAAACTACGCAGCTATAAAGACATCGAGTCAAGTTAGAGAAGCAGTAAGTTACATTTTCTAGGACACAGTTTCTGAAACCAATCACTGAATCATTCGATATTGCACTGACAAAACACTGCTCTGATTCACACACGTACAGTCACACTCTTGTAGACTCTGCACAGTATTTTTTTTCTTCCAATTTCAAATGTAGACTAGACTAGGCCTAATAGTACCAATGACTGGCGATGGTATGTGTGAATGTTGATGAAATGGATGGCTATTTGAGATGAATATAATGACATGTACGTCTTAAACTCTTGCCTCTTGGAGTTGGAGTTATATTAGTCTATTGCCAATTTGGATTTGAAATGGCCTTGCAAAAAAAGTTGCATGCAGCTTGCGCTTGCTGCTGCCTGGTTCCTGAACTGAAGTTAGGAATTTGAACTTGGGGCTAGAAGAAGAAGAAGACAATAATAATAATATTAATAATGAATAATAAATGTGAAATTGATATCACCTAGCCTTTACTGGCACCCCATACCCCTGTGTAAAGAGCGATGTAAACAAAAACTAAAAATGCATTTGTAATCACCCATTCCCGAACCTAACAAACCTTGCACATTGGTTTCAGAGTTCGCTAGTCGGCTAGTAGTAGTAAAGGGAGACCAAAGTTTGCAGAGATTTTGAAAATATTAGACAATGTGATATTCGATCTATGATTTCTCATATTCTACACAAATTTATTTACTTCAATTAAAGTTAGATCTAGGGTCTAGCTATTACCAAATGGACGACAAAGTTGTTAACTACAAATTGGTGCAACTAGAAAATTTATCATCAAAGGATTCTGGAGATATTGCTTTATTTGGAAATTATTTGTTTATAGATCTAGATGAAAGATACATTGTGGTCCGTCATAAATATATTTTCTTCTGGTGTTCTGTTTAAATCTTTCTTACTTCTTATCACCAGGAGGAGCAAAAATCTGAGCAGCGGAAAAAGAATTTATTAATTCTGATGCTACATCACCTCCTAGGAGAAGGGTACTCAGAATCAGCCAAGGCATTGGAATCAGAGAGCAATTTGTGTTTTAACAAGTTCGAAGTGTGTGACAATGTGGATTTGGAGACTATACTTATGGTGAGAAAAACAAACAATATTAAATGAAAGGTGACCCTTCTGCTTGTATCTTGTAAAATACTAGAAAATTTGTGAAAATAATCTCTAGGGAACTGTAATTCCACCTGTGTTCTTGGCTTCTACAAGATACTACAAAATACTGCAAATACTATAAACTTTTGATAGAATTTGATTTTTCTTTAAAAAATATTTGGTGGCACAACACTTTGTGAATCGTAAAATTTGCTAAATTTTCATGTGTACAATTGTTATGTTTTTTATTTGTAGAACAGTGGCAGACTTGACAACAGTATATTGCTTAAAACTTTGCTTTAACAAAAATAATCAACCATGTTCAATATTTCAGCACCTTAAATTTAATCTCTTTTGACTCTTCTTACTTTTTGAATAGGAATATGAGAGTTACTATTATGTGAAGTTTCAGAAATACCCCAAGGTGACTAAAAAGATATCTGCAGAAGGTGAGTGTTATTATTTTATTTGACAATGTGTGATATAACTTATCGTTATTTAGGAACCATTCATAATTTATCAGCATTTATGACATAGAAGACAAGAAACATCCAGCTATTGTGGTATTTTAGAATAAAATATATATTGTAAATGCATTTATGACTGATATCTATTTGAACCCCCTTCCCCCTCATTAAAAATAGTTGTATGCAGTTTATGATCGATTGAATTGACATACATGTATGCAAAGATGGAGAAATTCCTTCCATTGGATAGCTTCTCTTTTTTTTTGCCTGATAAATATTTAATTGTTTCTGTATTTAAAGGTAAAGACCAGTAATGGTCATGCGATTGCATTGTGAAAGAAACGTTGTGGAATCGATCAGAAAAGGTCGATCATCTAGCATCTAGCATCTGCAAGGTTCTGGAATCATCAAAATGATAAGAAATTTGGCTCATTCTTCGTAAAGTTACAAGCACTATACACAGAAAGATGTATATGGGACTACCCTATCTCTCTCACCAGACCATGAGAGAAATAAATTTACCAAATATATGAATTAGTAGGCGGTTTCCCGGCAAATTTTTTATCATCATGTATTAGTCAAAACATATTCTTTCACATGATTGGTAATGAGAGCTTCCATTTCATTTTTTGAAATTGGGGCGTTGCCAATACTGGTCTTTACCTTTAATCTTACATTTAGTCATTTATGTAGTTCTATCATTTACAATATTATTTCTAGAAATCCCTCAAACTCTACCTTTTTTCATCTTACAGCTATCAATAATAAGAATGGCAAGAATAAAAAGTGAGTATGTTCCCTCTTGTTCATCTCTTTTCTTACTATTGGGGATGAGAGAGGGCTATGCCCCTTCTTAATATCATTTTACCATTCAGCTTTCTTCTACTTTCTTCTTTCTTTCTTCTTTCTTTCTTTCTTTCTTTCTTTTACTACTTTATTATCTTTTACCTTCCTTCTTTTTCTATAAAAAGAGACTTTAAACAAAAATGCCTGTGAATGAATATACTAATGATTCATTGTAATTGTTCAGCACCAATGAAATAATTGTAGAAATCCTTGATGTGAAATTGTATGTAATGTCTTGTGTACTTTAATCTGTAAATTCTGTATGTTTGTACCCTACATGTATACTATCAGTGTTTCTGTCATTGATGGGGAAGGAAGGGGGGAGCAATATTGTGGGTTCTATTATTACAACCATATATGGGCAAGTTTAAGGTATTTAGTCATTTGGTGGCCATACTGTACGTTGAGGGTCATTCCATGTCAAATCACCCAAAAAATCTGAAAATCTGAAAAGCATGTTGAAGATGTACATGTATGTTGTACTGTGCATATTGCATGTTTTGTATACATTATAATAGGGTTTATTGTGAATATCTGTAAGTATGGATACTTTCAATCCCTATTGCTCCTAAACAAAAAATATTATATCTCTGAAACTTTTATATGTTTAAGTGAACATGTCAGAGATTGCATTTCATGAAAAATGTTGTCAAGGTTACGTGATCCACAAGGTCAATTTCAAGGTCAAATCTTAGGTCAAGAGGTCAAAGTACCCCAACATATACAAATTTTCAAAATGGCGGCAGATTTGGAATTCTTATTGAATACCCTTTCCAATAATACAAATTTTGTGAAGATTGACCCATTAGGTCCCGAGATACAAGGGTTCAAAGGTAGGCCCGCCACCCCCATTTTTGCAAATATCTCAAAATTTGGTGGGCCGTATCTCCCAAACCCCTCACCCGATTGACCTAAAATTTTGGATTTGGTGCTGTGAGATCACACTCAACAAGTACACAATTTTTCATCAAAATCAAAAATGGTCGGGTTAAAACTAGTGCTGTAACATCACGGATATCTCCAATTCCGTTTAACCGCCAGTCAAAACCGGACGGTTTTCGGTTAAACGATTTAAAAAAAAAAAAAAAAAAAAAAAAAAAAAAATAGTTTTTTTTTTTATTTATTTATTTTTTTTTTTAAATCGTTTAACCGAGAACCGTGGTGTGAAAAACGGAAAGGACTGCGAGGTGATTTAACTGAAGGCTCCGATTTGTGCTTGTGAACTAGTCACAAATAATAGTAACAATGTCGTTTTTAGAAGAATGTGTAAGATCATTAATGTAAATTAAAAACAGTAGAGGACCTAGAATAGAACCTTGTGGTACACCATGTGTTAAAATTGGATGAATATATATTGAGATCTATTACAAAGATCACTTTCAAACCAAGATGACAGACAAATTGTAGTGTTGTTCTAGTTTCCAAGTGGTAAGTCATCACACCAATTACTGAGCTGGGAGACATTGCCAGGCATAGTGCCAGGTGGAGGGGCATAAATCGAAACTTTAAAAAAAAAAAAAAAAAAAAATTATAAAAAAAAAAAAAAACGGGTAAACGAAACCGTCCAATTGAAAACGGAATCCGCCATGGGCGGTCGGATACCGGACGGTTAAACGTTTGACTACAGCACTAGTTAAAACCATTGGGTGATTTGACATGGAATGACCCTTGAGTATTGTGGACTTCTGCATTTAAATTGACATTAAATGACATTAAATATGTGATGTCCCTTCTGATTGGTCTGATCTAAGGTTTACTAGGGCTCTTGATACCATGATAATAATGATAATAATAATATTCCGTTTTTATATAGCGCTTAACACATCTACAATGTCTCTAAGTGCTTTACAGAAATACATTACCCCAGTCATTGGATATGGGCCCTGTTGCACAAAACTTAGCATTGATGGTAGCTTTGCCATTAATAATGGTAACTTCCATGGAAACCTTGATTTGATTGGCCATTGAGTCATGTTGCCATGGTATATTGATGGCTAAGTTACCATCAGTGGTAAGTTTCATCTCAATAATTATCTACATGTACATGTTATCATGTATGTGCATGTATGCCTGTAATTGAAATTATTCACTTTCTTGATGTGTGTTATCTCTACTTTGTGTGGATTACATGTATGTTGTAATTGTCAATAATTTGATGTTCAAAAATGAACAATGAATTTCCCAGTTAAAGATTTCACTGTACATGTACTGTACATAAAATGAAAATAATCTGCATTATAACATTTTGAAATGACACTGTTTGAATAATATATCGTTCTTCCATTCTCTCCTATTTCAATCATTTAAATGTAAGTATAAATCCATAAATTTATTTAACATCTCTAATTATGATATTCATTTACTCAAAGCGTTGTATAGGCAAATATATGTCTTGCCATATTCATTGTGTTGTTTTGTCTTGTAAATTTCATTTGTATTCTGTTGTATTTATTTGTTAAATGTCTCATTGTCTTCATTGTCTAATTTGTCATGACGTACATGTATACTGTTTCATTTATTCAGAGAAATGTGTGCAATCATTGTTTTCCATGTCTTGTCTCATGTACAAACCTAAAATAGTGATTTGGTGTATTTTTTAATGTTAACCCCTAAACCTGCAACTAAAAGTTAGTCATGTAGCTTCTCCAATCTTCTCTTTTTAGCGATTATCCAGGTATAACCGACTGGCATTAAGCCTAATTTACCGTTACCTTAGACAGCCAATCAGAGCTCGTTATATTCGCGCCTTGTTCCTTTTAGTTTCCGTTAATTGATCGATTTCGGCTTTCTGTTTCATTCTTGCATTTTACTCTGATGAGTGCAAGTCAAAAAGCTTTAGTATGACTCTCTTTTCAACGCTATTCTCCCTTTTTTTTTTTTACCTGTAAATGTAAATGCATTGGCAAGTGTGGTTAAAAAATACTAGCTGCGTACGTGGAACAAAGGTCCTCCTACACATATCTTATGTAACTTATCATAAGACACAGAAAAATTGAGCCCACTAAACTTATTTATCATTAATTATTTCAAAAAGTTGTAGTTTACCACATTGTATTATCTGTTTTGAGCCGGAAGGGCATAAACACATATACTGATATGCAAAGTTAAGACCCTTCTAGCTCTGAAGAGACGATAAGTGAAAAGGCCTTTATTGAAATTACTGCGTTGCTTAATCGCTTTCATCATAATGCTGGCTTTCCAATGTAAGGATATAAAAGAAGAACCCCCTCGGTCACAGTATTAAAAAACTCAAACAATTTCATTTGCTTTGCTCGACAGGATTTCCAGAACGAGCAGCACTCCAATACTACCGAAGATACCCCACGCCCCGGACCATTCCGGTAACGCATCAGCGAATACATCAGGGAGGAAAAGACCCACCTCCAGCACGGTGGCCCAGAGGAGGCAGTCGGGAAATGGACCCAGAAAGAGTACAGACGGCGCTAGACAAGTACGCTCTTTGCATTATCTTTAAAGCCCCACTGTACTACTTATACTTGCACCCTCTATAGAGCAAATAATGCCTAATCGGTGACCATTAATTGGTCCCCCATGATCCTCTTTTCTTATGTTAATTGAGAGCTTATTTGATGAGATAACCACCTGTCAGTGACCTTGCAGGGAAGTCTAATCCTCCTGGCTAGACTAGTGCGTTGGGGCTTTAAAGGCAATGGGTTGTAAACTTCTCAAAGTGTTTGCCCCCCCAAAAGTGCAGTTTCTGCATCGATGGAAGTTTGAGAAAGTATGCAGGGATGATAGTTTTTAGGATTGTACCTGAGTTGGGGCCCTTTGATTCTGCGTTTCAGTATGTGCCTCATACTGTACCGAAGGTATGGGGCTCCTCCATGTTTTGAATTTTTTTAATTAGCGCATTTTAGACAATTGGTATCCCTGAGTGTTGTATTTTTTTTAAAGGGGGAGGGGGGGGGGGGGGGTAATGAGACAGAAGTCTGGCCCCTTCACCTGCCATGCTACATCTTGAAAAATGGCTTTGGAGTTGTGGCCATTCATTTTGTTCAAGTAGCAAGATGTTGGCTTTTGTGATCCAAGAAAAACTTGATAAAAACTGTTTTGATATAGATGTTAATTAAAATGATAGCAACAATACAATGTAATTGATAATTGTGAAAAGATCCTGCCTTTATTTCTAAAGGATTTTTTAAATATTTTTTTTACACACTAAGTACCATTTATTAACCATGTAGAACATGGTTGGAATGGAAATTTTGTCAGTGCTCTGTAACAAAACCCCCGTTTTTTATTTGAGGTAGAGATACTATTTGAAGGACCCCAGAGCTTTCTGTAATCACAATAACTAAGGCTGTGCATAACAGTGTAATGAGGTACCCGAGTACACTCCCAGGCTTACATGTGAATACTCAAATATTTGGAAAGCGTGTTTTTTTTTTTTTTTTTTGGAATTTTTTTGATTTTTTGATTTTTTTGGGGATTTTTTTTCTTTGCCACCACCATACATACTACTGGAGCTATAAATAAATAAATATATTTTTAAAAAATACAAAATTGAGAGATTTAACACGTGCCGTAAAGTTTGGCGACAATAGTCAAATTACTGACTAATCGCCAATAACTCAAAACACAACAACATGGAGCAGTATCCCAGTTCTGTCGCCGAAAATGCATGCAATTTTACTTCGAGTTGCAGTTGAAGGCGCCGATTTAATAATAATAATAACAGTAAACAATGCTGTTTTAAAAACCAAAGATGGCAGAATAATCCATTTTCCTCCAAGTCCAAACAGAAATCCAGATATTTGGTCCCAGTTTCTGAGTGGTGAGTTTGACAGTGCTTGCGTTTGGAAACATTTTTACCGACGGCACCATGCCAGCGGCTGCCGCTCACCCAGGCACGGGTAAGCGTCGGCCTGGACAGATTTTTTTTTTTTGCGGCCGAATATTCGGGTATGAGAAATCGTACCCGAGTAGTTGTCAACCGTGCGGGTACTCAAGCTTTCGACTACACGTTGCAGCCCTAACAATAACTAATTAATAACTAGTTGTGAGTGAGTCGATCATATTCAGTATTGTCTTTTATACTCTTGCGCTGATCTGCAATGTAATATTTTTCTTATCGTCAATGATATATTAAATTAACTTAAAAGCTCATGATTTAATGTGGATATTATGTTAACATTGATTCAATTTCTTCCTCTTCAGTCGCCGCAGGTCAACGGGCATGGTGACCCCTTATCTGACCTCTCAGTGTCGGGGTCAATGGTCAGTAAGAGTCACGAGAACGGAACATCAGGCGGCAAGCTTCCCCCAAAGCGAGGCCCCATCATCGACATGAGGGCCATGTTGAATAATGCAGTCAAAGGAGCTACCCAGGAATATATGGGAGGAGCTGAGCAAGATAGTTCAGTAAGTCTCAGTTGGACCTCTGCCGAAGTTTTTAAAGACCGTCTGTACTAGTTTGGCTAGGAGGGATTAGACCACCTAGGGTGGTCACTGACAGGGGGCTATCTCATCAACTCAGCTCTCCATTATAAGAAAAAGAGGATCATGGGGGACCAATGGTCACCGATTAGGCATTGTTTTCTATATAGAGGGTCAGGGAGCAAGTAGCTACAATGGGGCTTTAAAACTCCAAAGATAGAGGGAGGTGGTTGTGTTCACTTATAGGCTATTGTAAAACCAGACAATTACTCTTGTTGCAAATTATTAATGGTAGCCATTTTCATGGTAAGAGAGAAAGAGAGAGAGAAAGAGGGGGTGGGGGGGGGGGTCTGCAAGATAAACATCATTTAGAGTACCATAACATTGGCCCTACAGCGGCAATTGTTTTTTCGATGGATGTAACCTACCTGTAACAAAGTTTGATTGGGAAAGTTCGAGCAGTAGAGATATTGCAAGTTTATGTGGGACACATAGAGATGTGAAGTAAACAGGGGGCATTCACTTTGAAATGTTACTCTGATTAATTGTACTTATTTGTTTATTTCGTTTATTAGGATATAATATTAGGATATACAGTTAACAACTAAATTATTCATGCCCTTACCAAGCTTTGTAACTGTTAAAATATGTGAAAAATAGATTCGTCCCAATATATGTTTCCTTAGAATGGGACATATTAAAGCTTACACCTAAAACTATTCAACAAAGGCCCTATTAAACTCAAACCATTCCATCTTTCATTCTTGAGTTACAAAAAACACAATATACGCCATATTTACAAGGGTATGAATATATACAGGCTGAAAGGGTCAGCTTACAGCTAGAATAATACTATAAAGACAATAAAATTGTATGTGAATTTCTTTCCCATTACAGGATAGATTACTAAAGCCGCTAGGAGGCTATGCAGGTTACTCGTTGGAATGGAGAGAGTTGGCACAGAATATAAGTAAAGATATCTACCTACACAACCCTGATGTGAGGTGGGATGATATTATAGGTCTGGATGCTGCTAAGAGACTGGTCAAAGAAGCAGTCGTATATCCTATCAAGGTTGGTGTAAAATACAGTGAAACCTCTATACCGTGTGTCTCAAAAAAAACGTAACACTTTTGAAATGGTTGCCAAATTGAGCATATATAATTTTATGAAAAAATGTCTATATGTATGGAAAGCTAAAGGACCAACCTTTCATATGATATGAAAAAATTAAAAAAAAATCATGCTTCGATGGACAGTGTTCACTTAAGTTAGAGGTATGAAAATGGGCCTGCGCAGGATTTTTCCTTCCAATTTTGGACAGGTAAATTACTTGTAACTTACAAAATAAGGTCGATATGAGATATTCATGATCGATGGATCAAAAGGATATTTTGAATCAAAAGGATATTTTGAATACCTCGAATTCTGGTATTTTCAATGCATAATGAATGATGTACTTAGCTATTACATGTTTGGGTCATTCATAAAACCTGAATAAAATGTGATTGATGATCCACCAAACTTACGGAAGAAAACTGATAAAGAAAAGGCAAGGGGTAGGTGATGGGATGGGAAAAGGTTGTGGGGGGGAGGAGAGTGGGTTGCATAATGTCAATTATGATTTTGAATACGGTATTTCAATTTAACATTTTCCCATTCTTCCTTCATCCTGTTCACATCTACCAGATCAATGATACAATAAGATGGGAGTGGAAGTTGGTGTGTGTGTGTGTGTGTGTGTGTGGCAGGGGTGGTGTTTGGGGATTGATAAATGACAGAGAGAAAGGACTGGTATTCAAAACATCCTTTTAACTCTTAATCCATCGATCATGAATATCTCATATCAAACTTATTTTGTATGCTAAAAGTAACTTACCTGTCCAAAATTGGAAGGAAAAATCCTGCGCAGGCCCATTTTCATACCTCTAACTTAAGTGAACACTGTTCATCGAAGCATGATTTTTTTTTCAATTTTTTCATATCATATGAAAGGTTGGTCCTTTAGCTTTCCATACATATCAACATTTTTTCATAAAATTATATATGCTCAATTTGGCAACCATTTCAAAAGTGTTACGTTTTTTTTGAGACACACGGTATAAAGACCACCAAGAGAGACACAAAAAGTGGTTTTTATAGACAGGCTCCTTTAGTACATGTTTCAATGAGAAACCATTTTCAAGGGAAGCAAAAATGTAGACTTTGTAGACAGGTGGTCACTAAAGCAGGTTTGACTGTATATCAAAATCTAGAGAGTCTTACCTTGGAATATAAGTAACATATGTATCATTGATTTGATTTTTTTTTTTTAAAGAATTAAAAACAAAATGAAATTGAAATAGGAAGGAAATATAAAGAAAAATATAATGTCAATTAAGCAAGTCCTTATCTACATGAAGAATCAATTTGACACATTTCTCTGGTGTAAATTTGAATAGGGTTCAAAATTTGGTTGAGACTTTTCATTATTACGACTCGGTTTACAATTCAATTTCCAATTTGTTATTTCATTTTCTTGTGTACTGATACGATACTGAAAACTATATTTTTTAAATGTCATTTACTGTTTGTTTGTTGTTGTTTTTTTGGGGGGAGCGGTTGCTTTGTTATAATAAACATTATGGCTAGCTGAAAAGATTCACAGCAGGGCCTTATGAGTTGTATTTATAAACTCAAAGAAGTAAATAGTGCTGAAAAGCCCAGAAGCTGATATGAATGAAACCACAAGTACAAGTACATGTTACATAAAGATATGAAGGGTCTTGTATAGTACCAGTAAGGTTTCTTGTGAGTAAATGTCTTATATTCATACAATTCTCTCTTTTATTATTCCATCTTTGCAGTACCCTCAACTGTTTACGGGTATCCTCTCACCGTGGAAGGGACTCCTACTGTACGGACCACCGGGTACCGGCAAGACTCTACTAGCCAAGGCAGTAGCTACTGAATGCAATACAACCTTCTTCAATATCTCTGCTTCTAGTATAGTCAGCAAGTGGAGAGGAGACTCAGAGAAATTAGTCAGAGTAAGATTTAGATCTGTTTTTAATTTTTTGTGGATTTCACTTAACTGCAAAGTCAGAAATTCCCAGAATTTCACAAGGTGTTCATAATAAAGCCTGTCTGCACAAGTTTGGCATGGAGGAATTAGACCTCCCTGCCAGGTCACTGGCAGATGGTCATCTTATCAAATCAGCTCTCAACTAACATAAGAAAAAGGGCATCATGGGATCAGCAGGTACCGCTTAGGCATTGTTGGCTGTATAGAGGGCGCAAGTTGCTATAAGTAGTGCAGTGGGGCTTATCATGCATCATTTGAATCATAGCACTCACATTTTGATGTTTGTGAATGTTTCTTGCGACAAAAGGGGCAACTGATTCACACAAGTTCCTGGTTTTACAATATTCCAGGGGGTGTTTCACAAAGATCCTAAGTAGAACTTAACACTAAGTGAGAGAGCCATTTTTAGCCTTAAAATAAAATATGTTCAAAAGCAAAAATTCTAGTATTTTAGACATTTCTTAAATTCCACATCAAGGACATGAAATCTCCTTGACAATAACAAATATGAATGATTTGAATCAACACTTTATGCCTTTTAAAATAACTTTTACAAAATTAATGGCTTTCCATAATATTTAAGTCCAACTTAGAGATAAGTTCAACTTAGGATCTTTGTACCCCCTGTATTGGTAACATTCAACTTTTTTTAGTGTGGATTTCATGAATGTTTGTGCTCTTTTCTAAGGATTGAGCGGTTGATTGTCTTGTTTTTACCTGAGGAGATGTTATATGTTTTGGGATCTTAAGAAATTTAGCCTGAATTTACCTTGAATTTGTAGATCCGCAGTTGCAATTATAAAAAACACTAGGATCAAACCACATCATTCTGCATTAGAGATTGCTTTCTTTGCTTGTAATCCGAAAAGTGTGATTGTCTGATTGTCAGGTCTGGTGATTGTTTGGTCTTGATTATGTTACAAATGTAAGTTTATTTGCTTCCAGATATTGTTTTGATATGTTGAACAGCTATACAGTAATAACTAATGAGGGACCCTGTTTAATTAAAAACATCTGGAAATACATGCATTCTTCAAAGGAATTTACTATATGAGAGTGATATGTATGTGACTAAACACTAGACAGATATTACATTTTTTATGCCATCTATGAAAGTATACGATTGTCTCATATATTCTCTTCATTTCTATTTCCCCCAAAGGTATTATTTGAGCTTGCAAGATTCCATGCACCATCCACAATATTCCTAGATGAGCTTGAATCAGTGATGGGACAGAGAGGTGGAGGAGGAAAGTGAGTTCAGTGTTACATGTTTTTATTCATCTTCATTATTACTAGAATGTGTGTTGCAGAGCTGCCAACCAGTAGGATTTTATCGTATTTCGTACAATTTTTAGAAGTAAATACGCCAGTACAATTTCTCCTCAATACAATACGATTCCCCCCCCCCCCCAAAAAAAAAAAAGAAAGAATGTGTTTGTGAGCCAATTTCAATAGCAAATGGCTCATTCTCTCCTGCAAAGTATATTACAAGCATCTCACATCAGCAATTTGGGGATGCTCATTTGTTCTGAGAACACACCAGTCAAGGAATTCTCTCCTACCGTTACCCATTCAACTTGTCTTGTCCATTAGTACATCTAAAGTAATAATCCTGTTAATCTCATCTTGTACAGTGAGCATGAAGGGAGTAGAAGAATGAAGACGGAGCTTCTAGTTCAGATGGATGGACTTGCCAAAACAGATGATCTCGTCTTCTTGTTAGCAGCCTCAAATCTTCCATGGTGACTCATAATAATAATAATAATAGAGTCTTGTATATAGTACCGGTACTTATGTCAGGCACATTACCACTCCTGGCCAAGGAACTAATTCCTACCTGGGTGGAGTGTGGCAATTGTAGAGCAATGTCTTGCCAAAGGACGTTAGAGTTGCGACAGGGATTTGAATTTGAACCCAGTACCTTGTGGTTCACAGTCTGGAGACTTATCCACTGGACCACAACACCTCTACATCTCATCAAGATCTACCACACAAGGGTCTATTCTCAGCATTATATGCAGAGAGAAAGATGAAGTCATTAAATCAGCGATAAAAGAATCACCTTCCAATCAGAATTTACAAACCAACCATCCAATGCAACATTTTTTAGTTTTAGAGTTTTATAACTTCTAATCATCGTAACAAAGTTAATGAAGGAAATGTATATGTACCATATATATACAATAAACACAACATTTCAGTCACACTATTGAGTGAGTTTTACATTATTATGTGTACCTAGCTTTACATGTCTTATGTTAGTTTAATAATTATTCATATTCATCTACCAAAACCAAGATTAATTGTTCATCTGAACAAAATCATTCTATGTATATGATTATTTACTGCCATAGAATGACTTTTTGAACTTCATTTCAAGACAAAGCTTAACATTTCTTATTACTATTTGTTTGTTTTTTCTTCCAGGGAATTGGATCATGCCATGTTGAGGAGATTAGAGAAGAGGATATTAGTAGACCTGCCTGTAGTAGAAGCGAGGAAAGCAATGATTGAATACTACTTACCTAGCGTGCTCAACCAAGATTGCGCCCTGTCCATCAATACAGATATTGAATATGATTTATTAGCAGAGGTATGTCTAGTGTATCATATGAACCAAAGTCTGCAATCTAGATTATATGAATAGATTATTAATGAGCATGTGAATAGCTTCAATGAATCATTTGGTAATTCAGCTGCATATAGCTGCTGACCATTTCTGTTTTTTTCAGGATAATCCTATTTTTTGGCGTTGAAAACTTAATATTTTAGTCCTAAATTCTTCTCATTTTTTGCTGAAAATATCAACAAATAAAAAATTGGCCATTGTCTTAATTTTGCCTTGAGAGATTCTTCACTTTCGTAGCAGAAGATTGAAAGTTAAGCATATCATAAACAGAACGTGTAAGACCAGAGAAAAGTGTTAGGTGACATCTGATGCAAAGAATGTTGTAAAGATGTTGAATTTTCCATAATCAGAGATATTCAGATAATCTTGTGTATGATACAGGGCCCTGTTTCATTAAACTTGTTGTCAATACAAAATTACAATAACTGTTATAAGCTACTGAAATCATGGCATTTGATTGGCTGAGAACAAATTTTTCATATAGATTTAGCTTTTGTTATTGCTAAGAAGCTTTATGAAAGAGGGCCGAGGTATGATTCTATTGTGATGCTTATCATTTTCATTGTCAATTTGTAAATTACAGTATTCTTGATTTTTTTTTTTTTTTTTTTTTAACAGAATGCCACCAAAATATTCTCAATTAAATGAGCAACCGTGGGAGCTTAGGCTTTTAATTCTATCTTAGAGACATGCATGGTTATAGTGAATATTACAATTTTTACTTGGTTGGTTTGTTTCATTTACTTGACTGCTTGTTAGTAAGCAACCAGGGGACCAACAGCTTTATAAGTCCTCTCTGAGGGACTCTGTAATGAGGATTAATGCCTTTAATACAAAAGGGCTCATCAAATTGGTTTTGAACCCGGAACCTTCTGGTGACGAGATCACTGCTCTACCACTGATAACTCATGACCATTTAACTTGCTCTTGTTGTGTGTAACATTCAGAAAACTGAGGGATACTCTGGGTCCGATCTGAGGCTGGTATGCAAGGAAGCTGCCATGAGGCCGGTCAGAAAGATCTTTGATATCTTAGAATCAACATCAGGTGAGTAGTTGCTAGTTATGCCAAGCAATTTATTCTAACATTTGTGTAGAGACCCCCCCCCCCCCCATCCTTCCCTATAGAATTCACTCTAGTTACATTAATTTGGTTAGTACGCTTATATAGTCCCTCAGCTTGCCTGTGTAGCTCAATTCATTGCCTGCCTGCTCTTAGGCTTATGTTTCATATGGGTGGGTTGGTTTAAAAAGGGACATTTAATTTACCCATTTATTGATTAGTAGTAGGCTCTATATTCTGTTCTTGCATGGTGAGCATGAAATGACTACTAACTAATCCACTATTTTAGTTTAGGACCCTGTATAAGCATAAAACTTAGATATGTTACCAACATTGACCAATCAGAGTCCATCTTTTGCCTTTTAGATTCTGTTGAAACATATACCAGTACTCTGATTGGTATCAGAGATTTGCTATATGATTTCAGAAAGTTTGAAATGATTACAAGTCTTATGCAACAGATTACTTGTATTATTTTGGATATGGAATAAATCTTAATTATTATTAATTAAATTTGAATATATAAGTATGCATGCATTTGTTTTCATCGGTACCCCCATATTCTCCACTGTGTAAGAATCAAAGATTTGCATGTTGAGCCATTTTTTCTCTAAGTATCTACTTATAGATATGCAGGTACAATGGTTGTAGTCAATCCTCATTTCATTGTAATGAATATATTGCATGTATTTGTTACATCTGCTCATATTTGCTAACATCTATGTTTACTTATTCAGAAAAAGGAACAGACAAAACAGGTATTGCATGGAATAAATTTGCCCTTATTTAATTTGTAATCATTTCAGCTACATTATACCTAATTCATAAGGGAGATTGTAACATATTCACACATAGATAGATTTTATTGTGTTTTGTGCAATTCATTGTCTATGTATTTAATTGGTGGTTGCATCTAACAGCCAAACATTTGTCAAAGATGTTTGGCAGTAAACAGTAAATTTGAGTTCTGGTAAATAGATTTATAAGCATTTGAATAAAAAATTATAACTGCGGTTCTGAATTGATTTATACATAGTAGATAGGAATTAGGAATCCTCATTCCTTCTTTGGTTGAATTATAAAAACTTGCAAAAAAGGTGATTTCTTCATCTTAGTTTGCATACACATGCATATCAGTTATTAAGTAAATTCATTTTTTTGTCAGAGTCATCTGTTATTCATTATTTTAAGTAATGGTACATATATCTTTACAATCTCTCTAGTTGGATTCTGTTTAAAAATAAACAGACTCAATTTTTAACAGAACTCGAGATTAACTTCAAAGTGAAAATCATCATTATTCTATTATAATGATGTATAAATTTCATCACTTTCTGACTTTCATTATAATGCTTGTAAAAAAAAAACTAATTATCAACAGGTGGTAAAGGTATATAGTGGTGATGGTAAATTAAACAAAATATTGTACCAGTACTAATAGCGTTGTACAATATGTATTGTTCATCGGATGTGCTTTGGTAATACATGTTTCATTTCATACTTTAATGCGCAAGAGAAATGCTGTTGCTTTTCTCTTAACAAATACTCTACCTTGAATTTCACCATTTCATCAATTTATAATATAATTTATATATTTATATAATTTATATATTTATACAGTGCGTCCCAGAAAAAACGAAACCGAGAAGTATCGATGTTTTTTCATAACTTAATCACAACCATAATTAATGAATGATACATATTTGGAAAGCTTAGAGTCTCCTCTTTCAGTTGATGCTACTCAGATGATGCATATTTTACGCATGAGTGATTAAAAGCAATTTGAAGGAAGGAAACCAAAAAGACATTTGGCTGGCGGTATCTGAATTTCGAAGAAGAATTCACATTTCTAGAAAGTTGAGTTTCTGCCCTTTCATATGACACCTCAATCAGGAAAAACGAGCGAGGAATAACAAAGTTCTGTTTGTTTAAAGTAGTGCTTGCATTTCCATAATTTTATTAAACGAATTCGTTTTCACTGGCTACCTGCCATATCAATAAACGAAATTAACAAAAGACTTAACTCCGTTTCGTTGACAATCAGCCGTAGACGAGAGTCTTCATGCATGGCTGATTGTCAACGAAACGGAGTTAAGTCTTTTGTCAAATCTGCTTTTTGCTACGGCAGGCACCCAGTGAAAACGAATTTGTTTGTTAAAATTATGAAAATGTAAGGGCTACTTTAAATAAACAGAACTTTGTCATTCCTCGCTCATTTTTCCTGATTGAGGTGTCATATGAAAGGGCAGAAACTCAACTTTCTAGACATGTGAATTGTTCTTCGAAATTCAGATACCGCCCGCCAAATGTCTTTTTTGGAGCTTTTGGAGCAGAGAAGTGGATTTATTACTTTATTGCTTATTTATTTAACTCGCAATGCTAATGAATTTTCAATTGAAATTATCCATTTTGTTTCATTGCCATAACCTCCTTTTTCATGATTTTCATTCTAAAATTTATCGTTTACGCCTACTTTGTCACAGTATTGAGAAATATTTAGTCTTCACAGGCCATACAGTAACTTACCTTTGAAAAACAAAAAGTTTATTAAATTGTATATCTGTTTACATACAAATAATGTGTTTAAAGTGGTTGTATACAGATCAAAGTTCTTTAATTCATTCCAAGTTACTTTTCTATATATGCAGCTGACCGATGGTGACATTACTTCAAAATAGAATATTAGATTAATGACATAGGTGATGATTTTAACCTGTACCAGAGTCTCTTTTATGGTTACCCTGAAATAAGTCTATATAGCTGGATTCAATGATAATAGTAGTATTGATAATATCAACCATTTAGGAACGCTAAAAACCAAATTACCAAAGCTCTTACAATTTCAGAATGTGAGGAGCAACAAGAAATACATTTAAAAAAAGGGTAAATCACAGTAAGTTAAGTTACTGAGGGGAAAATTAAGTTAGAGATTTAAAGGGGAAGTCCACCCAGATATTAACTTGGTCTAAATAGAAGTTGAAATCTTCAATAATTTGTTTCACTAATTTTTCTGGTTTCATTAAAACCAACTAAATATTAGGGAGGACTTCCCCTTTAAAGGACACTTTGTTTAAAGCCGGTTTTAGGGAGTCCCTTACTGACAACTGTCCTTTCTATAGAGATGGACACTCAATTAAGTTCTACTTAGTTGCACACAAACTTGTCTATAAAGGCCACACAAGGGAACTGTAGACAGGTGTCCTTTCTACACAGGTTCTACAACACACATTTCTTTCTAGAGAAAAAAACAATATACGTGACCATTATATATTATACAGGTTGCCTTTATAGAAAGGTGGCCGCTAAGACAGGTTTGACCTGTACTCTATAACTTTAACTGTGTATGTTAACTATTGCATGACTTACTAAGTATTATCTCATTTTGCATGGCCGCGTCCAGCTGGCAGAGAAGAAACCCCTAACCTTGTTTGGCACAGTAAGTAAATATGAAACTGCAGTTGCATGTTGTGCAGATCAAATCAATAATACACTAATATTCAACATTAACATTGAGGACTTCATTTCAAGCACTTGTTTCTAGTGAGTAATTATACTACCGAGTGATGCACGACTAATACACAATCTCTCTAAAGTAACTAGATATTCACCACAAATGTATTGATTCTGACATCATATTCACCTTAAATGTATTGGTCATTTCATGATTGTTTAACTACTTTATAAGAAAAACACTGTCTTTCAAAATAAATCCGTCTTGTAATCTTTGAAGGCTTCCATGGTGATGATAGGTTTGCGGTTACACCACATATTCTTTCAAATGTTCTTAAACATGCACACTTTTACATATAGACTAACACAAGGAACGTTCACTGTATATTGTGTGATATGAGAACACTAACAATGATTGTCACTAAACATCAGTTTCCCTGTAGCAGGGTAGAAATGATGAATTGCTCATTCTATTTCACATATAAAACCTGCTAGTTCAATTCTTTTAACTTCTTTCTTCTAACTGTTTGTAGACATTCTGCAGTGAAAAATTGTTAAGTGATAGCTGATTACAGAGTTTGAAATGTTGTGAATCATATGATGATCATTAGGTTTGCTGGTGAAAGAAATTGTTTTAACTGATGCAACAATCAAGGCAGTATTCTTGTTGTAAACAAATAATCACGACATCAAAAGAGAAGAGAAAAAGAGGTGTTGGCATTTAACATAAAAACACTACCGTATTAAAAACACTATTGCAAGTGTGTTCTGTCATTGACTAGAACAGATGTTAAACATGACATAACGTGATGACCATTAGACTGATATAGTTGTATATCCATGTATTACCGGTAGATATATCTTTCTTTTTTCTTGCAATCAACTTTTTTACTGCAGCCCTTAATATCTCTCTTCGTATGTTTTCATTTAATTATTCTCTCTTACTCATGGTATATTTCTCTATCTCTTTTCATATACCAGTACTGCACTTCCCTCCTACTTTATAGATTTATAAATTAATTGAAAAAAGCCAAGGATGGGGAAAACGCTCAGACCTTCATTAAGTATGAAGTGTTAAATAGAAAAGTTTACTACTTTTGTGGGTACAATTGGTATGTGGTATATATTGCTCTCTTTAAATGGTACCTAGCAGTGTTTCTGTACATGTATTTCATATTCCATTACAGATAAAATAAATCTGTAGTTATTCTGCCTTCTGTCATAAACTGTAGACTTAGAGGCAAGACTATCATTTCATTGCAAATATCTTGACCATAAATATGATACAGTCAAACTTGCTTTAGCAGAACACCTGTATTTCCATTTTGTTTATTTCCATTTCCAACAAAATAAATAAAGTACATGGGATTGCATTGTACATAGTAAAACAATGAAACTTAACAATATAGTTGTAATTGGTCCACAGTGTACAACAGGCGTATAAAACAGGTTGGTCATGGAGGGGACTGCTGAAAAGCTGGGCTTGTAGATTGCAGCCCCCTATAACTTATAGTTGCAAAAATAGTATATCAATAGACTACCTGTCTATAAAGACCTCATTTGTCATGTCCCTAGAAAATGGTTGTGCATTGAACCATGTAGTTAAGGAACCTGTACGTAAAGATCACTTTTCTTGTCTCCCTTGAGAGGTCTCTACATACAGGTTCCACTGCATAACATCACATATTAACTTTCTCACTAGTTTCTAGCATAACACATTAATACTGGCAGTCAGGGAGAATTCTAGTTTTGTGTGTATTTTTGCACTGTTCTAAAATCATTGGTTTGTTTGAAGTGAATATGAATTTATTATGAGCTGGGACTCAGTAGTAGCATTTGTCTTTAAAGACCTAATTTTCAAATTGTATATATATATTTATATATGAATTAGCCTAAAAATAATGCTGGTAACATCTGTACAGCTGAGTCAGAGACATTAATATCCTTTTGATTCTGTATAAAAACCAGTAAAACAGAAATGGAGCACACCTTCCCTTGTGTATCATGGAAAGTTTCAAATTTGTTTAAAAAAATAATTTACCTTGCCCAAATGAACAGTGTAAGGTCACTGGTTTAATGGCAAATACAGAAATAAATATTTTTGGATGTTGTGTCTTATCATTTCATTTCATGAATTTCATTCTGTGGAGTTAATTTTCTTGTACAAGATGAAGTCCTTTGCTGTTCTTTTTACCACCAGTTAAAACTTAGACAAGTATTTTGGAGGACCAACCAACCAAGTTGTAAGCTTAATTTTGCAAATGAATGTTAATTGAAGCTTTAATAAATTTCCTATCATTGGTTAATATTGCAGAGGACTCCGTGCCAGATTTGACCCTTGACACGATCACTACAGCAGACGTGGAGGCAGCCCTGCTTCACACTAAACCATCAGCCAAGCTTCTCAAGGACAAATACTTGAGATGGCAGAAAGAATATGAGTCTGTCTAGAACAGACCCAGCACCCATATGTACCGATAATGCAGTGCCGGAGATGGGACTTGGTCTTTACCTGGAGATCTAGTCTAACTCGACACAGCTTTCAATGTGGACTAGTGATACAGAGGAGCCTTGGTCTAAACCAGAATGCTGTTGCTTAGTGGATACAACCATAAGTATTCCCACTGGTTGTGGTCACAGTAACTCAGGTCTGGACTACATTGGTGATATGGACTAGACCCTAATGTAATCTGCTGAGACCCGGCTCCAAGGATGTACATGTATTCGTGATGGAGCGGAGACAGGACTCTGTCTTATCTCAGAGACCTTCTACTAAATTGATGTGACTAAAGTGTCCTTGTCTCAGTGTTGGGACCCCACATCAGGTCTTGAGGAATATGAACCGAGAGAAGTATTTTGTACTAGCTAGAATCCATCTCCCAGTTGGTACTGTTGATGCAGTGGAGACTAGCTTTGGTCTTAACCCAGAGATCAATTGCTTCATGGATGTAGCCTAGACAGTCTTACTGGTCTTGGTCTCAGAACCCCAGGTCTGGACAATACAACGCAAGTCCAGACTAGACCCTGAAGTATGGTACTATACTGTGGCTCAGCTCCAGATGTGTACTAGTGATGAAGTGGAGACAAGATTCTGTGTCAACCCAGAGACCTTTAATACACCAAATGGATGCGACTGAAAGTAGTCCTGTAGGTCCTCGATCATTGCGGGACCCTAATCGTGGACTATGTGATTGTTTGGACTAGACTAGACTATATGGTATATGCTCCTGAGAGCTGGATACAGCTTCTTGAACGCTTGTGGGCACACCTCTTTTTGTGGTTTCTTACAGTAGGTAAGAACCTGATAGAGCAATATTCCAGGACAAACAATTTTTCAACTACCGTACTTGTTCTTCAAAAGAGGTTTATTGGTCAAGATAAGTTCGTTTCATGAAGTACCAGATGTGTGCTATCAATCAGCCATTATATTTTTATTGAATCACTGCACGTATTCATTTGAAAGGAATATTTTGTTTAATTTTATCCTGGTTATTCAACCTTCTGTTATGAAGCCTTTGAAATTATTCACTATATTTATAAGAACTTATTTATCACTGTACATTTTTTTTCTTCTCTTTAATTGTTGTGTAAAGCTTAAAATCCAAAACAAGGATATAATGTAAGAAAATTCTTTTGCTCAATTTCATACTATGATGATTATGATACTATTCTGAAATATTTTTTTCCCCAGAATGTGTACTCATTTGTAAATTTCCTTATAGGAATTTTTTAGAGAGAAACTTTGAAATGTCAACAATGTAATGATTGATATGTTTTGTGTATTAAGCTCAAGTTGAATCTGTTTTGGTGTGTGATTAAATGTTTCGAATTAATTCAGTTTCAGGGGGAGAATAGTAACGTACAGAAAGGAAGTTAGGGGAATCAACCAAGAAACATTATGTCCTGGTTGGTTTTGGTTTCAGTCTTGTTCATGTATTTTCATTTAATTCAGAATAGTTGAGAGGCTTTTGTTATAATGGCCATATTCCATTTCACATGTGGTTAATACTTCCCTGAATTTCTCCAGAAAATGCACATTTACACCACCTTGTCATGTGTTGTAAATATGCATTTGCTGGATTGTTAATTAATAAGATGTGTATTGTTTCCATTTCATTCGTAAATTTCATACCTCAGTTGAAATGCAACGTTTCTATTTGATAGTTTTGTAACCATTCTAAACACGCATTTTTAATCAAGTTTTTACTTTTATTTATTAACTTTTTTTACATGTCCATTCATTATGTTGACAATCATGACGTATATTCTCTGAGGTAGGTTGTCAACTACAACTTTGTTGTAATTTTAGATGCTTAGGAGGCAAGAAAGTGAAAGAAGAAAGGTCATGCGTGATTTTGATATTAAAAAGTGCTAGTACAGTGAAACCTGTCTATAAAGGAAACCCGGTAAAAGCATTAAAATTGCCCATTGTAGACAAGTGGCCTTTCTAGACAAAATCTACAACACATATTTTATCCTGGAAGGAGATATTACAGCTGACCACTATAGACAGGTAGCCTTTATAGAAAGGAGGCCACTAAGACAGGTTTGACTGTACATACTTCCTCATCTAATAATTTTCATTAATATTTGTTATATTAATATGATAGGAAAGTCAATTATAAAGGCTCTGTACTTAGGTTAAAGGGTACCCCTAGAAACGACAGCTTTTGCAGAAATAAATTACCTGACAAGAGCAAGAGGTGTACGTATTAACTCGTGTACTTGAATACAGACTGAACACCCTCTATAGTGTCAATTTTATATGACCTTGTTGAAAACTAAATTATGTGAAGAAATCTTCATATTTTTTTCTTTTGACAACCCTAAATGGAATGAGAAACATATTTCTCATATCTAAGGTAAAGTTGTACTTATATTCGATATAAACATTTATTACGAATAGAATAAAAATCAAATTTGGTAAAATCCAAAAGTATCACAATTTCCCCCAACTCTTTTCGGACAGTTTTGTTTCTTTAGAAATGTTGATTTAGAAGGCCAATTTTTTGAAAATACTTTCACATTATGGTAGACATTTTAGACCTAGAAAATTGAGAAAAACAATAACTTGCGTGTAAAATGCTATTTCTTATTTCCTTAAGCTTCTGTCTTTCAAAAAGGATAATTTTTTCATGTAAAGCGTGCATTGTATTTGCTTGCAGTCTACCAATGCATATAATTCATTCATGTATTTTATTTACATCTCACTTGCACATGTAGTAGTATATCTCTTGATATAATTACAGCAACTATGTCATTCAATTCTATAGTTTTGCAACCTCTGTTTTGGTACAAGTAAACCGTCCATATTTATATCTTTGTACCATATTACAGTGTGTCGTATTCATAGAAGTACTTGCTATATCTAAAGAATGACTTTTAATGATTATCTTATTTTTTACTTTGAACATTATTATGTGCAATGTATTCTTGCATGATATTTCATGTAAGGTAAATAGATATAATGCCTTTGTAAATATGCATATGAATAAATGTATAGTAAATATAGTATATGCAGTAGGCCTATATTTCTCTCTTTTTATGAACCTGTATAATATGCAAACCAAAATCAGTCGTTGAGGTTGATTGCTGTGATGTGTCAGATATTGATTACTGCAAAGTCTGGGATTTTGCAAGTGAAAATAAAATAGAAAATATGAAGCTCAAGATGTTGTTTTAAAAGTATCCTGTCCGTGTTTTGTTGACATTTATGTACATAACATATACTAGAACTGACATATTTTCCCTCAATATCTTAAAGCCCCACTGTACTACTTGTAGCTACTTGCTCCCTCTATAGAGAAAAATTCCCCAATCGGTGCCTGTTGGTCCCCCATTATCCTCTTTTTCTTATGTTAATTGAGAGCTGAGTTGATGAGATAGCCACCTATCAGTGACCTCGCTTCGTGGTCTAATCCCTCCTGGCCAAATTAGTACATCACCCCGCCCCCTTCACAACACACCCCTACAAAATGCTTTATAATGCACCCCTTTCATTGATACAGATGGTTGAATTTGTGTATTTACACGAATATGGTTACAATAACAAACTACATCTACTATTTTAGCTCGTAGCTGTTTATCTTCAAGACGTCAATGAACCATTGAGACTGCATTGATCAAGTTTCAAATCTAAGTGCTTAAGATAACAAGAGTGATATTCTCATTTATTTGTTTAGAAGGGTGAAATAGATTTATATCCGTCAGTTGGTTTCCCCCCACAGCGTTGGAAAGACTGACGCTAAACGATGATGATGGGGGTCCACGGATTGTGGGATTCGTTTTAAATGGTGATGTGTCAAAATGTACCGACTTGAGAGGAAATAAAGATTTGTTTCTAAATAGCAATCAGGGACCCGTTCCACAAAGCCTTTTTACAATGATAAATGACAAAAATCGGTGACAAATCTGCTGAAAACCAATCAGAAGCAAGGATTTCAGTAGCTTATAACACAAACTGTCATTTGTCACTGATGGCAAGTTTTGTGAAACGCCCCCCAGACAATGATTCATTGGCAGGGATATGTAAGGGGTTTATTCCGAGATAAAGGCATTATTATGTGGGCGGTTCTGATGATCCAGAAGATAATGACACTTAGCGTCTCCTCTGAGAAACCAATAACACGATAGCAACTACTTTTGAATAATTAAGCCTTCGGCAATTATTGATGCGTGCAAACATGACAATGACACATTAATTCATCCGAACATGATTTCTATAGGACTTATAATGGTTTTGAACTTTTGCGATCGGGTTTTGACGAATCTAAAGACCTCGTTTTTATGAATATCATCAACTTTATTCTACCACGCATCTTATTGTTGTAAATATTTAATGAACTGCAACAGCAAAGAAACGCTCACATTATAAGTTTTACCTTTTCTCACGTAAGAATAAAGAAAGGTATCGTCAAATTCTTCCATACACCCCTTCTTATCATCAAGTTTCATTTTGTCCTCTATTGATAATGTAATTTAATTGAGCATTCCGTGTACATGTATATCACTTGTACTTTTATGCTTGTATTCAGATTTGTGTATTTATAAAGCGTGTAGAAATGGATTTAATATGCTTTTGAGTCTAAATGTTATTACGTTCAATCGAGAAAATAGATGAAGTTGAAAGTTAATATGATAACAACGAAAACTATTTACTTACTGTATAGTAATAATAACGTTTATTTTGTTCAATTTATCAGAAAATCACAATGGTATAACTATATATAAAAGCACACCTAAATAAGAGATACAAAAATTTCAATAACCAAATTTAATCCTGTACCAGCAATTTATCTGATCATTTCAAAATACATCACAAGCGCATTAAGAATTTGATTTTTGTTTAAATCCTTAGATATATTTAAGAATACATAAAACAAATTGTTGATATAGATATTGTCCAAGTTTGGGAACGGAATCGTACAGGCAAACCCAAGTTTCTTATATTTTAGGACCTACAAAATCAAGACTAACCCTTGAAAAATTACAGTGGCTGATCTAAGATTCTCTGGCGGGTGTTGGGAGAGGGGGGGGGGGGGGGGAGTGGGCAAAAGTCCCAAAATACTTAGACAGGCACATAATAGAAAATGGCGCACCAAGCCCATCATGCTTCTTCTTTCCTCTCCTATTTTATTCTTTCTCCTTCTCTTTCTTTCCGCTTCCGCCTTATCACCCCTCTTTTATTTGTTGTTTGGGTTGAGGAGGTTGGGCATGGTGCCCCCTACATTCGCCACTTTAAATTATAATCTCTTTAAATCTCTACTGCATAACAAAATCAGATTTATTACACATATCTGTGGCTTTGTTAAAACGACATTTGTCCTTGCTATGTTGTCATCAAAACGAACTCTTATATTTACAAAATTTACAAAATCTTTAGAATGCTGTATTATTACTCATGTCCACAAATTTCAAATGAAGAGACAAAATTATTATGAAGGAAATACAATTTCAGCTTAAAAAGAGGAAACGGCACACAGAGACAAAAAATGATGAAGCAGCATTAGATTCAGAGTCGATGTACAAGTAATTATGTAGGCTTAATTTCTGAAGTGCTCTTCAATTATCTGTTTGATGGTTCGGTCGTCGATCTTCACATCGCTGAAAAAAAAAGCTTTTTGCAGAAACCTCTGTCTCTCTTTTGATGTAACTCATACAATGTGAATAAAGTGCATGTGCCATCCAGACATTTCGTTCATCGTATCTCCACGAAGAATCTCAACCTGTCGCGTTTACGAGTCAAAGATGTTGATAAGTGCGTGATCTGAGAATTTAAAACAATACAAAACATCATTGAATCACTATCAAAGATTATGTAAATTTCAGTTCATGATCAAACTTGTTTTGACATAGTGATCGTTGGGACTGTTTGAGTCTCTGGCTGAAACATATTTCTCGAGACTCATATTATAAATGTCATTTTCCCCATGCTATCGCGTTCACGAGTCAAAGTTGTTAAGAACTTGAGTGCGTAATCTGAGAATTTTACCATCATGCATACAAAAATAATATCGGTTGGAACAAACTAAGAAAAAACATGTGACATTACATTTCATGATCTTGTAGTTGTACGTATAGGTTCCCGTTAATTCAAAAACATAATGGAACACAATCGCAAAGGTTTTCGAAAAATCAACACAAGGGCTATTTTAATACCCTAAATCTATATCCCATTGAGATTATTAAGTTCGGAATACGTTATTATAACATAAGTCATGCAATGTTCGCATGTTTCAAACGGTGACCAAGGATACTGGAATTGATTTTTCGGTAGCCTTTGCAATCATGTATGTAATGGGATATTTATGAAAGTCATTAATTCCAATCGTGAGTCGGATGACACTTGTGTTCCTCATGAAGAAAGTGTATTTATTAATGAAGGAGAGATCGACAAAGGAACTGAAGAGAAGAGGCTTGGAGAAAGAGACAGAAGGGAATGGGGAAGACATGAAGAATATAGAGTTGGAAATATAGGCCCGGGAGGGTGAATGGAATAACCTAAGAGAGCGACGAAAAATTGTAAACATTTACAATAAGGGAGAGTATAGTGTGCATGCGTATGGAGAGGTACGTCAATGCCAATGCCCATCGACATAAATATACATGAATATTTATATTTATGTTGACTGTATGCGTGAATCAATTATATAAAGGGTAATTTTATAGAGTATAAGAAAATTAAAGTAGAATGAGTAATTGCCGGTTTTCATGTTTTTGTTTGTTTTGTTTTTGTTTTTGTTTTTGTTTTTTGGTTGCGTTTTGCAAATTTTACTTCATGCAAATGCTCACATAACTTTATTAATAATTTCTTCGCCGGGTATATGTTTCAATTATTTTTTAAATTTTAAATTACATCTATTCTTTTTAATTTGTTTCCGTCATATACAAGTATTATGTTTCTATAGAAACATAATACTTGTATATGGAGGACTTAAAGTTGATTTGAATTATAATTCAAATCAACTTTAAGTCCTCCACGCTTTTGAAGGAATATTTTTGTACAGGGGAGGTGCATACCTCAATCACCCTGAAAAATCAGAAGAAGAATTTTAAAAAAAAAAACCTAGATAACATATATATCAGTGGTATACTAGTGGATATTAAAGTCACCCGATTGCAGATCATAAGGTATGGGATTCGAGTCCCGTCGCGTCACTAATGTCCTTTGGCAAGACGTTAATCTACATTTGCCACTCTCCGCCCAGGTGTTACATGGTACCCGGTATTAGGATGCGAAAGTTATTGTGGTTATATGAGTAAGGCTGAAATGCTCCCCAGGGAGTGGAGAAATGTGCATACATTGTGTGCCGGGGCAAGCCCGAATCCGATGACCTGGGTAATAATATATTTGTAAAGCGCTTATTTATTTATTTTTATTTATTTATAGAGACATCATCGATGTATTAAGCGCTATATAAAAACGGAATATTATTATTATACTCACAGGTCATATTCTGCAGATCTTGACGTTCCTGGAGGTTTTCCTGTAATGCCTCCATGAGCTGGAAGTACCTGAAGAGAGTGTCACGAGGCCAGATAGTCTCAGACGAGGAGTTCACCAACAGCTGAAGGTTATCATGGACCGTCTTCTCCCAGTCTAACAAGGATATAATGCAAAGGCGAAGAAGAAGAAGGAGGAAGAGGAAGAGGAGAGGAGGAGGAGGAGGAGGAGGAGGAGGAGGAGGAGGAGGAGAAGAAGAAGAAGAAGAAGAAGAAGAAGAAGAAGAAGAAGAAGAAGGAGGAGGAGGAGGAGGAGGAGGAGGAGAAGAAGAAGAAAAAGAAGAAGAAGAAGAAGAAGAAGAAGAAGAAGAAGGAGAAGAAGGAGGAGAAGAAGAAGAAAAAGAAGATAGTAATTCATATGATTTAGGGTTGTTTGCATACGACATATACATCAGTTGAGAAGAACTTAAATCTTTCTTCTCCTAGGAAATAAGAAGATAATAGTAATTCAGATGATCAAGAGTCTTTTGCATGTGAATGGCAACTATCTGCCATTATAGGATTACTCCCCAGGGTGTGGACAATGTACATGTATTGTGTGCAGGCAGGCCGCAAGTCCAATGTCCGTGATAATAATATATTATTCAGTAAATGTGTCAAAGTGGTGTCTCGAGACGTGTCGCAGTCGAGTGGTTTCAATAAATCACTTTAAGATCTTACCTCCAGATTTCTTGGTGGTTTCTTCCATCATTCGGCTTACTCGGCGGAAGAGTGCATCAGAACTAGCTACACACTTGTGGCTTTTCCGATCTCTGCGGGCGAGAAAACCGCACCATCAACATGACAGGTGGATGAAAATATACACGCATGAAACATTACATTGGATCATTATTGCAATTTCATTGGACATGACATATTTTCTCAGCAGGCGTATTACAGTGCCCCCGCCCCCTTCTTCTTCATGTACCTGCATAGGCTACAGATCTAGACTACATTCATTTTATGAAATTTAGATTTGTACCACATTAACGATTTAAAGAAGTATGCCTACTCATCAATGACCTTTAAAAGTACTAAGAGTATGTATCATAATGTTGGAATTTAATCATGGTCACTGCATGATTTAAAAGATATTTCTAACAAAATCAAGCTTTATTTTTTTAATTTGATAGTAGAGTGATTAGATGCGTCGGGAAGCATTTAGAAAAGCTTGCGCTGCAGTGTTGAAATTTAATGAAAGTTTAATAGTTAAAATCATGTAAGCATTATACTTTTGTTGATCGGCACGTGCGAAACTTTTAAGCTGCTCTATTCTGTCCTTGTTTTCTTTTTCTTCTTTTGTCTCCTCTGCTAATTTCATGCCTCCTTGGTCGCTCGC
>JAVYIG010002335.1:62500-85433 GCA_035222895.1 Strongylocentrotus droebachiensis
TCAAGATCTTGTACCACTGGTCCAAAGTAAACAGCTGGAACAGGGTGATCATCGCGTTGCCTAAATTACTGATGGCATCAAAATAATTGGGAAAAATACTGAATAATAATAATTATAATGAGTAAAGATCCAAAAGAGGGATCTCGTAGTTTATGCTAAACTTGATTTCATGTTTCAATTTTGACGGAAAAGAAACCTTCCACGTGTCTTTTCAGATCTTGTATCACTGCTCGAGTGTGACCATGCATGCAGCTGAAACAAGATGATCATTGCGTTAGCCTAAATTGCTGACGAAAACGAGTGAAATGAAGAATCAAATTTAGATACAGAATATGGGGATTTTGTGGTTTATGGTATAAGCCTTATCTGGAGTTTATGGTTCATTTATGCGGGAAAGAACCTTCCACATGTCTTCTAGGATCTTGTTCCACTGGTCAAAGATAAACAGCTGAAAGAGGGTAATAAAACAAGCGGAAATAAAAACAAAATGAGGGGGGAGGGGGACACAACATACATCACGTTCAAGTTTGCCGACATCGGAATCAACGGAAAGAGAAATTAATTTTTAAAATGACTGAATTATCGAAAATAACCGAAAATTATAATATTCATTGTCGACAGAAAAGTTTTGGGTGGGTAA
Source organism: Strongylocentrotus droebachiensis (assembly GCA_035222895.1). Lineage (NCBI taxonomy): Eukaryota > Metazoa > Echinodermata > Echinoidea > Camarodonta > Strongylocentrotidae > Strongylocentrotus > Strongylocentrotus droebachiensis. The sequence continues at coordinate 63,141 of JAVYIG010002335.1, forward strand.
CAAATCAATGTGGGGGGGGGGGGGGTACGGGGAAAGTGTGATTGTACCTATCATTTGCCAAACACCCCCACTCCCCAACAAAAAAGGATAACATTGGTCTGGGCTTGTCGGAGAAAGGAATACATCCTCTTTTTATTCGCTTTATATTAATTGGGGGACTGTATTACCTACAAGAAAAATGCCCTGGTGTTGCCAACCGCTTCATCACCGCCCGTCTACATTAAAATGACTCGGTAACATTGTTGAAAGTTGATAAAAAAATTGCATAATTTTGGTATGAAATGTTACTAACTATATTCCTTCTACTGTACTTACCCTTTAACATGCGAAAAAATCTTGAAAAAAATTCTCAAACCACAAAGATATCTATGGTTTTCTTTGAAGGTGTCACTGTGCAACACCCTCTAACAGTGATTAACAGTAAATTATCCTAACCATTTTTGAACTTTCCCAACCGTTTTTCCATGAAAAAAAAGGCATAAGACAGGCTCTTAAAAATCTTTCAACACTTAAATGTCTGGAATGGTATGTAGAGCCAATTCATAGCTTTGTGTCGATTTACATTCACCTAAAATGTTATTAAATTGTAATATCATAGTTGGGAGAATTCAGGAATCGATCAGATCAGTTTTTCCAATTTATATCATTAATAATGGTCCGTTTTTCACTCAAACTTTCAGATTATCTTTAATTGTACATCTAGCATTGAAGTCACTACCTTAGCACCACTTTCTCTCATCTACCATTACTGCGACCATGCACGAGCACTTACTTAAAGCTGTGCTGATAGGTGAGGTCGTCCCTCATCGATCTCGAGTAGCTGTCGAAGAAGATGATACCGGTGATTGCGAAGATGTAGAGAAAGAGGAGGAAGAGAACCAGGATGAACGACATCGCCTGAGTTTAGACAACAAAGTAATATCATCAATTATTTCTCATTCCAGGTAAAATTGAACATAAAAGGGTTAAAATAATGAACGCTCGGGTCAAATGATCTGTCTATATACTGGGAAAAGGTTTATATAATGTAGAATGATTTAGAACACATAAAAGACATATCGTAACCAAACGCTGTTTAGCTCAGGAATGCTCCTGTGAGAATTGTGTCGATTTAGATTGTTTATCCCATCCTGTTGAAAGTATAATATAATATCTTTAAATAACTACATGACTCCAGAGTTTTAATTCTAGAAGATGAGAAAATATCTCCCTCCAATGGTATTGAAAGAGATCACAGTATTGTTATCAGATAATGTAATCGCTCAGGGGATATCTCTGACACTGTATTTCCGGTGGAGTGATTCCATGAAAATATCCAATCACTGGCTAGATTCCCCGGTGCTGACACCCCCCTCCAACCCCCTTCCAACCCTGGATAAAGATTACGTTGAAGGGTTTTGTAACATCCAGAGCGATGAATAATTGCAAATGCTTATACGAGGGGAATACCCCCCTTCTAGGCCCTCACATAATCTCATGAAAATCGCGAATCCCGTGGTGCTATAATCATCTCCAACCTAGAATGGTGAAGCTTATTGAAGGCTTTCGTGACAGCCAGAGCGATGTAGATCACAAATGTTATTAGGGGAATACCCCCTTTCTGCAGGTTCCGATGCCATGTAATCCCATGATCATCCTCGTCCCTGCAGATTTCCCAGCTGCTAACCCCCTCCCCGACCCCGTCCAAACCTGTGTGAGCTTACGTTGAGACGAGCCTGCCTGAACCTGGACACCATCTTGAGAGCTCTGAAGATTCGGAAGACTCTGATGTTACTGACAATCACTTTGAGATCCTCGAGGTCCCCAGCGGCTAAACCCTATCCCCCCCCCGCCCCACTCCCTCCAAACATTGTGTGGAGCTTACGTTGAAGGCTTTAGTGATAGCCAGAGCGATGAGACGAGCCTGCCTGAACCTGGACACCATCTTGAGGGCTCTGAAGATTCGAAAGACTCGGATGTTACTGACAATCACTTTGAGATCCTCGAGGTCCCCAGCGGCGGAGGCGATGATCTCCGGTATGAAAGACTGCATCAGATGGAAAATGAGACGATAATAGATTTTTGATTGGTTTTAGATTGACTTATTTCTGTTTTGTTTTCTTATTTTGCATGATTCTGAAATGTTTAACCACAAAGCATTTATTTATACATATTTGTGCCTTATACACCCAGTAAATAAGATCGATTGAATCATTGATCCATAATTGAAAAACAAGTCAGAAAAAAAAATTGGAACCAGCGGGACTTGAACCTGCATCGATCAATCGATCTTATTTACTGGGTGTAAGCTACAAATATGTTTAAACAATCGAAATTTTTCCCAGGGAGCATTACATTGATAAAAACAAAACATTTGTGATAATACACTACGGTAATAATTACAGTTTCATCCGAGAGCAGGATTATAATGCAGTGGTATATATTCAAACACGATCGAAAAGACTTCAGGAAAACCAATGGCCATTTTAAATGCCCATCTTTCACCGTTTGAAATTATGTGTTTACATTACAAGGACGTATATTACGTAACCGAAATATGGTTTCATTTAGATATACAATATAGATCTTGAGTTGATTTTTCGAAAGTCTTTGCGATCGTGTTCCCAATATATTTTATTACAAATAACTTCTATATAAATAAGTTCATCTCCGTACATAATTATGGGAGAGAGGGTTCCCACAGGTTTAAACGAATTCTTACTTGTAGGGTCATGCAATTTATGATAAAGTAGCTTCATCAAAGCATTCAGGTTCATGAGCCTCTTGAAGAAGCTACGATGAAACCATAGAGCTGTCTCTATTATTTTGATATCTCGATGAACTGAACACTTTTCCTTCTTAAGGTTATAGTGAGATCTATATTTAAAAAAAGGGATTGTGGGGGTGGGGCTTCAAGTAGTGCATGGTGATCTCAGTTGCTTCCTGTTAATTGCACAGAGCAACAAGAGGAAAAATCCCTTTCTCAAGAATATTTTGTCACGGTGACATCTAATGTAGGTGACATTCAGGTGACATGAACGTGACGGAAACTTACGGCAACTGTGACAACGAAATCGAAGATATTCCAACCGTTCTTCCAAAATAATGGGAAGTTGTCCAACCATTTGAGGAGGATCTCAACCATGAAGAGAAAGAGGGCACAGTAATCAAAGATCTCAAGAAATCGACGGATACCGGCTAGGCTGGGGTCAGTTCTGTCCGCTACCTCTGTTATTGGGGAAATGATAAGAAATAATAGTTATCAACCGTAAATTGTATCGTACTTTCCTTTATTCCATTTGAAAGTGGTTTATTTCTGTTTTGGGATAACAACTTTTTTCATCTGATTTACCTAGTGTAGCCAAAGTAGTATTTATATTACTCTCACTGCTAGCCCGGTCAGAAACTATTGTTACCTCCAGCCAGGTACCCATCAAGGTCGAGAGGTGCATTCATTTCTGTGGTCAAAAAGCCTTGCTCAATGATGCCAGCATCGAGCTAAGATCGAACCTGGCACCTCTCGTATGAAATCACAAATATATATATATATATATATAATGTAAAAATAAATGGTTCTGCGTCGGTGCATAAAATGAATAGGACACAAGGTAGATAAATAAAAACACCGGAGAAGTGAATATTCCACTGACGTTTCGGGCATAGCCCTTTATCATTCGTCGATAAAGGGCTATGCCCGAAACGTCAGTGGAATATTCACTTCTCCGGTGTTTTTATTTATCTACCTTGTGTCCTATATATATATATATATATATATATATATATATATATATATATATATACTACAGTGCTCCTTTTGTATCAAATTATGCTTTTAAATACCTATGTATAATTGAACGATAATTTGGAATCTTTTGAAGCATTTCGTATGACAGCATGCAAACGACGGGAACCAATCGAATGTCTTATAGTAAGGAGTTGTACCAACAAAGAAAAGAACGTTCACTGGTTATAAGGTGTGACATTAATTTTAAGGTTTCCTTTTTGACCTTTTCCCGACATAAATGTATTTGTATATCTTTCTTCCTCATATTCCTCTCTTTCCCTACCTCCCTCCCCCTCTCTCTTTCTCTCTCTCTCTCTCTCTCTCTCTCTCTCTCAAACGTTTAAATTTGTCTATCAAGCGCCTGATTTCGATTGCTTTATTTTGAATTCATCAATTTTGGTTGGTTCTTTTACCTTTTTTGAAGACCAAATTAGTAAGAAAACATTATGTAGTATGCATGACGAAAATAATTTAATGAAATTTACTATTGATTCGTCTGAAAACGCAAATACCAAAATGACGTCAAGACTATTCACGATACACAAAAACTTACCTGACAGTAATCCTAGGGAAAGTGAATTCGTCAGAATCAAAATCAACATGAAATTCTGAAAATAAGACGCTGTAGCAAAGTTAAAGTTAAGAATGTCAGAATGTTTATGAATGAACATAGATATAGAGTAGGTTTTTGCTTCAAAAGAAATATAGCTAAGAATATAACCATGAATACTTTCTTCTCGGATGAAAAGTCTCTTTTTTTTAAAATTGATGATTCATTTGGTCAGAACATGATTTTACTATACACCTATCAAATACTGCAGAATGGAGGGGGCGGGGGGGGGGGAAGCTGGCCTGGTAATGAATAGTCCCCCTTTTTAGCACAAGCACATGGATGTTGTTTGTTGAACAGCTTTTTGATTATTTTTTATTCGGCATAATAATAACAATAATATGTATTTAATAACTACTTCTACTACGTCTAATAATAATTATCATTATAATGATAATAATGGTATAATGTTTTTATGTATGGTTATTTAACCGTCAGAATGGTTCTCAAAGCGCTTTTCAAAGAAAATAGTGTACATAATTATTGAGACATGCAGAGAAGAGATAATTAAGGAATAAAGTATAGACCATCAATTACAACTGTATTATATGAATACAATTTTGAATTGAATTGAAACTTATTTCGTTCTCATTCGTACCATGGGGTGAACATAGAGATCAGTACAGGAATAAATTTGTATTAAAACAAAAAGAATAGAAGAAGGCAAATTCTGTAATCTCTTTTCCATTTTAATGATTTGGCACTTTCATAAGATTTATTTTAAAATTCGATTTCAAAAGGCGGACAATCAAAAATGAAATGAGCAAATATTTGTTTTGAAAAGGATACTTTCGAGCAAGTAATGGGCCCACATGTCCAGGGGTGGGTTCTTTGAGTTTTTGTTGCGGACACGGTTCTTCCTGCGGTCGATCATGCCGATGTTCTCGGTATTGTCTTTGCGAGTGTAGGCCTGGAACTTGACCAGTCCATGCGGGTTGGTCAGCATCATCTTATCCAACGTTGCCTCATCTGCAAAAAAAAAAAAAAAAAAAAAAAAAATCACATAATTTATTGAAAATCACATAGGCCTACTATAATAGGGTTATCAACACGAAAAACGTTCACACAACTATAATTGTAGTATGATGGGGGATTGGGTGTCCGGAAAAAAACCTTTTCTTTTGCCTTCGGATTTAATGAAAAATATTCATCAGATTGCACTAAACATCTTGAATATTTGTTCTGTATAATATTTTCAAACATAAGTCTTAGAAGATTTATGAAATATTGCTTGTAAACTTCTTCAAATTGCTGTTTTGAGTACTTTTAAATCAACTGTCCGGAAACACATTCTGTCCGGACACACATCGTCTGGGAATATTGATTGGCAGCAGGAGCGTCTTGGATCTTGGATTCTTTTCCTCCTAAATACTCCGAAGAAGAGTTTTGACTGGAGGTGGTGGAGAATGGACGATTACATTTTAGAAAAAAATTCTTTAGTAACTGCATTTTCAAATGAGAGCGGGGAGGTTTGGTCGATGGTTGCTTGTTGTAGGTTGTTCCATGTCTTAACAGTCCTTGGGAAATAGGAGTTGGCATAGACGTCCGAGTTGGTGTGGCGAATTTCAAATTGGTTGGAGTAAAGTAAAAGTAGAAGTTAAGGGATTGGGTGCCTCTTACCCCCCCCCCCCTCCCCATTGTAAATGCCTCTTGCCTTTCTTTCTTACATTTAGACCAAGATCATTCAGGCCTATATGCAAAATCATACCTGCTAAATCTTTGGAGTAGAATTTGGGTACGTCTGAGTGACCGTGGTCATCAAAGCTCTCGAGGAGATGGAAATCTTCAATGATCTTCGACCTGAATATCTCTGCAAGTGGTGTGAGCTCATCGAAGATCCCAGACGAATGGATATTGGGCTCCTCGGCGTCGTTCCTTGCCATTTTCACTTGTCAGTGGCGATCAGAAAACCACGTCAGAAACGAAATAATTTGCAGGGCATAAAATGGTGAATTTTTAGATGTAGACGTATAGTCAAAGTCGATTTGCTAAAGCATGTCAGAATAAAAGAAGTTGTTAAATTATTCACTTTCGTATTGACAATTCTACGCATTAATCTATTTGCACATAATTTAAATCAACCAGCTCCAGGCGCGCACGTCCAAAACTGGTATGAGCGCTTACGCCTCATAATGCGCACAGCTAATGCGCACTTGGACTACTGTTTCTGTCGAGCATTGTGATTGGTTGAAAGTTGTTAATTGATTGATTGATGAATTAACCAATAAGAAGGAGTTATTAAACAATGGTTATCGTAATGGAGCAAGTCACATCGACAGGTGTTTTCATATTGCTCCTCGCATGTATTCTCTCTGTGCTTTCATGTTCACTAAGTTGAAATCAAATCACCCGACTTTATCGCTTTTATTTAGTGGTGTAGTATGGGATTAGGTATTGAAGGGACACCGTCCGCATCGATTTCAAGGGGGAATAGAGGTGGGGGGGGGGGGGTAGGGGGGGGGACCTCCTAAGGTCGACTCGGTGGATGAAGTATGAGAAAACTGTTGTGTAATATTCTTTCGATATTCTTTCGATATCTTTCTTCTCTTTTTGGGCCATTCAATGGAAGGAGGGGTGGGGAGAATGTGTCCACTATAATTATCTCCGTCACTGTTTAAACAACAAATATATATATACAATTATGTAGGCCTATGTATTGTTATCAACATACTTTTTAGTCTAAAACAGTTTGTAATCACTGAAAACTGTCAAAATTCATGTTTTGTTTCTCCCATGTTTCCGTTAAATGAATAAGAAGTTTTGACCAAGTCGGCCTATATGCAGTGCGTCCCAGAAAAAACGAAACCGAGAAGTATCGATGTTCTATCATAACTTAATCACAACTATAATTAATGAATGATACATATTTGGAAAGCTTAGAGTCTCCTCTTTCATGTGATGCTACTCAGATGATGCATATTTCACGCATGAGTGATTAAAAGCAATTTGAAGGAAGGAAACCAAAAAGACATTTGGCGGGCGGTGTCTGAATTTTGAAGAAAAATTCACATTTCTAGAAAGTTGAGTTTCTGCCCTTTCATATGACACCTCAATCAGGAAAAATGAGAGAGGAATGACAAAGTTCTGTTTGTTTAAAGTAGTGCTTGCATTTCCATAATTTTATTAAACGAATTCGTTTTCACTGGCTGCCTGCCGTATCAATAAACGAAATTAACAAAAGACTTAACTCCGTTTCGTTGACAATCAGCCGTAGAGTCTTCACGCATGGCTGATTGTCAACGAAACGGAGTTAAGTTTTTTGTCAAATCTGCTTTTTGCTACGGCAGGCACCCAGTGAAAACGAATTCGTTTGTTAAAATTATGAAAATGTAAGGGCTACTTTAAACAAACAGAACTTTGTTATTCCTCGCTCATTTTTCCTGATTGAGGTGTCATATGAAAGGGCAGAAACTCAACTTTTTAGAAATGTGAATTTTTCTTCGAAATTCAGATACCGCCCGCCAAATGTCTTTTTGGTTTCCTTCCTTCAAATTGCTTTTAATCACTCATGCGTAAAATATGCATCATCTGAGTAGCATCAACTGAAAGAGGAGACTCTAAGCTTTCCAAAGATGTATCATTCATTAATATTATTATGGTTGTGATTCAGTTATGATAAAACATCGATACTTCTCGGTTTCGTTTTTTCTGGGACGCACTGTCTATGTATAATACCGCTCTTTAAACAAATTTATGGTGATAATAACTTAGTCTTGATCGTGAACTTCAAATGGTAAGAACAGCTGTTACACTGAGTGTTATATCAAATAAGCTACTTCGGGATGAATAATCATGACTTTCATGAACACGTATCCAGCAGTCGTTCGTCTCGATGGGTTTCAAGTATTGTACAAATGACTTTTATCTGCCTTTGCGTAGATAGTATCTCCGAATTGGCCTTTTAGCATCAATCATTGTGTTTCGAGAGGAAATTAGGTTGCTTCCATTATTCGTTTCATACAGGCCTATCTTTAAAATGGTTCCCTGTACAGTTATAACACGGAAGGGGATGTCTGATTACTCTAAAGTGAAAAACTGTTTACTTCATTGCACCCCCGGGTTGATGCTTGATGGCGGTGGGGTTGGGAGGAGGGGGGGGGGGGGGTGTTCGGTACCTCGTAGTAATGATATTTTATTTAGGGTTTATCGTAACATACATCCTGATATATTTATTTTGTAAAGAACATGATTGTAAAGTTAAATCATTTGGGGTAAGTTAACCAAGTCATATTTTTCCAAGGCATGTAGTGGCGCAGCTATGCATCTAAAAAGTAATATACTTAATGAAGGTCGTAAACTTTGGCCTGTTAGAGCCATATTGGAGCGCCTTGATGATCACCTGCCGTGGTGGATATGTGCGCTATAGCAGCATTTACTTTTATTATTGTTATCAATTATAATTATTTTCAATATAATATTTTGATAAAGTTGTGGTGAATCAGGGGAACGGGTACGGGAACTGCCGGGGGTGCCCCTGGTCATCTTTCATTAGCATTTGTACCCTCCTCGATCATTGCAAACTTCAATTTTTGTTTGGGTGGAGGAATGACGAAAATAAAAATGCACCCGGTAGCGGAGACTGTATTTGATTGCCCTTTCTTGTTTTACCAAACCATTCAACACATCAAAGCTGCTGACCGAGTATATTGGGTGAGCACTTTTCCTCACATTCCATTATAGGCATACACTGGCGGATCTGTCAGATCCCTGCTTGAAATCACATTTGCCTCAAATAGTGATTAGTTATATGAGTGACATTTTGTGGATTGAGCTATATGAACTTGTTCTTCTTTTCATTTTAATTCATTCTGCAGAATATTTCTTAAGGCGTGGGGGGGGGGGGGGGTTAGCTCTTTGTTCCATGTAGTGGTTTGATTAGATTTTAATTGATTTATTAATTCACCAATCATTGGATGGATTGCCCTTGTCAGCTAATAGCTGTTTTTCAAAAGAATTTATGACCTACGAATTTACTGTGTCTGCAAAGACTCAGTATTATACCCCTCCCCCGCATTCCGTTTTTATAATTATTGTTTATTACCTAGTTATGAACTTAATCACGACATTGTATTAGGTATATTGAAACGGGGGTTGAGAATAGCAGCTCCAATATATTAAAACATTAATTAGTTAATAATTCCCAAAAAATAAAACTTTGAATGAGATGTTATATGGCTACCGAAATAAATGGGCAATACATGCAGGCATGCAGAAGGAAAATAATGGGAAAACAAAATTGACACTTTTTTCTGAAACAATTTTGTAGGCTTACATTGTAACTCATATCTATTTTCTCCGTAATTTTAAATTTTCTATATGAAGCCATAATCATAATAACTAATGTAGTTTTGAATTTAGCGCCAATAGATCCTTTGTAGATACGAGCGGGGGCCTCGATATGATATGAGTGAGTGGCTAAGTATACTGCTTGTATTGAGCGACTAACAGCGAATAGACGCCAAATTCTCGCTCGCCTACGCCATCTCCTTCGCATCTACTTTGTGCACTGCACTAATAATTCGCATACAGGAAACCCCATTCTTTCCATGACGTCAACAGGAGGTGGCGCTAGACCACAAGCTAAATTTCGACGTGAATAAACTGCGAAAGAACGAAGGTCAGTGAGCGTAGAAAATGGCGACCAATCAGCATCAGAAAACCGATTCTTGGTACATCGCTTTATTGGGTCTTAGTGAAACCTTCAGGACTGCTAGCCCACCTAAAATAAAGCATTGCATTCACTGTTTACAGTCAATTCTTCAGTTTAAGCCACCTCCACATATCGAAGCTAGAACTCATCTACAGATGGGCAGTTTATTGTTCACGCATACGAAGAACATTGATTTAGCGCGGACTCATTTGGAGAAGGCGGTGAGTAGAATATTTTGACTAAATTTCATATTCTGTCTTTACTCGTCAGTTTAAACCTTAGTTTTCATTACAGATTGCAATCTATGTATATAACTGATGTACTGGTAATATTTTGTCCCATTTTAAATGTTTTACTAGTTCAATAGCTTATGTTGAAATTTGTTTGTTTTCCCATCTTTTCTGCAGTGGGCCATGGCACAAAGTGTATCCTTTCCATAGCAATATGTGTATGTATGGGACGCAGTCGTTTTTACATGATTGTCTCAGTGTACTGTCTGTTCAGTGCGTTGTGCACAGACGAGATGTGCGTGAGTCAACGGAGCGCTAGTGCAATTGGGGTCAAGCTATATTCATGTGTGATGTGTGTGTCCGTAATGATATGCGTATGAACTCGAATAAATCTTTGGATTATTGATTCTAGGTCAAGCTTTCAAATGAAAGATACGGCTAAGATTAAGACAAATGTCTAATGTTAGTCCTCAGAGTATTCTCACATTTCATAGAATTCAGGGATTTTGACATTGCCATTGATTTCAATGAGAAAACTCTGAAATTGAGAGCTAGAAATATTTAGTCAAATTGGCAACTGGGCTCATGATCATGCATACATTTTGAAATTATGCATTTGTGTTTATGTTTAGATCTATATGGAATGTATTTGTAGAGCCCTTCATTTGTTCATCTTAGCAAGATTGATTAAAGCAGATAAACACTTTTCTTAATTAAAATATGGTTATGACATAAAAATTATTGTTACATTATTAAAAATATTTGACTATTAAAAAGTATGTTGGTAAACTACCATTCTACAGTGGGGTGATGTTAGTTGTTCTTCTTCTTCTTCCTCTGTAAATGCTACTTCATACAACGAAGATTACGCACTGCAGTGTGGTGTGTGCCATGTCCAAAATGTGTGTAGGCCTCAATCCAGGTGCAAAATATATATATACAGTGATGTGCTGTTAAAAACGTGGACAGCGATGTGCTGCCATCAGTTGGACGCTTTTCTTAATTAAAATATGGTTATGACATATTGTTACACAATACTAGTACTTTACTAGCTTCATTTTACAATAATCTAGACATTGCCTTTCCCTCCTAAATCATTCTTGTATGCAGTTTTGATTGTTAAAAAAGAATGCATTTCACTTTAAGGTTTGATAGTAGTTGACTACGGTATACAGTATTATACTCCTTTTTCTAATTTTTTGGGTGCATTGGGCAGGGAGTACCAAATATTGAAAATAGCTCTTGTGTTGTTGTTGTCTGATTATAAAACATTTTGGTCACAAGACACTTCAGACCATAATTCGCTTTTGGGCACCTTTGGTTTACTGCGAGGTATTACTTGTCATTTCACTTGTCACCATGCCTTTATTTTTTGCTCCCATCCTAGAGGATAAAAATTGCAAAATTATTTGTACCCAGTCTGCCAAGCCCTGTGATTTTAGAAATGTTGATTGTTGTGAAGTAGGTTAATGATATTGTGTAAGACATTTCTTTATGGTATGGTTGTATTATAACTTAGGTTGTATCACTTGTATGGTGATATTTCATTGTTGTTTTAGACAGAAATTCTCAAATTTTAAACCTTTGATGCCCATTAGCTTTTTTATGAATTATGTTCATACCATCTTTATAAAATTAGCACATACCGTAGGTAATATAGTTAACATTAGAATTTTGTTTAGTCATCTTAATTCAGTTAATTGTCATGATGTACATACATATTAGTCTTACCATGGTAGAAAAAGAAATAATAGCATCAACATTCTCAGTTATTGTGAAATTTGTGTTTGGAGATTTTTACATGCATGCAAATTACAACCCATTGATAAAAAATCTTTATTAGAAAATATGTAATTATGAATTATGCATATATATCTATTCAAGTAAATTGTTCACAATAATATGTTAGTCAGTCTATAAGTTGAGCTTCCTTGACAGAACTATGACAGATTCCAAACTTTGATGAAGTGAAGTTTGAAGCGGCCAGTCTCCTTGCCAGTATACATGAACAACAGGTAAGTCAGTTAAATTGGTTCGACATTGAAAAACATGTTAGGTCCAACTTTAGATTTGTCTGAAGATAGCATATTATTCCTCTACTCCATGAGGATGATTTACTGATGAATATGAAAATTAAGCCTTGTACAAAATGCTGACAATTTATTACAAACGGTAGTGTGACTGTAACTCATAAAATAGTTTCATAAGTCTTTTGATGGAATAAACTTAGTAAATGAAATCCTCTGCAGTGATTACACAAAGGTATTCTAGGTATATGGTGATTGTTCTAATAGGCATTGTACAGGAACACATCCACCATATTCTTACAAAACAATTCTTACAAGAGTGTATCTCCGAGGCAAATTGTACAAAACTTTTTGTTTATATCTAGAATCAGAATCAATCTGTGAGCATGATAACACCTTGGAATTCTAATTTACATTCTCTCTCATAAAATATCTTGATTAATTATTCTTTTCGTAGCCATTATTCAATTGGTATTCAATATTCTAATCATTTTGTTTGTTTTTGTTTATTTTGTACAGACACAGCTACATCAGGCAAAGCAGATCTTACGCAAAGCAATCAGCATCTCACAACAAGCTGCATTCTGGCGGTGTAGATTACTCTTTCAATTAGCAGTAAGTCGGACAAGAATTTTCACCTGGAATTTCAGATATGTCCCCATATTCATTCAGAAACTCAAACTCCATTTTGAAAATACTGTATCCTTTCCTTTTAGCTGCATGATCAGATGAAAATTATTTTAAAAATAATAAAAATTGTAGGTGCTCATTGTCAAAGTCTGAAGAAATTGCTATATAACCAGAAAGGCTGGCATGTAAGAAATTTTGGCAAATATCTTGCGTTTTCCGGATTCGTAACAATATCATGCTGTAAGATAAACAAATCACAACACTAAAGTTTTGCCGTTTGTGACATATTTGTACTTCAAAACAGATAGTGTTGACAATTTGCAAAATTCTCTTTTTTTCCATCAGAGTTCTTGGTTTTAGGGTATATAGTTATTTTTTCCATTCGTGCTTCTTTGATTAAACTTCTTTTTTTTTCTTCTTTTTTTTGCTGTACAGAAATGTTATATTCTAGTAATTCATATCAACAACAAAAAATAACATTTATTTTATATACAAAATCCAGTTCTGTCTTTTTCTGCAATGGAAAAAATAAATAAAATAACAATAACAAAAAATTGCCATTTGATTCCATGACTTATTCAGAGCTCTCTGATATAATTACTTTGTCATTGCTCATTCGATTTGTCTTCATTCGATATTGTATTCATTTTTGTTTTTAGCAAATTCATGCACATGAGAAGGACTTTGAATCAGCATGTGATCTATTGAGAGTGGGAGCTGACTATGCTGTTGTTGTAGGCTCGGTCTATACACAAGCTCTCTTTCTGCTTAGTCAAGGAGTGGTAAGTACATATGTGTATGAGGAATCTCTTTTTGCTTATAAATCTGGATTTCTTTGAAGGGGTTATCATAAGGTAAACATAATTGTTTGTTGCTTCCTTGCTTCCTCATTGTCATACACCCTACTTTTAATTGATAAACATCAGATTTTGTGGAAATGAAATTAAACAAAATCTTCTTTTCCTTATTGCTGATGAGCAAGGGCATGTGTGAGAGCTTTTTCTATAGTTACATACTACTCAGGAAGGTTGTTGTGCATGAAACCTATATTTCTTTAGGGGAAAATGGAGAGCTGAAAAGTAAGGAATCATTTCAAGCAAAATAATGAAAGTTAAAGTGACACTGTGTTTAATATGGAATGATTGTTGAAACTTTGTGTGTTATTTCAAATTGTAGAGGGTTTTGTTTTCATTTGTATGTTTACTCTTGTGAAGAATTCTCTGTAATTAATAGTTTTTTAACAAACATCTAATTTTTTTCATCCTACAGTTATTATCAGTAGACAAAAAGTGTGGAGAGGTAGATCCTGTATTGGCCAGTCATTGAATGTAACATGATGTAAAAAAAAAAGTTTTCTTGCGGACCCTGATGAGAATTACATATTATATGTTATGAAATTAATTCTTACCGGTAATTTGAAATATAAGTCATGTTTTCTGGCACAAAGATCTTTATTCTGTGTTCTTTGTTTTTATCTTACAGTTATTATAGTTGACAAGAAGTATGGAGAGATAGATCCTGTATTGACCTGTCATGGAATTTTACAGGGTTTTAAAATTATGTTTTCTGGACCCTGATGAGAATTACATCTATGTAACGAATTCAATTTTTAATTCGAAATATCAGTCATGATTTCTGGCACACTAATCCTTATTTTTGTTTTTATCTTCCAGTTATTATTAGTTGACAAGAAGTATGGAGAGGTAGATCCTGTCTTGACGTCGTGTGGTACAGTGATAGGTTCATACCAGGGCACACCTACAAACAAGGAGTCCCTCAAGGTCTATTTCCTGGTACTACAAGTCTGTCATTATCTCATGGCAGGCCAGGTAAGCATACACACAACATTTTGTCCCATGTTGACAAAGAGACTTTGTAATAAACATGTGATACCTCAGTCACACCGCCAAACCAATTGTAATATCAATGCGCTTTGTCTGTCACAACGCCAAACAGACTTGAAACCAACTGTAATATTAACGTGCTATGACGGTCACAACGCCAAATGGACTCCAAATAAAACGTACTACTCATGTGCAATTAGATTTATTTCAGATGTGTGTCAATCACATATGATTATTTACATATGATTATCAACGTCACCATCCAAAAGACGTGAATTGGTTTCGAACTGGGGCTTGTCTGAGTCAATTTGTAAGTGAAGTCAGAAGACAGAGAGCTGTCCGTGCAAGTAAATGTAACCACTAGTGACTAGACCAGCTTACATCTCATGTGATACATTAGTCACAACGCCATACCAACTGATTAGTGACTAAATCTAGTTTTAATGTGATTGTTGGTTTGGTTTATTGTTGGACTGTTTTCGGTCTTGTCAGTGCAACTGAGGTATAACACTGTGGTGCTAATGGTAAAGGACGAACAAATGTAGCCTACAAAAAGAAACTTGAACTGGAAATGGCTATTCTGTATAAAGCTGAAATAAGAGTTCCATACTAGAAACAGAAAAAAAACTAGTAAAAAAACAAAAAAAATACTAATTACAACATTTTTTCTCAAAAAATATGTACTTAGATAATGAGTGATATACATGTAGCATTAGGGCCCCTGATTCTCATGTACATAGTTGCTATTTATATCAATCACAAATAAGTTGCAATTTAATATCAACTCTTTATAAGACAGGGCCCAGAAGTGCAAAACATTGTGGAGGCCTATTTGTGACATCAAGTTTTGCAGTCAATTATTTTCTCAGGGTAAATGTAACGACATCTAAATGCTGAAGAACTCATTCAGAAAACTTATGGGCAGGTATTTCTTTGGTGTTTACTCATGTATTTCCTCGTGTATTTCATTTCTTCACATAAAATCTGTGGTAGTCCTTAACCTCTGTCATGTTTTCTCTAAACAGGTCAAGAGTGTAAAGCCAGCCCTGAAACAACTTCAACAAGCAATACAAAGCATCACTGTATTACATACTGAAGAAGGTACGTTATAAAATGACTCTTAAACTGTTGTAGCATTGTTTTGGTGTTTTCCTTCATGATAAGTTTTCATAGGGATTTAGTTTGATGAAGATTGCTTAAAGGTAATACAAAGTTTTGGTATGGGGTAATGAATTTGGTTCAAATGGACATATTGGAAGCATATACGATCCTACAATATTCAGTGATCGTTGTCGCGGTCGAAATCGACTCTAAAGTTATGAAGGTCAAGATATTAATTAAACTATGAAACAATGTCTATTGACTAAAATCGACCGATTAGCTATTCTTGTTCGGAAATTATATACCACAACTACATACTCTGAGATTTTCATGGTCGCAGCTACCATTGTACGGCCGTAGGAGCTATTTGAAATTTATCAAAATTTACCGGGAGCACCGGTAAATCTTTATATTCAATTTTTCTCGACAGCAGAAATGTTTTAGGGGCTAAAATTTCTGGTGTTTTTAATACATCCACAGGGGCATCCAAATATATCAAAATTGTATAGAATCACTATCCACCCATTTTTCAAAATTTCCCAAAACTTTGTAATACCTTTAAAAGATATGTATAATGCTACATGTATCCTGGTGAAAAAGATGCTTCTATCATGATCATCATTTATTAAAGTCAGCATTTGCTCTCTTACGAGGGGTCACTGACTTTTGTGCCATGATGACACTCCCTCCACTTATTGTCTTGAGCATCCTTTTCATTTAGACCAACCTTACATCAATTTATTATTCATAAAGAAAAGATTTGTAAGTTTAACACTGATGCAAAATGGCACAAATATATGAGGCAGTTGAGTTTTTTGCAGTAGACATTAGATTAGAATCTCATATTTACTTTTGTCTTCTTCTTTTTTTTCTCCCCCAGAGGAAGCAAGTAATCCTGCCGATCAGTTTCATTGGTTACCGAAGGAGCACATGTGTGTCTTAGTCTACCTGGTAAGGTTATACTCCTTCTCAACCTTTCCCTTCAATCAGTGATGAATGAAAGGCATTAATCTTCATTTGCCACACTCGACCCAGGTGAGGTAAAAGGGTACCAGGCAGGAATTAATTCCTTGAAATGCTAGAGCGCTGTATTGGCAGATAGGCTAAAGCTGGGGTAATAATTAATGGGCCTCGGAATAGAATTTCTAGATAGACAGCGCTATAGAAATGCCGATAATTATTATTATTATTATTATACTGATACCTGGGAGAAGAAATTCATATTCTTTGTATTCTAACTTTGATCCTTGCACATTGAAACGTGGTAGATACCCTCCCCCTTCCTTTTTGCATCAACAAAATCTGTTTTTCATATAGTAAATGCCTCAGACACACAGTTGATTACAAGATAGGAAGCATCATGCTTTAATCAATAGTAAATGCTGTTGGTCTATATTTTACTGAAATTTAGATTTGATGGTGAGTTTTAAGGTTGGTCTAAAGTAAAGTTTAACAAAGTAGTGATACTGAAATCTAAATGTTTCTTTGGTTTAACATTACTATAGTGCTAAAGGTGGGTTTAACTAAATTAGCAAAATGTGGGCCTTTATATTTCTAAAGGAAATCACTATCGCTGTATTCATGTAGTGAATACAGACGATAATTGCAAACTCAATTCATTGTTTCTTTCTGTATGTTCTAGAAAATGTTTCACATGCTTTATTTGTGGAATCAAGTCTACCGTAAGGAACATCTGATAAAATAAATTATTTATAAATGCCTTTTTATGACATCAAAGAGTTTCTCTTCAAGTATGCTCAACAATCTGGGGGGTGTTTCACAAAACTTGTCATCAGTGACAAATGACAGTTTTTGTTATAAGCTACTAAAATTCTTGCTTCTGATTGGTTATCAACAGATTTGTCACTGATTTTTGTCATTTGTCATTAAAAAAAGACTTTGTGAAACGGGTCCCTGTTCTCATCATTTTATTCCTTCGTCTTAACCGTTTTCATCTCAATCTTTCTCTTCTGTGTCCGTGTAGGTAACAGTGATGCACTCCATGCAAGCTGGCTACATGGATAAGGCTCAGAAGTACACAGACAAGGCCCTCTTACAGATCAGTAAACTCAAGATCCTCGACTCCCATCCCATCCTCTCATCGTTTCAACTCATGCTGCTAGAGCATATCATCATGTGCAGACTAGTCATGGGCCAGAAGTCACTTGCAGTACAAGAGGTAGAGAGTTGTCTTTTGTGATCTTAAAGATAAAGTTGAGTTCTGGTCATGCGATTGCATTGTGAAAGAAACGGTGTGGAATCGATCAGAAAAAGTTGATCATGTAGCATAAAAGTATTGGTGTGTACTGCAAGGTTTTGGAATCATTAAAATGATAAGAAATTTGGCCCAGTCTTGATAAAGTAACAAGCACTGTACACAGGAAGATGCATATGGGACTACACAAACATGTGTGGCATAAAAACCTGGCCTCATTTTTGTCATATTTAGAATATGAAGGCATTTGAAGAGCCTATTGCATAAACATGTCATGAATAACAAGTCACAATGGACTATAAGCTTACTGAAATAATCAATTTGACTGCCTGTGGGTGAATTTGTCATCAATTTGTAGCAGTTGGCAATGAGCATAATATTGGCTGACCTAGAATGTTTTATTTTCATTTATGAAGCAGGACTCGCATTGTTTGTCATCAGTTTGCATTCTTTATGTAATATTTCCATTTGATACGGGTATCCTCCTTTGAACAGTGGGTAAACAATCATTAAGCATGTCATTAAAACAGTAATACTGTAGAAATCAATCTATTTGTTGGCCTTTTAATATGAAGGAGGGTATATGAATGTATTTGCTGAGCTAGAATGTTTCCACAAGCTGAGGAAGAGTGCAGTTTAGTTATGGTAAGAGTGATTATCTCTGATATCTTCTAAAAGTATGATCTAGCCAATGTTTTTCTATCCTGGCACGTATTTCCATATATTGAATCAGTACATCATTCATAGTGATGATAGAGTCATCTCTAAGATATTTATTATTTCATAGTCTTTGTAATTCAAATTATAATGATAATGCTTAAAACCGGTGAACTTTTCACATTTTAACCCATTCTTTTTCTGTTTCTCTTATAATCTTTCTCCAGATTTCACAAGCATGCCAAGTCTGTTCCCAGAACCCTAGATTATTCAACTTACACAGAGCGCAGCTGCATACGTTATTAGGTCTCTACTCAATGTCAATGAACTGTATGGAAAGCGCAGAGGCACAATTCAATACAGCATTAAAGGTAAGAAAGTCTAATCGTCTAAATGTATCTCCAGAAGTGATTAGTTGTAGGAAAAGGTGTTATACAAGTATGTGCTATGATTTATTCAACTCAACTCCATATTGTGGAACCAAACATTTTTCCATGCATAACTTTGCAGAGGCCAGGTCAATACAGCTTTACAGGGAAGAAAAGCAATCTGTAAATTGAACACCTGAACACTGAAGTGTTCAGGTGTTTGATCAACCATTGCTAATTACATATTATTCAGTTCACCATTTTTTTGTTAATGCTGGTATACATTTTACCATCAATCAATTACTAGAAAAATGATTATGTCTTGGTAAATTTGTATTCATGTCAAATTTTAATTCATTGTCTTTCATATGTTACCAAATATATTATTGCAATTATGATATTTTCATGCTAGAACTATACGTTATAGCACTTTTGATAACATAGGTAATTTTGTTATCGGCTCGTAATTTGATGGTTCATTTGTTCCACCTTTATGTAGAGCACTTCACGTCCCATTGCTTTACCATTTGACACTTTTATCACTTGTTTTTCCACTTCATCTTTTGTGTTGGTATGGCTTCTGCATTATAATAATAATAATAACAACAACAACAAAGTTTTTAAGGGAGTGAAAGGTTTTTAGTGAGTGATTAGTGAGTGAGTGTCAAAACCATGTTCTGAAACAGGCATCCTTTTTGTTGCTGGAAATATTGCTCCATTTCTGGGAGTATGAAAGAATTAAATGGTGTAACCCTGAAAATGTTACCTAAAATTGAGTATCTTGTTGATCCTTGCAAGGTTCATGACTCCATCTTGATCGCCTTCAAAGAAGACTGGTTGTAGTAATGTTCCATTGCCACTCGTACCTTTTGAAAACTTGTGCTCTTGTTGAAGTTAAAAGGCAGTGGGATGTGTTGTGGAGCATATTCCCCGATATTGTTGTTTTTGATTTTACCGGCCATGAAGAAGTGTTCCCAATCAAAATCTCCTTGATGAAATGTTTTATGAAGGTCAAGTAGCCACTCGCAGTATCAAAGCTGAGTGTCTTGGCTTGTCAACCTAAATGAGTTGATGTTGGCAGTACACCCTGTATATCTAGAAGTGGATACTTGCTCTCAAAATCCTGCAAAAAAGAAGTTGGTGACAGGCCCATTCCAATCCTCGTGATCCTTAGTGAAGAAGTTGGGGACAGGCTGATCGCATTCGTCCTTGAAACCTTGAAACCTGGGAGTTTTTGTGTAGCACCTAGCACCTTTTCAACCTATACATGATGCACTGTATAACCAGAAATATTATTTTCATATTAAAAACCGATGCAAAATTTATCATGTTTTTTAAATTCTTATCCCCCACTATTTTTCCTTCAATTGTAGCAATTAACAACGCAAACAGAACTGTGGCAGTTCATCTCACTCAACCTGGCAATAGTCTACCTCCGGTCTGGCAACAGGCAACAAGAGGTAAAATCAAGTTCAGTCTGACTGAAGTTCAGCTTTGTTTCTTAAATCTTGTACGAGTGCTACCATCATGAATGGATAATTTTTATGATTTTTTTTATAAATTGGAGGTAAATGTGCATGAAGTCAGTACCTAACTATTAACTCTGTTGTGAAAATTGATGCATAGAGGGAGCACAATTTTGTTGTTGTTGAAATTCTGCATTATGAGTAGAGTCATGAGTTAACTTTAATGGGTACATAGTACCCAATACCCAATAATACTATACCAACTACGTTGAAGACGTGGTTTAGTGGTGGTTATTTTACCTGACTGTTAAGAAAGCATTATTGCTTGTTAGTAAGCAACAAGAGGACCGACGGCTTTAGTCCTCTCTGTTGCTATCAGACTACAAAGTAAATGCGGTATTTCTTCTGTCACCAGACTTGATATGAATCAGTAGTTGTTTGAAATGGTGCAGAACTTTAAGAATGGGCATGACAATCATGTTAATCAATCTCTTCCCTTTTTCTGTCTCTTTGTGCAGTTAGTATCACTATTAGAGAGAGTGAATCCAGAGACGACACACATTCATGCACACAGTCTCAAAGCTGCTGGTTTCTATGTCAAAGGTCTTCAAGCTTTCTTCCAAGCAAAATATAGTGACGCAAAGTAAGATATAGGAGCATGCTCAGGGGGGGGGGGGGGGGGGGGGGTGTTCATAAAGCTGTGCTCAAAGTTACGAATGACTTTACAAATGATTTGAATATGGAGAGCCAAATAGGATGCCCAAAGTTTTCCTGACATTTTAACAAAGTGTGACTGTATTTTCCCATAATCTCAATTAAATTGTAGCCCAAAATACACTTTGCATTAAAATGTTTTGTTAATAATGATAGGGTCAATCTACATCTGCATATTTCAACTTTAATGTATGGAATTAAAAGGATTTGAGAATCCCATTTAGCTCTTCATATTCAAGTCATTTGTAAAGTCATGCATAACTTTACGCACAGCTTTATAAAATGTTATGTTGTATTGGTTGTATCAACATGTCCGTAAGTTGTATAATACAGTGAAAACCTGATTTAGCGACCACCTGTATAGAAAGACCACCTGTCTATAAAGACCACATTTTCTGTTACCCTTGAATAGTGTTTCTCATCGAAATGTGTACTGAACAAACCTGTACTTAAAGACCACCTGTCTATAAAGACCACTTTTCTTGACTCCCTTGAGTGGTCTTTGTATACAGTTTTTCACTGTATCGTGAAGTTCTGCCCGTGTTCCCGTCGAAGCAATACTTTGTGGTCGATTTCTAATACCACTTGAATTCCTAATTTCAATCATGGACCAGACACTAAACATAATCCTTTACCCGAATTTAGCCCAAAACCCAACTGCAACCCAAGCCTTAATTTGATATCTTTGACACAAATTCAGTCTGGAACAAGTGGCATATTTGAATACCCCTATCCAATTGAAATACAACTTTATATCAATGGAAAGCTAAAGGAATAAGCAATATTTTCCCTTTCCGTATTTCGCAAAAGGAAATTAAAACCTCATCTGCATCCCTCCAAATTCAGGCCTGATAAAAAACCCGATTTAAATCAGTTTCCCGATTTTTTTTTTGGATTTTTCCCGATTTTTTCCCAATTTTTTGTTTTCTTCCCGATTAAAAAAAAAAAAAAAAAAAAAAATCTAGATTTTTTTTTTTTCTTCCCTATTTTTTCTCCTGATTTTTCCCCGATTCCCCCC
>JAVYIG010002335.1:85633-255938 GCA_035222895.1 Strongylocentrotus droebachiensis
CGGAAACGCGGCAGATATAAAGTTTTTCTTTCATGACTTTTTTCTTTCGAGTCTTACGCATCTTGTGAAACATTTTTTTGTTGAAAATCGGACGTATAGTTGCGGAGTCACGTGACCTTTTGTTTTTGCATGTCAGCCCTAAAATCGCTCATTTTTGTGATTTATGTACCAAACATATTCTTTTAAAAAAAGAGAAAACATTGGTTATTTGGTCTTGTTTCAAGTTAATGTGTTTGATTTTGGGTCAAAATAGTTGAATTGTGGTTAGAAATGAAATAAAACAACAAAAATAATATAATACATAAATACAAATTATCAAAACAAGAGATAACATAGGGATAAACTGGCTCTTCCAACTTTGTTGTCGTATTATTATTCTAACGAATATATGAAGAACGCTTGAATATGAATTATATATGATTTATGGGTAAAAATGTGAATTCTCTGACCTTGTTTGCATAAATTACCATAAATATTCATTTTCGCGGCGATCGGCTGTCAAACGGCCGAGATCTTAGGGGGGGGGGGGGGGGGAACCCCTCTCCCCCCCCCCCCCACCCTCAAGTCTACTCCAATCACATTGAAAAAAAGTTTGACTTAAATCATCTCTCTCATCATTATACCGCTATAGTATTCATGTTTTTAATATTATTTATTGTCCATTAAACAAGTTCATAGAGGAAAATACTTATCTCTCTGCAACATTAAAAAAGAATAATTTGTATTGATAGCCTTGTGGTCGCCAACAGTGGCGTAGGCAGGGGCGTCTCCAAAGGGGGGAGTGGGGGTGCGACACCCCCCCCCCACCTGTCAGGATATTGTCGGTAAAATTGCGCTGCCGTCGGGGAAAAATGAGAGGAAAAGGGAAAGAAAAGAAAAAAAGAAAAAGAAAAGAAAAAAGAAAAAAGAAAAGAAAGGAAAGAAAAGAGAAGAAAGAAAGAGGAAAACGAAAAAGAGGGAGAATAGGAAAGAAAGGAGGCAAGAGCCCTTTGCCCCCGTTTCCCTCTTTTCTTCTTCTTCCTCTTCTTTCTTTCCTTTTATCTTCTCTTTCCCTTTCCTTCTCTCTCTCTCTCTTATTTATTTTTTGGCGGGGGGGGGGGAGGGAGGAGGCAAGAGCCCTTCGCCCCCGTTTCCCTCTTTTCTTATTCTTTTTCCTCTTCTTTCTTTCCTTTTATATTTTCTTTCCCTCTCCCTTCTCTCTCCCTCTCTTATTTATTTTTTTGGCTGGAGGGGGGGGGGGGAGGTAAGAGCCTTTGCCCTTCCCCCGTTTCCCTTTTTCCTTCTTCTTCTTTCTTTCCTTTTATATTTTCTTTCCCTTTCCCTTTCCCTTCTCTCTCTCTCTCTTATTTATTTTTTGGCGGGGGGGGGGGGGGGGGGTGAGGAGGCAAGAGCCCTTCGTCCCCTCCCCCAGTTTCCCTCTTTCCTTCCTATTCCTCTTCTTTCTTTCCTTTTATATTTTCTGTCCCTTTCCCTTCTCTCTCTCTCTCTCTCTTATTTATTTTTGAAAGGGGGGGTGGAGGAGGTAAGAGCCCTTCGCCCTTCCCCCGTTTCCCTCTTTCCTTCTTATTCCTCTTTTTTCTTTCCTTTTATATTTTCTCTCTCTCTCTCTCTCTTATTAATTTCGTTTGCGGGGGGGGGGGGGGGGGGGAGGTAAGAGCCTTTCGCCCTTCCCCCGTTTCCCTCTTTCCTTCTTCCTCTTCTTTCTTTCCTTTTATATTTTCTTTCCCTTTCCCTTTCCCTTCTCTCTCTCTTATTTATTTTTTGGCGGGGGGGGGAGGCAAGAGCCCTTCGCCCCCGTTTCCTTCTTCTTCCTCTTCTTTCTTTCCTTTTATCTTCTCTTTACCTGTCCCTTTCCCTTCTCTCTCTTATTTATTTTTTGGCGGGGGGATGCAAGAGCCCTTCGCCCCCGTTTACATCTTTTCTTCTTCTTCCTCTTCTTTCTTTCCTTTAATATTTTCTTTCCCTTTCCCTTCTCTCTCTATCTCTTATTTATTTTTTGGCGGGGGGTGGGGAGGGAGGAGGCAATTAGAGCCCTTCGCCCTTCCCCTGTTTTCCCCTTTCCTTCTTATTATTCTTCTTTCTTTCCCTTCTCTCTCTCTCTCTCTCTCTTATTTTTTTTTTTTGGCAGGGGGGGGGGGGGAGGTAAGAGCCTTTCGCCCTTCCCCCGTTTCCCTCTTTTCTTCTTCCTCTTCTTTCTTTCCTTTTATATTTTCTTTCCCTTTCCCTTCTCTCTCTCTTATTTATTTTTTGGCGGGGGGGGGGGGGTGAGAAGGCAAGAGCCCTTCGCCCCCCCCCCCCAGTTTCCCTCTTTTCTTCTTATTCTTTCCTTTTATCTTCCCTTTCCCTTTCCCTTTTTTCCTTCTCTCTGTCTCCCCCATCAACATAGTAATAACGAAAGAGACCACTCTGTAATCAAGACCATTCCATTTTATTTAATACATTTCCGATATACTTAAATTGGCAACTATTACCTTTAGTCCGAGATCCTCATTTTAAACGACTGATGCGAAAGACTAGTCGACGCACCCTTTCGAGAAAAGCCCCCCCTCTTTTATCGAAAGGGTGTGTTAAAACGGTACTCCGCTCTCAACGCACCCTTTCGAGAAAAGCCCCCCCTCTTTTATCGAATGGGTGCGTTGAGCACACCACACCGCGCCGCACCGCACCCTTTCGATGAAAGCCGTAAGAAATATGGGTACCATAAAATGAGCTTTATTTCAAGTATTTTTCAGATATAGAGCCCGATTTTGTGTTAATCGCAAGCTCAAAAGTATCTCATCGCATGTATTAAATCAATGCAGCCGGACCCCGCCACGCACACACGATATGTCGTGTCTATTTCAGATTCCAACTTCCGATCACCGCTGTGCCTGTCTTCGGCCAGGCGAGCACCTGGGAGCTCCGGCGTGGGATACCTGCTCCGCCCGCTTGTGCTATACATCAGCGCGGAAACGCACGGCGCGCGCGAGCGATTCCTATTGACTTTGTACATGTGGCCGTAAACTGAAACGCTCGGCCGATAACTGGCTCCAAAACAGTGAAAATTGAAATGAATATTGTCATGGCAATTCGTGATTTTTTTCTGGGATTCTTTTTTTGTTTAAATAATAATAATATTTGCCTCATGATTTGAACAAGAAATGATAATAAATAGGAATTAAAGAGTCCAATAAATAGGATTTTGTCTTAAGTGGCCGAAAACCGGGTCCTTTACTCTACCTACTTACAATAAAAGAATATGAAGGAAAGTACTTGTGAGAAGATAGAAGAAGAAGAACAAGAAGAAGAACAAGCAAGAAGAAAGAGCAGAAGAACAAATAATAAGAAGCAGACTGAAGACGAACAAAGAAAGATGTATATCGCTATATCATCAAGTTCATAATTTAATACCAGTATAATAAAACAGGGCCTTAAGTTTAAGTCAGAAACGAGACAGTATAAATGAAAATGAAATGAAATGAAGATGGTGTCACAGAAACCCAAATATCACAGAAAATTTGGAAGATTGGAGTATGATATTGGTGTAAGAGCGTTACATTTATAATGTACAAGACTCGATACCCTCGACAAGTTCTATTGGTTTGTATATGAAAGATGAATTTGGATCAAAATCCCTCATAGTCATTCAAATTCCAAATATGCCCGCGAGAACATGAAATCAAAGTCAGATGAAAGATGAAAGTTGATCTAAATCCCTCATCAAAATCTCAACAATGCCTGACGAGAACCATGAGATCAACTTTCATCGGCCTAATGATAGCTCATGTAGTTTTGTGTGATGTATACATTGCGCCTCTCTCTTGTGTACTATTGAAATGGATTCAAAATAGCGACTTCGCGTGCTGGATACTTCGCGGCAGCTACGTTAAACAGGCGCTTCTTTTACTTTTGCAATGCATCGGCACGAACTTAGATCTATCGGCAGGTGTGCAAATTCGTGATGGTTTTGACTTACTTTTTTTGTTTTTTTAATTGTTTTTACTCTTTCGTCGCATAGGCCGCACCCCGACTTTTATTATATTTTCTCTTCCAAAAATACTGTGGCCTTTACGCCGGCAAATACAGTATATACAATCAGGTAGAGCATTGCGTTAATTGGCGTGGGGTCTAGGGGAAAAGACCCTGCGGGGGTCAAGGGGTGGAGCTCCCAGAAGCTCAGGGGTTTTGGGCAATAAATTACTGTCAGATGAGCATATTTTGATACCTATTGTGACACTGGCACGACACAAATTGGTGTGGGGTCCAGGGGCAGAGCTCCCGGAAGCTCAGGGGTTTTGGGCAATAATTATGGTCAGATGAGCATATTTTGATACCTTATTTGTGACACTGGCAGGACACAAATTGGTGTGGGGTCCAGGAGGCGGAGCCCCCAGAGACTAGGGGGTTATTACTGTCAGATGAGCATATTTTAATACCATACAGTGACACTGGCAGGTCCAAATTGGCGTGGGGGAGGCTGAGGGGTCAGATGAGCATCCAGGGGTCGGCCTCAGGGCCATTGGTTGGGTTCAGGGGGCAGAGCCCGGAAGTTTGGGGGTCTAGGCATTTAATTGTAGCCCAATTGTTTCTTCTATATTTGAATGGAATAAGGTAGATAATTCGTTGAGAACGGCTTCCTCTGTCAATTCATTTAAGAGATTGTTTAAACAAAGTTGTAATTTGTGAATGGCTCAGCCGTACATACACTACGTGCAGGTTCTGTAATATTTACATGACTTATTCACATAATTGCGACTTAATTAATATTTTCCTACTGACATTACTGCTTACTAGGTTAATGATATATGTTTATTTTGCAAACGAGTATTATTTTTGTAACTGTCCTGTTTAAATGTTATAAACGATGTAAATATGTTCATTCAGGGCCCCATTGAAGACCACTACTTGCTGGTGAATGGGCTACCCTGTCAAAAGATCAGAAATAAATAAATAAATAAATTACGGTCAGATGAGCATAATGATACCTTAATTGTGACATTGGCAGGTAATTGG
The DNA here is from genome assembly GCA_035222895.1 of Strongylocentrotus droebachiensis. Taxonomy (NCBI): domain Eukaryota; kingdom Metazoa; phylum Echinodermata; class Echinoidea; order Camarodonta; family Strongylocentrotidae; genus Strongylocentrotus; species Strongylocentrotus droebachiensis. The sequence goes on from JAVYIG010002335.1 coordinate 90,626, forward strand.
CGTGGGGTCCACGGGGCAGAGCCCCCAGAAGCTCAGGGGTTTAAGGCATTTTATAACGGTCAGATAAGCATGCAGGGGCCCGCCATAGGGCCCCCGGTGGGGTCGAGGGGACAGGGGCCTCGGAAGCTCAGGGGTTTTAGGCATTTAATTACGGTCAGATGAACATATTTTGATACCTTATTTGTGACACTGGTAGGACACTGATTGGCGTGAGGTCCAGGGGGCGGAGACCCCAGAAGCTCAGGGGTTTTAACTTTTAAGCATTAAATAACCGTCAGATTAGCATCCAGGGGCCCGCCATAGGGCCCCCGGTGGGAGAGGGGACCGGGGCCTCGGAAGCTCGGGGGTTTTAGGCATTTAATCACGGTAAGATGAGCAAATTTTGATACGTTATTTGTGACACTGGCAGGTCACTAATTGGTGTGGGGTCCAGGGGGCAGAGCCCCCAGGATCTCAGGGCTTTTAGGGATTAAATTGCGTCAGATGAGCATACAGGTGCCTGCCTTAGGGCCCTAGGTGGAATCTAGGGGGCAGATCCCCCGGAAGCTCGGGGGTTTTAGGCATTTTAGGCAATCACAATAAGATGAGCAAATTTTGACACCTTGTTATTTTGTGACCAAGGCAGGTCACTATTCTTTCTTTCTTTATGAATTTGCCATTTTCCAACATACGCATAAAAAAGTACAATTGAATAAACATTGAGGAAAAATCTCGGAAAATTACGTCATTTCAGCAACATTTGTAAATCACTGGTATAGAATTAGAAATAAACCATGTTTGAATTATATTAGGGGGGCATCTGTCACCCACCCTCCCCCCCCCCCCCCCCCCCCAGCCCCCTCCCCCATTAGTACGCCAGTGGCCCCCCCCCCCCCCCCCCGATCTACACCTTGTTGGCGGAAAAAAAATTGTAATTGATCTCCGCTACCTTTCTTCTTTCTCCTTTTTTCTTTCCCTTTCTCTCCTCTTTTCCTTTCCTTTCCCTTCCTTCTCTCTGTTTTAGGTTTGCTGGAGGGAGGCAAGGGCCTTTTGGCCCTCTGATCCACACGTTGTTGGCGGGATTACTGATCGCAACTGTTCTCCCCTCCTTTTCACCCTTTTCTTTTCTTCCTCTTTTTTGTTCCCTTTTAGCTCTCTTCCCCTTTCCCTTCCTTCCCCCCTTTTTTTTTGGGGGGGGGGAAGAAACTCCCCCCCCCCCCCCCCCCGAGCTCCTCCTTTTTCCCCCTTTTCTTTTCTTCTTCCTCTTTTCTTTCCCTTTCTCTCCTCTTTCCCCTTCTTTTCCTTCTCTCTCTCTCTTTTTTTTTCTATTTCGGGGGGGGGGGGGGGGGGGGACTAAGGTCCGCTAAGCCCCCCCCCCCCCTGGATCCGCGCCTGGCTTGCATGCAATATATCTCTGCTTCTGATAGATTGTACTATAAATAACTTGAATAGTGTCTGTATAATGATAGTACAGTCTCATCTGCTTTTAATATAGAAAGACTACCTATCTGTAGAGACCACATTTTGTTGGTTCCCTTTGACATGATGTTTTGACTTTAAACATGTGTTAAAGTACATTGTATGTGTACATATGTAAAGGTCACCTGCCTACAAAGACCACTTTTGTGTCCCCCTAATGCAGTCTTTGTATAGCATGCAAGGCACTAAATGTGCTCCAAATATACTCTGGCTCAAGCTAGGTTCCTGTTTATGTTATACGATCTCAGCATTCAAGTAATTCCTTCTGGTAGAGAGTGGAAAATGTTGTTTAATGTATTTCCAAAGACAATATAGTGCTGTGCTAGGGCTTGAACCGATGAGCTACACATCTTCAATTGAGTGTTTGAAAACCATTTGACAACAGCACCTTCACAAACCAGTAGACTATGACATTTCTACTACCGTATTTTCCGGCGTAAAGGCCGCAGTATTTTCAGGTGAGAAAAAATCAAAAAGTCGGGGTGCGGCGTATACGCAACAACAACAAAATTCAGCGGTCAAAACATCACGTCCATTTGCACGTATGGGACTATAGGAACGGTAGCATGACTAGACAACGGTACAGGACAATTCTAGAATAACTCCACACAACTTACCGACAATTTTATGTTGCATAGTTGACATGAAGACGAAAAAACTTATTTTTCTAAAAAAATCTGCCGATAGATCTAGATCTAAGTCCGTACCATTGCATCGCCAAAAAGTAAACAAAGGGACAGGCCGTTACTTACGGAGCTAGCTGCCGCGCAACGCAACTGCGCAGGTCGAAAAATGCTATTTCGGATTACACCGCACATCGAGGAAGGGGTATATTGTAGGATACCAAATCTGCGAACGATACAGTACTAGCTTAAAAGTCGATGAAGATCTGCTAAATTATGATCATTTTTGAGGTTAACTTCTTGTTGATTTATAAGAATATTGATGAATTGGTATAGTTTGTAAAAAAAAAAGAGTGTTCTACAAGAAAAATACGATCTTTTTGTTTGGTCCGTTTTTTTTTTTCTCTTTTTTTTTTTTTTTTTTTTAGTTTTTTTTTTTTTTTTTTTTTTTTTCCTCTACGAAATGTCAAAGTTGGGGGTGCGGCCTATACGGCGGTGCGGCCTTTACGCCGGCAAATACGGTATGACTATGAATGAAGTTAAGTGATTGAATAATCTGTACTACATGTAGAATAAAATACAACATAGATTACATTCAGCTTCAATGCAATCTGCAAAAAAAAAAAAAAAATCTGATGTACGATGTAAGGCTGTGCATAAACGTATAATGAGGTACTCGAATACACTCCCAGGCTTACAGTCGAATAATCAAACGCCATGTTTTTTTGCCACCACCATAATACGGGAGAAGTATTCCAAAGTCCATCTCTGAAAACTCAAGCAATTTTACTTTGAGTTGCAGTTGAAGGCGCCGATCTAATAATAATAATAATACTAGTAAACATGCTGTTTTATAAACCAAAGATGACAGAATAATCCATTTTCCTCCGAGTCCAAACAGAAATCCGGACATTTGGTCCCAGTTTCTGAGTGGTGAGTTGACAGTGATTAAACTGAGAAACATTTTTACCAGCGATACCATTCCGGTGCTGCCTCCTGGGCACGGGTGAGCGTCGGTCTGGACAGTGTGCCAGGCGCTGGCAAAAAAAAAAAATGGCGGCCGAGTACTCGAGTAACTCGAGTATTCGACTGCTCGTCGCAGCCTTAGTACGATGCTTGGATAATTGAAGTTTGATAATTGCTTTTTGAAATCAGCATTTCATATCATACATTGCATGTAAAAAATATCAGTGTTTCTGTTTTTACCTCCAAAATATGATTTGACTGAGAATTTTATCTTCAAAATGCCTCGCATATATGTATTGTTTTCTGTGAATCTGCATGGTTATTTTGGTCAATCTACTATTTTAATAAATTTCTTTTACACGTTTGTTTTCCTCCAAATTTAGAATTTTCCTGCATGAGACGATCAATGGCTGACAAAAGAGGCCTACAGCACCCCCAAGGGCTGGCCTGTCCTCTTTGTCTTGATACCTTCAAGAACCCTACCCTGCTTCTATGTGGACATACGTTCTGTAAAGTCTGTCTGGAGGGTTACGATCAGCAACGGAATGGCGTTGATCACATGGAGTGCCCTGTGTGCAGAAAACGCACCAAGCTTAAGGAGAATAGGGTTGCTGGACTACCACCCAACTTTTCACTGAAGGGGCTTCAGGATGAACTTCACATAGATGAACAGACGTCACAAAATCTGTGTCCAATACACAAGGCTGAATACAGGAACATATTTTGTGAAGTTTGTGAGAATTTCATTTGCATTACTTGCTTCATCAATAACCATCAAGGGCACACGATCATAAAGAAAGCGGACTTGAAAGAGGAGTTAAGAAAGAAGAAAATAGGTATCATTCAGGAGAGTAAGGCAAGGAAAAGCCAAATTGAAGAGATTTTACAAGATGCAGAACAACAAAGGAAAGAGATTTGTTGCCACCTTAGCAAAATGGAGAGGGAAATTAGGGATGCTTACGATAAAAAAGTTACCACTCTCCAAGAAAATGAAAGGAAATTAATAGAAAAAGTGCACAGTATTCAAAGCAACTCGGACAAGCAATTGAATAGCTGTATTTCTCATCATATTGAGTTGATAGATAACATAAGCATCTCAGTTGCAATATTAGAATCTAACGAATCGGAGCGTTTACAAGATCATGTTCTGATAGAAGATCATTTGCATTGCATTTCTCTTGAAAACTCACTTAAGAAAGTCAACAAACCCAATGGTGGGCAGTCCATGGCACAGGTGCAAGCAGCAAAGAACTCCAAGTTTCATTGCGCCAAAAGGAAACTACTTGATGTAGGTCACATTGAGCCTGGAGGAAGGGCAACAACAATTAACAATCAACAAGCAAAGGCAACAACAAGTAGCAGTCAACAAGCAAAGGCAACAACAAGCAGCAGTCAACATGTGAAGGCGACAACAAGTAGCAGTCAACAAGCGAAGGCAGCAACAAGTAGCAGTCAACATGCGAAGGCAACAAGTAGCAGTCAACAAGCGAAGGCAACAACAAGTAGCAGTCAACATACGAAGGCAACAACAAGTAGCAGTCAACAAGCGAAGGCAACAACAAGTAACAGTCAACAAGCGAAGGCAACAACAGGTAGCAGTCAACAAGCGAAGGCAACAACAAGTAACAGTCAACAAGCCAAGGCAACAACAAGTAACAGTCAACAAGCCAAGGCAACAACAAGTAGCAGTCAACAAGCGAGGGCAACAACAAGTAGCAGTCAACAAGCGAAGGCAACAACAAGTAGCAGTCAACAAGCGAAGGCAACAACAAGTAGCAGTCAACAAGCGAAGGCAACAACAAGTAACAGTCAACAAGCCAAGGCAACAACAAGTAACAGTCAACAAGCCAAGGCAACAACAAGTAGCAGTCAACAAGCGAAGGCAACAACAAGTAGCAGTCAACAAGCAGAGGCAACTGCTCCTGTGGCTGTGCATACCCTAGGTCACAACGGTCAGGGAGGAAAGGCATCAACAAGTAACAGTCAGCATGTGATGACGACTGCTCGGGTGAATATGAACACTGATGAGATGCAACCAAGTACTAGTGGTAATGTCGGAGCTATTCCAGCAATGGTTAAGACTAATTCACTGACTATTGTGAAGGAAGCTGAATTGCCTGGTATATTTGGGATGGCAGCCATATCTCAGGATTCTGTGGTGCTAGGGTATGGTCAAAATGGTGCTGAGTGTTCCTCTTTGTCAGGTGAGAGTGCATCACATCTGGATGTAGGGGTAGTATATGACATTGCATGCCTTACTCATGGTAGATCAGTAGTATCGGATACTGATGGGATATGCCGTATCTACGATGCACAAGGTATACAAGGTATTCAATATCAGTGCAAGCAAGGCTTTGACCACTACTACCAGACTTATCTTAAGTTATGTAGTGACCAACATGATAATATCTATGCTGTCAACGGCACTCGAAAGATCTACATCTTCAGTGGTAACAATCCTTACCCACAGACCATCATCCCAACTGGCAAAGTCGAGTCTAAACATATCTGTGTAACCAAGACAGGTGTTATTATCCTCTGCGGTAGTGTTGAACGCAAGGCGATACATACACTTAGGTCAGTTACTGTGTATGATAGAGAAGGACGTATGGGTAGCTCTATCAAATCCAACAACATGATGATAGAACACCTGTATGCTGCAGTAGATAGTCGAGATAGAGTGTTAGTGGCTAGGATGAAGGATAGGAGTGATGTGCTGAGATTGACCAGATATACTCTCCAAGGAATGACACTCACCAAGGAGGTGACGTTCAAACAACTCAGACTCCCACATAGCTTCGCTTCTTGTTTGTGTTATATGGTTAGTCTCTCTCCTAGCATGATTGCCTTTTCTACCGGCAAGCATCTGTATTTCATAGAACTTGGTCTGTAGCTCTTATTTCTTACTCTTTCAAATTATTACAGTTTCATCTCTTCTATTGTGGTTTCATTCTTACACAGCAATGAGAGTGGAGAAAGTCAGTTGTATTTGGCAGTCAGGTTTAATCAACAAGTATGTACATTCAACTCACATCGAAAGTATTTTCCTTGATACACTCTAAGAAGGCTATCAAGTATCAACCAAGTTCTTTGATCATATGATGAGCTCGTAGGATCATTATGAGTATTAACTTTCATACAAGTAAATTATGATATCACTAAAACCCTGTGACATAAACAAATCAACTGGTATATATCACCATAAGGAGGAACAGTGTTTTTAGAGGGTTCATAAGGCTAATCATGGTTGGGAATATCGATATTGAAAATTGGACGTGGTATAGAATTAAAAAAAAAAATTGTTGAATATACAGTGTACATGCATAGGCAGAGGCAAATGCTGTCGTAAATCGTAATCATCTTTTCCCCCTGCCAAATAGGAAGTGTCTTTGAATAGAAATTATTGAATTATACATGTACCGTAAATCTACGTGTATAAGACGCACCAGTGTACCGTAAATCTCTGTGTATAAGATGCACCCTTATTTTTTTGGGGGAAAAGAAAAAACGTTCAAAAATGCACACGGGGAGGACCTTTTTTTTACTGCGAGGTGCAGTTGAAGACGTCGATTTGTTCTTGTGAACTTGTCACAAATAATAGTAACAATGTCATTTTTTAAACTAAAGATGACAGACAAATTTTCCTCCAAGTCCAAACAGAAATCTGGCCATACAGGTAGTGTTGTTGTAGTTGATCCTTCAGTTCGTTGCTGTGCCGTCACTATAACCCAGGTGACAAATAGTGAGAGTACATTACTGTTGAAATTTTGTAACCTGGATTACAGATTATATAATCTAGTATACCGTAGTTTTACTAGATTATATAATCTAGTATACCGTAGTTTTACTGTGTCACTTCAAATAACTTTCTACAGTATCTTACTGTGACTGTATTGGTGCGAGTGCTGAGTCAACACACCTTGAGCTGGGAGACATTGCCAGGCACAGTGCAGGTGGAGGGGGCATAAATTGACACTTAAATTTATTATTATTTTTTTGTTTTTTTGTACCCATACGCACCCCTGACTTTCAATTTATTCGGCGGGAAAAAAGTGTGTCTTATACATGGAGACTTATGGGGTATGTCATTGTAGAATGTAGAAGAAGCAATTCTCGCTACCCTAAATAGGTACGAAAATCTCGAAATTCGCGAGACGAGGTAATTTTCACTCTCTCGGGTCGTCACTACAACTTCCGGTATAGAGTCCCATCCCGCTGGCGCTAGCGCCTGTGTTCTCCAATGAGACCAAAATTATTCCAGAAAAAGTATTTGGGATAGCCTTTGGCATAACCATCTGGATCAATCTGCTCCTTATCGAAATGTCTCGAACAAAGCCGCGATTTTTTGGTCAAATTCACTTTGTCCTTGCGGCGAATCAAGCGCAGCCATGTCGCTCGTGTTCCAGCTTCGGTGGGAAATTTCACCCAAGTCACGGCCTTCATCCACCCCCATTTTTCAGGGTTCTTACGCTTGGAATCATGAGCCCAGCACTGTGCAGCCTCACAAAAGAAAACCATTGTCACTGATGTCAAAAGACGCAAAAAACAACGAATGAAATGTTCAAATAAACGTTGAAATATTTGCGAAAAAAAAACAAGACCGAGCAGACGACATATTCGGTGCATACACAGGAAGCTGTAATGTCGAAAAGGTTTCCCATAATGCAATGCGCGTTTTCAGGATTTTCCCCGGATCTCGGCAGAATCGCTATTTGGGGTAGCGAGAATTGCTTAAAGTTAAAGACCAGTTATGGTCATGCGATTTCATTGTGAAAGAAACGTTGTGGAATCGATCAGAAAAGGTTGAAAATTTGGCCCATTCTTTGTAAAGTTACAAGCACTATACACAGAAAGATGTATATGGGACTACCCTATATCTCTCACAGTCCATGAGAGAAACAAATTTACCAAATATATGAATTAGTAGGCGGTTTCCCGGCAAATTTGTTATCATGTATTAGTCAAAACATATTCTTTCACATGATTGGTAATGAGAGCTTCCATTTCATTTTTTGAAATTGGGGCGTTTCCAATACAGGGGGCCGTTTCTCGAAACCAACTCCATGACAGTCGTATCTTTGTCGGCGACCTACGGAGATGTCATGAAGTGGATAAACCGTTTCACAAAGCCATGACAGACATGATATCGATATATTGCGATACTAGCAGCTCAAGAACATAGTCTTTGTCACGATCTATTTGATTTATCAAGAATAACCCAAAACAAGTTTTGGGGCTAAAATTGTTCAAAAAAAAAAATATAAACATAAATTCTCCTAAAATAAATAAGAAATAGTGTCATTATCAAATGTAGATCATCAGACGATTTGCATATTTCTGTAAAGATTCTTAAATTGAAGAAAAACCGGTGAGTGTTTTTTTTTTGACAGTCGAATGAAAAGTTAGTTGAAGGATATCGTAATGTGATAGTTTATCAATACGTACTTTTTTGTTTATTGTGACGAGGAATTTTAGGCAAAATACCTTTTCTCAGCCAGTTTTTATTCTAGAGTCTCATAAATACTCGTTATATAATTGATTTGATATTGAAAATATAATTTGGAAAGAGTAATTAGAGAGGGAATAATAATGCACATAGGCCACAAAGGTATGACAGTATCCTAAGAATAGACTATGGATCGACTATGGAAAACGGTGTGTAACATTCTTATCTCTCTTATTTATATGTTATAGTTTAATGATTTGTGATTTAATGTTTATATTCAGCTTTTTAAAATTTCTGTATAATTTGTATTATCACTTTTTATGCCTCCGTTACGAAGTAGCCGGAGGCATTATGTTTTCGGGTTGTCCGTCCGTCCGTACGTCCGTCCGTACGTACGTCCGTCCGTACGTACGTCCGTCCGTACGTACGTCCGTACGTCCCGTTCTCGTGATCGCGTTATCTGAAGAACCGATTGATGGATTCCTGCCAAACTTTGGTCATGTATGTATCTTGCAGAGCCGATGAACTGATTAGATTTTGGGGTCACGAGGTCAAAGGTCAAAGGTCACAGGGCTCATTATGTATGCAAAAACAGCTCGTGATCGCGTTATCTGAAGAACCGATTGATGGATTCCTGCCAAACTTTAGTCATGTATGTATCTTGCAGAGCCGATGAACTGATTAGATTTTGGGGTCACGAGGTCAAAGGTCAAAGGTCACAGGGCTCATTATGTATGCAAAAACAGCTCGTGATCGCGTTATCTGAAGAACCGATTGATGGATTCCTGCTAAACTTTGGTCATGTATTTATCTTGCAGAGCCAATGACCTGATTAGAGTTTGGGGTCACGAGGTCAAAGGTCAAAGGTCACAGGGCTCATTATATATGCAAAAACAGCTCGTGATCGCGTTATCTCAAGAACAGATTGATGGATTCCTGCCAAACTTAGATCATGTATGTATCTTGCAGAGCCAATGAACTGAGTAGATTCTTGGGTCATGAGGTCAAAGGTCATGGGCTCATTATGTATGCAAAAATAGCTTGTGAACGCATTCTCATTAGAACTGACAGATAGATTACTATTAAGCTCAGGACATCTTGCAGAGCCAATGTACTGAGTATATTTTAGGGTCATGAGGTCAAAGTTCAAAGGGTCATATATGTATATGAGAAATTGCTTGTAATCACGATATTTTGAGAACCTGTTAATGGATTACAAATGAACTTGAATTTGAAAAATTTCTTCTGTTTTGGTTGGTAAAATTGCTCTTTGACGGAGGCATCATTTTCGACTGCGCACAGTCGAATTCCATCTAGTTTACATTTGCATTTCGCATCCCAGAGAATTACGTACCGAACTCGTCTATATTTTTCTCAAAATGATAGTGAAACCAACCGTACATTTTGCGGCCCATGGAATAGCAATAAACTGACTTGTGGTGGCGCTTTACAGCAATTAAAAAGATACGACGGGTTCGGAGCAGTGACAACTCATTGTCGCGGAAGATGTCGCTCATCTTGGCAAAGACGGCTTCGTGAAACACTTTGCTGACAAGTTGCGTGACAGTCGCGAGATGTCGTTGATCTTGTAGTTATGACGGTTTAGAGAAACGGTCCCCTGGTCTTTACCTTTAACAAATTATAAATAGCTCATTTAATTTGTTGTCTTCCACACTGTTTTATTTTTTAAACAAAAAATATGGCGTTTAAAAGAATATACATAAATGTGTATGTGTAATAAATCAAAGTGATCATTCTTTTTAGAAAAATAATTATGTTGAAACTTGTTTGTAAATTGATTCAGCATTTTTAGACAAGATGCTTAAGAATAGTTAATTTTTCAATATATCAGATTTTTCTTAAGCATGTTACAGGTCAGAAATACATACATGTATATAATGCTAAAGGTTTGTAAATAGGAGTTTCATTGTGCAGTATTATGCTATCATGTCTTGTCTTATGGAAACCAGTAATCATTCTTCAGAGAGAAGTTGAGTCACAGGGTCATTCCATGTCAAATCACCCGAAAAATCTGAAAATCTTAACCCGACCATTTTTGATTTTGATGAAACTTAGTGTACTTGTTGAGTGTGATCTCACAGCACCAATTCCCAAATTTTAGGTCAATCGGGTAAGGGGTTTGGGAGATGCGGCCCACCAAATTTTGAGATTTTTGCAAAAATGGGGGTGGCGGGCCTACCTTTGAACCCTTGTATCTCGGGAACTAATGGGTCAATCTTCACAAAATATGTATTGTTGGAAAGGGTATTCAATAAGGATTCCAAGTCTGTCGCCATTTCGATGATTTGTACATGTTGGGGTATTTTGACCTCTTGACCTAATATTTGACCTTGAAATTGACCTTGTGGATCACGTGACCTTGACAACATTTTTCAATTTCATGAAAAATGTTGTTAAGGTCACGTGATCTACAAGGTCAGTTTCAAGGTCAAATCGTAGGTCAAGAGGTCAAAGTACCCCAACATGTACGAATCTTCAAAATGGCGGCAGATTTGGAATCCTTATTGAATACCCTTTCCAATAATACACATTTTATGAAGATTGACCCATAATAGGTCCCGAGATACAAGGGTTCAAAGGTAGGCCCGCCACCCCCATTTTTGAAAAAATCTCAAAATTTGGTGAGCCGTATCTCCCAAACCCCTCACCCGATTGACCTAAAATTTGGGATTTGGTGCTGTGAGATCACACTTAACAAGTACACTAAGTTTCATCAAAATCAAAAATGGTCGGGTTAAAACCATTGGGTGATTTGACATGGAATGACCCCACAGGCAAAATTGATAATTGTATCCTGTGATTCCAAGTTCTTGTTTGTATGTTTAGAAACTACAGAATAGATTTAAGGAGTTCACTACCTTTTTATTGTATGTTTTTTATGAATGTCATGATTATGTCATATGTCTTATGCCTTAAGTGCCAAATCCAAGTCAAGTCAAGTCAAGTAATCTATGTTTAGTTAATAAGCCTGGTTAATGCAATACCATAACAATATTAATGTGTGCTCTAAATGAAATGAAATTGGTTACATTGTTTATCCTTTTTTTTAATGTATAATGTATGTTTTATTGTAATGCACCTTTTATTTTTTATTTTTAAACATATAAATTAGTAAGTGTAACAACAACAAAAAAAGATAAAAAGAAAGAAGAGAGAATAAAGCAGGAATGCTATAAAAGGGGATGAAGGCAAGGAAATGAAGAAAGAAAAAAATCATTTCATTTTTTTACACGAGTTTCTCTGATAGATTGGTGTTATATTTTACAGGACAAAGTATTTAATATAAACAATTCTGTTTACCTACCTATTACTAGTAGATAGTAAAATTCGATCAAATGTATCATCTCTATATATGATCTTTTGTAATGAATAGGATGTCAGACCTACAGTTTGATCATGTTTATAGTTTATAGTTGAGGTGGTATGCACTATGATAATGTTTCTTCTTTGTTACCTGTGTCTAATCATTTTGAAAAGTTTTTTAAGTATGATGCTTAAAGTTCCATTAAATGTTGGGATCTACAATTGAAGCAGTACATTAAATACTGGAACACTTACCAAATGATGATACTGTTAAACTTATCAGAATAAAACATGTTAATAATATTTATACAAATGTATCGAGTTGGGAATATTATTCTATAATTGCTGACTTGATGGTGATTTTTTTAGATGATATTGATGACAACAAATGGTAATTAGAGAGACTGATAACAAAAACTGTATAGTGTATTCCCTTTAATCTTTTACTTCAAGAAAAAATAAAAAAGCTATCATTTAGAATATTAAATACCCCCCCTATGGTTATCATCAATGAACAATTTTTTTTTCTTTTCTGGGGGTATGATGATTACATTTTAATCAGACTTTTGAGTTGCCTTTTTTATTTCAAATTTGTCTGAGAGGCAGAGAATGTGCCTTTGGGGCTAAATATATTAAAGGCTAACAAAATCAAGGCAATATGCCTCCTAATCCCCCTCCAACCCGATCTGGCTATGAGCCCGGGGGGGGGGGGGGGATTCACATATAACGACATCCGGGGTGTGCCGCTCTATTAGGTCACTTTTCACAAAAGATCCCTAAACATGGGTCCCACTTTTAACAAACATACCATTACAAAATGGGTCCGTTTTTTTATATAAATGTGCAACATTTTCGACAAATTGTGAAAAATAAGTCTCTTTTCGAAAAAATCGCCCAAAATGCCCCCTTATAATGGGTAGGGTTTTTCGAGGCTTTTCAAACCAAATCAGAGTATCCCCCCCCCCCCCTCCCTACCGGCGGCTATGAGGCAGTATATCAATTATAAATTATTTATATGCAAGACATAACGTCAACTTCATGAAAACAAAATAGAAAAAACGCAATGATATTTTGATGAGGAAATAACATTTAAGAGATAGTAAAGCGTCTTTTTCATCGCTCGCAAAATCTAGAAACGGGATAGTTGATTTCAGGCTGCGAGGTTCATAAATATTCCCATGATATTATGATAATTATGACCATATTCGGGCACCTCGCTGCCCTTATATCGTCATGATTCGGGCAGCATGGTGCTCGAATATAGCCTTATTTATTGTATTTTTAAAATCTAAATGAAAGCGCCCTTTATCTATTCGTTCTCTTCACTTCTCACAAATTTGATAAATCAGGATGCTTCCTGGCAATGAGATGACCCCATATATATAGTTTAACATTTCATTTCGTGTCTAAAGATAACACTTTCAGTGGCGGATCAAGGAATTTCTTACCGGGGGGGCACAAAATCGCATGGGGTGAAATATATGAAGAGCGAGGGAGCGGAGCGACCAAGCGGGGGTGGGTCTGGGAGGGGGTTAGAACCCCCTCCCTGAGTAGGAAGCTTTTGCAATTTTAGAACCACCGGTGCATTTTCAGGCACTTCCTGGAGTAATATGAAGTAAAATTGCCTTTTCCTACCCCCTCAAAGAGTAGGGATCCAGGGGCGGATGACGGGATCTGGCTTTTTGCTAGGGGGGGGGGGGTTGACCCAATGACGACACGGAGCATCGTCCACGAGCCGCGAAGCGGCGAGGCGATTTTTGTTGTTGCTACTTTGAACCCACGTAAGTGATGTTTTCCTGGCATCTACTGACACAATGGAGACCTTAAAAAGCAGTGCATGATAATTATGTCTTTTAAAATCAAGTTATATTTTAAGGGGGGTCGACCCAAAGACGATGCAGAGCATTGTCCACGAGCCGCGTAGCGGCGAGGCGATTTTTTTTTGGGGTGCTATTTTGAACCCCCGTAAGTGATGTTTTCCTGGCATTTATATACTAACACAATGGAGACCATAAAAAGCAGTGCACGATAACCTTATTAAATCAACAGTTTAAGGGGGGTTTGACCAAGACGATACGGATGGAAAAAAAGTGCTTGCGAAACTTCGCGGCCACAGGGATGACAGAAAACAATGAAACCAGCAACTGTGGCAGGATTAATGGCGGGTACAATCTGCATGCTGAAAGAGCACTTAGAATAGGTATATCGGAAAATTAATTCAAGACTAAGTTAGAAGTTAGAAGTTATATATAAAGGAGATAAAAATCTTTGGTAATAGTCATGTCCGACTTAAAATTGAATGCCCGCCCCTTACCCGGTAAAAAAAAAAACGCCTTCTTATAATATCATCCCCCTTTCTTTCTTTTCCCTTCTCATTATTCTCCTTTTCCCCCATTTCTCTCCTTCGTCTTTCCGCCTTTCTTCTTTTTCCGCCTTTCTTCTTTTTCCGCCTTTTCTCTCTCTCTTTCCCTTTCCCCTCCTTTTTCTCCTCTCCCCTTTTCTTTCCTCCCTCTTTTCTTCTTCTTTCTCTCTTCCCTTTTTTTCTCTTTCCTCTCCTTTTTCTTTCCCCCTCCCTTTTCTCCTTTTCTTTTTTTTTGGCCGGGGGGGGGGGGGGCACGTGCCCCCTGTGCCCCCCCCTGCATCCGCCACTGACTTTTGCCGTAAAAGTGCCACATTTTGCTCGCTCGCTCGCTATATATACCCTCCCTCGCTAGTATATTTTAGGGCAACAGGCTCTCGCGGTCCTCAACTGAAAAGCGTGCCCGTATACGACTATGTGTGAGAGGGGAGTAAAACAAACACATCCTCTTTGATGAATTTTGGATAGAAGTAGACTGATGCGAAAAAAGGGTTCTGTGACCAAAAAAGCCGGTTGGAAAAGGCTGATCTATATAGAAGCCCGACTCAAGACTGCAAGTGCACGGCCCCTCAATAGGGACTTTTAGATTTGCATGGACTGATACGTGTGCAGGCGCGGATCTACGGGGGGGGGGGTTAGGGGGTTAACCCCCCCCCCCCCCCTTGGGCGGCCCCCCCCCCCAAAAAAAAAAAAAAGAAGAAAAAAAAAAGAACGCACGCTGGAGAGAAACCCTTTCAAGTGCAAATATTGTGAGAAGATATTCAACTCATCTGGTAACTTAACCAAACACATGATAACTCTGGATATAACTGTGTATTTAACTGTTACTTGATTTAAAAAGACGTTATCATGCACTGCTTTTTATTGTCTCCATTGTGTTAATAGATGCCAGGAAAACATCACTTACGGGGTTCAAATAAACACCCCAAAAAAAATCGGGTCGCCGCTTCGCGGCTCGTGGACGATGCTCCGCATCGTCGTTATTTTGGTCAAATTAACCCCCCCCCCCCCCCTTAGCAAAAAGCTAGATCCGCCCCTGGTGTGACGTCCATTCAAGGCAGCTCAATAAAAGGACGTCGACCGTATATATAGCAATCCCCATTTATTGTCCTCGTGCGAATCTAAAAGTCCCTAATGACTGAACCCCTGCTACATCACTGGCCCTTTCCATTTAACATGAGCGGTGTGCCCACTATTTCCAAACTTGATTCATAACATTTCAGGAAATGTGGGTTTTGTAAAGGAAATTTTCAGGGAATAAAATTAATATAAGAATTCCAGGAAATTGAAGATAATCAAGAAACTAAAATATTACTGGAAATTTGCTCCCTTTATCATTTTCTTTAGCTGTAGATATGTATAATTCTACATATTTCCTCTTATTTAAGTGTAATTGGAAGTTTAAAGTTGATAATCTGATTCAACAAAAGAAACATATGGCGTTATATAAACAAAATGACAAAATAGCACGAAGGCGTTTGGGGGGCTTTCCTCAACTTTTATGTTCCATTTCAAGAACTGCCCAGTACGTAAGGGAAATCCCATTTCCATTTTTTTTTGTTATGAATATGAATTTTAAATTGTGCATTGCTCGATTTTCCGATTCCTTGAAAATTATCTTTTTTTTCAAATCAGACATGAATATGAAAATAAAGGATTCCGTCGTAGTTTGTTATGTTTATGTTTTATAGGGAAGTCCACTCTGATATATTAAGTTGGTTTTAATAGAAGCAGACCAAATGAAACAAACAGGTAAGTGACAGAACCGATTTAAAAAAAGTATATAAACAAAAAATAGAAGGGCGATCATTAATCAAACAGAAATTGGCAACTCTGTTTGTTTAGTTTCCCTCAAATTTGACATTTCAATTATACATTCACCCAAGATATAATTATTACAAATACGGTTTTAAACAACCCCTATGAAACAATTAAATCTATTCCGTCATCAACTATAAGGTATATAATTAAAGTTTGTGGAATTTTCTGTAGGCCTACACAGAGGCGGCCCTCCAGAGGCGGGGGGGGGGGGGGGGGGGGCAGAGGGGGCACAGTGTCCACCCACTTTTTTCAAGTACCCTTATTAGTGCCCCTTTTTTACATACGAATAGTGCCCCTTTAACTTTGTAAGAAGTGCCCCCCTTTACATGGGTAAAGTGCCTCTTTTACTTTAAAAAGTGCCCCTATCTCATTATAAAAATGCCCTTCCCCTTATCACCTCTTATAAGTGCCCCTTTTTTCCTTTCTTCCTTTGCAATAATTGTCAATTTTTCCATTCTCATAAGTACCTTTATTAACCTCTAGTAAGTGTCCCGTTTCAGGTACGAAAAGTGCCCCTATTCCATTATAAAAATGCCCCTCCCCCGTATTACCTCTTATAAGTTCCCACTTTTTTGTTACCCGTGCCCCTTTTCCTTCGAAAATTTCCCTTTTTTCCTTTGTAATAATCGCCAATTTTTCCATTCTCATATAAGTGCCTTTATCAACCTCTAGTAAGTGCCTCGTTTAAGGTACGAGGAGTACCCCTTTTCACTTTTGTTTAGTGCCCCCTTCAACTCTGATAATTGTCCTTGTCAAATCTGAGAGGTGCACCTTTAATGTTAACATGTGCCCCTTTTCCTTATGATAAGTGCCCCCATTAAAAAAAAAAAGAGCACCATCCCCTTCTCATAAATGTTCCTTTTCACCTATGAAAAGTGTCCCTTTTCAATCTTTTAAGTGCCCCTTTTCATCTATGGTAAATGACCCTTTTCAGGTACGAACAATTACTCCCTTTTCCTTCTTATAAGTGCCCCTTCCCTTCAATTACTCCTTTTCATCTCTGATAAGTGGGGAGCGGGTCACTATTTTATTTTGTTTGTCGGGGCTCAACGGGGGAGGGGGGGGGGGGGGTTGGGGAGTAAATACTCCTTTTAAAAAATAACACCCCCCCCCCCCTTGAGCAAATAAAAAAGAAAAAAAAACAAACTTTTTTTTGGTCAGGGGGAAGGGGGGGGGGGCATTTTCATTTGTTTGTAAAATTAACGTCATCTCTTTTTAACCTTTTTTTTTTGCCCCCCCCCCCCCCACGTGGATCCGCCCCTGATGATAAAATCATTCTCCCAGGATAATTACACAGAGATGATTGCTTCTGAGAAATTTTCCCCCTTATAAATTAGCCGATTTGAAGACCAAACAAAAAATTGACCAAGCTAGCCGTGACCCGAGTGTTTTCGGCCGCGATCCTAGTCCAGATTCTGCCCTATTTTATTATGATCTCCACCTCGTAACGCTACCTCTCCCTACTTGCTCCCAGCCGATGATGGCGTGATCATTAAATATGAGTTTGTTGATAACGCCATCTTCGACGGCTTGAATCAAGTGTGTAGGGAAATTATAAAGGACCGTGCAGATTCTGGACTACCGCGATCCGAGAGTTCTATAAGGCTGCATGAAACCCCTCGAGCCAGGCCAGCGGCCCAGCTAGCTACTAGCTACGATCATCAGAAAGCGCCATGCCATTAATTGTATCGCATGCATGCAGGAGCATAGTGTAGGCTAGACAGCAATAACCATCTGATTTGGGTCATTTCTTTAATAAAACTGACATTTGTTGTCATTCTCCAATCTATAATCGGAGGTCTAGTGGAGCCAGACGTAGTCTCAGTGGAACAACCGACGATTAGAGAGACTGAAGTTTTCGGTCTAAGTGTAGGCAAGAAGGAGAGTCCAATGACACGACTCCAGTGACGGTAAGTCTGCACAAAGTGCGATATGTTAGTGTTACAGCATAAAGCTGAATTTAATATCTTATTCTTTGTAGGATGTACTAAGAATTAAGCTAGATCTAGATCTATATTTTATTTTTTTAAAGTATGAAAGTATATTCTACATTATTTTATACACAATGCTTGCGGGGCGCATGAACTTAGCGGAGGTGTACACCTCGTGGTATCGTACGGGGAGACCAAGGCATGGAGGATGAAGGCATGTGTGCTGTTGGTGAGTGTAGCTTGATGACTTAGTGTGGCCGTGCGTGTGCGTCGTACATTGACATATTGCTACAAAAATGCTAGGCTTTGAAATTAAAGAACATTGAAAAAGCATTGTGCGATCTCCTTATTCTATTGACTCATTTTTAACAAATTGAAAAGATCCATGGTCTTGGGGATAAGATAAGATAAGATTTTATTTGACTCTCTCGACCCCCTTGAAGTTGAAGTACTACTAGTAGATCTAGATTCTAGGTCTAACGTTAGGTTACTAGGACTACGTAGGCCTAGACCTATGTCAGTATGTGACTAAAAATATAAAAATTGTGGGATTACATTGTTGGAAGGGACTTGAAAAGAAAACATTTAAATTGGTATATAGAGTCTAGGTCTAAACCATAGCTCTAGGACAAATATTTAACGAGTTTCGATTTGTTAAAGATTAAAAATCTGATTTAATTATCGCCATTGTTTACCATTGTCATTGAGATGTCTCAAAATCTGTGACACACGTACGTTTCTCATAGCATCGCGTACGTGCGCTTGGTGGGCGGTGCCATGCTTGCTATGACGTCACTCGTAAGCAATTAAAAAACACAGCCGAACATAACATTATGCTAATATAATAACCTCACTCTTTACCCCCCAACCAATCAAATACAAGTTAAACTATGGAAAGGAAAGTTCCCCTACCCCCAAATGAATATTCATATTGCCAATTTGATACATAGTTTTTAAATAATCATTGAAGATAACTTGACGTATATTCAAATTTTAATGAACCATAATTTGGCAAAAAACACGGAAATTGACATTTTGTTGTAAGGTTGTACAAAATTTATTATAAACTCTTCATCTCAATTTTTGTGTGTCATAATATTTGTAAAGCATATGAATGAGGATGTTTCCTGAAATAGTCCATTGACCTTATTTTCGTTCCAGTTTTTTTTGCATTATGGCCTAAGCTTGAACACAAGAGAGTTTGAGGTATTTTTTAATTCATCGGCGCTACGCGCATTTCGAGGCCGTGCGCATCGGGGTGGAGATTTTGTCCCGCATCGTATCAAGGATGCGTGATTTGCGTGCTTTTGATAGCTAGCATGGCATTGTGTATACAGGAGCGGTAGGTAAATCCTAGTCGGGCCCCCCCCCCCCTTAAAAAAAAATCATGTAAAATCACGTGATTTTTACCCTTTTTGGGGGGGTTGGGCCCCCCCCCCCCCCCCTGGCACTCAAGGGGGGGGGGGGGGGGTGCAAATAATTTTTTTTTCGAGGACCAAAAAAAAAAAATTTGCTCACTACCCCCCCACTGAGCGACTTTTCGGCCGGTGCGATTTTCAAATTTTCGGGAGCAAAAAAAAAAAGTGGGCCCCCTCCCCTAAGAAATCCTGGATCTGCGCCTGGTTTGGTTTGTCTTCCACTACGAGCAACTAGTCTGCACTATTAACAAAAATTGGTGTGACTATTACTATTAGTATTACAATTTTACAGTATTCAAAAGTAAATACTGTGTAATTGGTGTTCAAAACTTGAGACTCAAAGTACTATATTTCAGAGAATATTAAAGTATTGAGAGAGAGAGGATAAGACTAAGCTGAGCTCTTTTTCATGGGGGGGGGGGGGGGCAGTTAAACACGTACAGGGCTGTCAACTTTGGGGAACTGCTTGGAGGTTTTTTTTCTACTTTTCTTCAGATAAACCAGCATACTGAATCGCTGTATCGTATCACTATCTCCAACTAGATGAATGATCTACTGTCTACATATACTGTCACATTAATGATGATATTTTACATTGTTATAAAAAGGCTCACCCAATCGGTACATAATGGAGTAAAAGTTCTGAACCATACATAGTTCATTGACTCAGTATTTAGTTATTCTGTCGCTTGCAGGCAATATATCTCTGCTTCTGATAGATTGTACAATAAATAACTTGGAATAGTGTCTATAATGATAGCACAGTCAAACCTGCTTTTAATGAAGAAAGACTACCTCTATAGAGACCACATATTGTTGGTTCCCTTTGACATGATGTTTGAAGCTGGAATTACAAATCAAAACGCCGTTAAGAAACACAGTTAATGCGGGAGAGCATCCAAGCGATTTTTCGTCAACGCTGATTCCCGCCCATTTCAAGCCCAGCCACTGCTCATCACACTGTGCAGTTTGACCCAGGATTGGCCAGGAACTATAGGTCAAGCAGGCCGCGATAATGATCTTATAGAATCATGATTGAGATTTCCGTTTGTTCAAGTGAATTTTAGCGACCGTGATCACGATACAAAAACGCATCTTTTTCATCGTTTCATGTTTGCATTTTTAAACACGTTTATTTTTATGACCGACAAAAAATCGCTTGAAATCGCTTGAACGCAACTGTGCCTATTTTAAACTACCGGTAAACGTCTTTCAAAACCGTGTTTCTAGGGTGAAAAAGTGGCGCTTGAATGCACCCTTAAATTACATTGTAAGTATATGTATAGTAGACCACCTAATGCAGTCTTTGTATACAGGTATGCCGTTCAAGGAGCTAATATCATATGATCCAAGATTACTCTGGCTCGAGCTAGGTTCTTGATTTGGGTACTCTCAGCATTCAAGGAATTCCTTCCTGGTAGAGATTGGAAAATGTAGATTAATGTATTGCTAAAGACATCATAGTGCTATTCCAGGGCTTTGAATCCATGAGCTTCACATCTTCAATTGAGTGTTTAAAAACCATTACAGCACCTTCACAAACCACCGAACTATGACATTTCTACTATGACTATGAATGAAGCTAAGTGATTGATGATACAATTAATAACCTTGTACTACATGTAGAACAAAATACATCATAGAAGACATTCAGCTTCAATGCAATTGGCAAAAAAACAAAAAACAAACTGATGTACGATGCATGGATAATTGAAGTTTGATAATTGCTTTCTAAAAGCAGCATTTCATATCATACATTGTATGTAGAAAATATCAATGTTTCTTTTTGTACCCCAAAAATATGATTTGACTGAGAATTTTATCTTCAAAATGCCTCGCATAAATAGTATTATTTTCTGTGAATCTGCATGTTTTTTTGTCAATCTACTATTTTAATAAATTTCTTTACACGTTTGTTTTCCTCCAAATTTAGAATTTTCCTGTGTGAGAAGATCAATGGCTGACAAAAGAGGCCTACAGCACTCCCAAGGGCTGGCCTGCCCTCTTTGTCTTGATACCTTCAAGAACCCCACCCTGCTGCTATGTGGACATACGTTCTGTAAGGTCTGCCTGGAGGGTTACGATCAGCAACGGAATGGCGTTGATCACATGGAGTGCCCTGTGTGCAGAAAACGCACCAAGCTAGAGAAAAATAGAGTTGCCGGACTATCACCCAACTTTTCACTGAAGGGGCTTCAGGATGAACTCCACATAGATGAACAGACGTCACAAAATCTGTGTCCACTACACAAGGCTGAATACAGGAACATATTTTGTGAAGTTTGTGAGAATTTCATTTGCATTACTTGCTTCATCAAAAACCATCAGGGGCACAGGATCATCAGGAAAGCGGACTTAAAAGAGGGGTTAAGAAAAAAGAAAATGGCTCTCATTCAGGATGGTAAGGCAAGGAAAGGCCAAATTGAAAAGATTTTAAAAGATGCAGAACAACAAAGGAAAGAGATTTGTTGCCACCTTAGCAAAATGGAGAAGGAAATTACAGAGGCTTACACTAAAAAAGTTACCACTCTCAAAGAAAATGAGAGGAAACTAAAAGAAAGGGTTCGTAGTATTCAAAGGGACTCAGACAAGCAATTGAATTGCTGTATTGCTCATCATATTGAGTTGATAGATAACATAAGCATCTCAGTTGTAATATTAGAATCCAATGAATCAGAGCATTTACAAGATCATGTTCTGATAGAAGATCATTTGCATTGCATTTCTCTTGAAAACTCACTTAAAGTCAACAAACCCAATGATGATCAGTCCATGGCACAGGTGCAAGCAGCAAAGAACTCCAAGTTTCATTGCGCCAAAAGGAAACTTCTTGATGTAGGTCACATTGAGCCTGGAGGAAAGGCAACAACAAGTAACAGTCAACAAACAAAGGCAACAACAAGTAGCAGTCAACAAGCGAAGGCAACAACAAGTAGTAGTCAACAAGCCAAGGCAACAACGAGTAACAGTCAACAAGCCAAGGCAACAACAAGTAACAGTCAACAAGCGAAGGCAACAACAAGTAGCAGTCAACAAGCCAAGGCAACAACAAGTAGCAGTCAACAAGCCAAGGCAACAACAAGTAGCAGTCAACAAGCGAGGGCAACTGTCAGCAGCAGTCAACATGTGATGACGACTGCTCGAGTGAATATGAACACTGATGAGATGCAACCAAGTACTAGTGGTAATGTAGGAGCTATTCCGGCAATGGTTAAGACTAACTCACTTACTATCGTGAAGGAAGCTGAATTGCATCGTACACATGTAATTGTATATGGGATGGCAGCTCTATCTCAGGATTCTGTGGTGGTAGGGTATGGTCAAGAAGGTTCTGAGTGCTTATCTTTGTCAGGTGAGAGTACACCATATCTGGATGCATGTGATAGACATGGTGTATGTGACATTACATGCCTTGCTCACGGTAGATCAGCAGTATCGGGTTTTGGCGGGGTATGCCGTATCTACAATGCAGAAGGTATACAAGATATTCAATTTCAATATCAGTGCAAGCAATGCCCAATTCGGCTAGACCCTGGCTATGAGTATTATACCGGTATTAAGTTATGTAGTGACCAACATGATAATATCTAT
The DNA here is from genome assembly GCA_035222895.1 of Strongylocentrotus droebachiensis. Lineage (NCBI taxonomy): Eukaryota > Metazoa > Echinodermata > Echinoidea > Camarodonta > Strongylocentrotidae > Strongylocentrotus > Strongylocentrotus droebachiensis. The sequence continues at coordinate 113,563 of JAVYIG010002335.1, forward strand.
GCTGTCAACGGCAATCCAGAGATCTACATCTTCAGTGGTTGCAACCCTAACCCACAGACCATCATCCCAACTGGCAAAGTCGAGAATAAACAGGTCTGTGTTACCAATACAGGTGCAATTATCACCAGCGGTAATGCTTACCGCAAGGCAGGACATACGCTTAGGTCAGTTACTGTGTATGATAGAGAAGGTCGTGTGGGTAGCTCTATCAAATCCAACAACATGAGGGTTGAATATCTGTATGCTGCAGTAGATAGTCGAGATAGAGTGTTAGTAGCTAGGGTGAAGAGAAAGTGTAATGTGCTGAGATTGTCCAGATATACTCTCCAAGGAGTGACGCTCACCAAGGAGGTGATGTTCAAACAACTCAGACTCCCACATAAATGTACCTTCCTCTCTGATGACTGTTATATGGTTAGTCTCACTCCTAGCATGATTGCCTTTTATACCGGCAAGCATTTGTTTTTCATAGAACTTGGTCTGTAGCTCTTATTCCTACCACCATCCTTCTTGTTCACCTACAATTAGTTCTTACTCTTTCAAATTATTGCAGTTTCATCTCTTCTGTTGTGGTTTCATTCTTACGCAGCAATGAGAGTGGGGAAAGTCAGTGGTATTTGGCAATCGGGTTTGATATCAACATTTACATGTATGTACATTTAACTCACATCAAAAGTATTTTCCTTGATACACTCTAAGAAGGCTATCAACCAAGTTCTTTGATCATTTGATGAGCTTGTTAGAAAAGTCATCATTATGCGTATTTACTTTAATACTTTGAGTATATAGCATTATCACAAAAGCCCTTTGTGATCATTTTTCTTTAAAAAATAATTATGTTGCAACTCTTTGGTAAATTGATTCAGCCTTTTTAGACATGATGCTTTGAAGTAGTTAATTTTTCAATATGTATGTCACATTTTTCTTGAGCATGTTACAGTTTGTAAATATACATGTATATGCCAAAGCCTTGTAAATAGGAGAATGTAGTTGTCATTATGCATTATTATGATATCATTCCTTATCTTATTGAACCCAGTAATCATTCTTCGAAGAAAAATTGTGTCACAGGCAAAATTGATAATGTATCCTGCGATTCCAAGTTCTTGTTTAGAAAATTCAGAATGGACTTTAGGTGTTCATTACCATTTTTGTATTTTACATAAACTTATGTTTTTATGAATATGCCATATATGTCTTCAAGTTAAACTATCTGTGTTTGCCTAGTTGAAAAGCCTAGTTAATAAGCCAAGTTAATGCAATACGCATGGCAATATTAATGTGTGCTCTAAATGGATTGAAATGTGTTGTATTTTAAAAGAATATTTTGTATTATGTTTTATTCCAATGCTCCTTTTATTTTTAAGCATATAAAATGAACTTAGTACCGTATTTGCAGGCGTAAAGGCTGCAGTATTTTTGGAAGAGAAAATATCAAAAAGTCTGGGTGCGGCCTGTGCGTCACAAGAGTAAAATATTGAAAGTCAAAACCATGAAAACAGCACGAATTTGTACATACATGTATGGAACTACAATGAATGGTTCTGGATATTTCTAGAATAACTGTCTAGAATAACACGTCTTACCGACAATTTTGTGTTATATTGTAGACATGAAGGGCAAAGTTTTGTCAATCTCGTAAATAAACTTTTTAACTTGCCAAACAAAAAAGCCATCTGGCTTGCTGCCCATGGTGTTCTCGAAAAAGTACAACAAACAAGTTTTGTTAAAAATAATTTTTAATAATTTTTTTTGTTTTTGTCTACGAAATGTAAAAATCGGGGGTGCGGCCTATACGGTGGTGCGGCCTTTACGCCGGCAAATACGGGTAAGAAATTGTAACAAAAAAGAAAGAAAGAAAGAATAAAGCAGCAATGTTGTAGAGGAGGAAGGCAATGATGGAAATTCAACTCGTTTTTTAAACTAATTTCATTTCATTTTTTTACAGGAGTTTCTCTGATAGATTTGGTGTTATATTTTACAGGACAAAGTATTTATCTCAAACAATTATGTTTACCTGGTACTTGTAGGTCTAAAGTAAAATGCTATCAAATCAACTATCATTTCTATATGATATGATATTTTATAATGAATAGGATGTCAGACCTACAGTTTGATCATGGTTATAGTTTATAGTTGAGGTGGTATAGCACTATGATAATGTTTCTTCTTTGTTACCTGTGTCTAATCATTTTGATCAGTGTTTTAAGTATGATGCTTAAAGTTCCATTAAATGTTGGGATCTGCCATTGAAGCAGTACATTAAATACTGGAACACTATTACCAAATGCTGTTACTGTTAAACATATAATAAAACATGTTGATAAAATTCATATAATGTACATAGTTGTGAATATTATTCTGTGATAGTTTTTTTAATGATGTTGATTAACAAAAAAGTGATTAGAGGCTGATAATTAGAGTAAGCAATGACAGGAGTAGCATGTTTAATAGCCTGCTTATTGTTTAGCTGAAAGTAAATTACATTGACATGAAGCGGAAGCAAATTTGCAAGAGTGTATTTACTTCAATAAAAGATTTTTTTAAATTTAGAATCATAAGAAGCCCCACTATGGTATCATCTATAAATGAAATCTGATACCTTACTTTAAATTGGGGTATGATCACATTTCAATCAGACTTTTGAGTTGCCTGATTCTGAGGCAGAAAAGGTACCTTTGTGGTGATATTGCTGCGGAGGGCCCGGGGGAGAAGGCAGAGAGGGGACATTTTGTTTTGTTTTATATCAAAGGCCAACCAAACTTGGGTTTGCCCAGACTATATGCCTCCTACCCCACCCCCCCCCCCCCCCTCGATCCAGTTACGAGGCAATACATGGTTATCAATTGTTAGTCTTGTGTCTCGGGAAAGAGTAAATGAGACAGGAATTGCACAGTAGAGAGAGGGGAAGGGGGAGTGAGGAAGAGAGAGAGAGAGAGAGCGAGGGGGGGGGGGAGGGAGGGAAAAAGAGAGAGAGAGGCAGAAAGGGTACCTTTGTGGTGATATTGCTGCAGAGGGGGAGGGGGCAGAGAGGGGACATTTTGTTTTGTTTTATATCAAAGACCAACCAAACTTGGGTTTGCCCAGACTATATGCCTCCTACCCCCACCCCCCCCCCCCCCCCCCCCTCGATCCAGTTACGAGGCAATACATGGTTATCAATTGTTAGTCTTGTGTCTCGGGAAAGAGTAAATGAGACAGGAATTGCACATTAGGGAGAGGGGAAGGGGGAGCGAGGAAGAGAGAGGGGGAGGGGGGGGGGGGGGGATGGGGAGGGAGGGAAGTGTAGAGAGGAAAAAAAAGGGTAGGGGTGGATATAGATAGCTAGGGTACAGAGGGGAAGAGAACATGAACCGCAGGGGGGGGGGGATGGGGAGGAAGGGAAGCGGAGAGAGAAAAAAAAGGGTAAGGGTGGATATAGCTAGGGTACAGAGGGGGAGAGAAAATGTACCGCAGGTACATATTCATTACAAATGGAAGTTGATCTAATTTAAAGGTAATACAAAGTTTTGGGAAATTTGGGTGGATAGTGAATCTTTACAATTTTGATATATTTGGATGCCCCTGTGGATGTATTATATGCACTAAAAAAATTAGCCCCTAAAACATTTCTGTTTTCGAGAAAAATTGAATATAAAAATTTACCGGTGCTCCCGGTAAATTTTGATAAATTTCAAATAGCGCCTATTGTCGTACAATGGTAGCTGCGACCATGAAAATCTCAGAATATGTAGTTGTGATATATAATTTCCAAACGGGAATGGCTAATCGGTCGATTTTAGTCAAGAAACATTGTTTCATAGCTAAATTAATATCTTGAACTTGAGAGGGAGCTATACAACATAAAGAGTTTATTATTTATAATTTCATAACTTTAGACTCGATTTCAACCGCGACAACGATCAATGAATATTGTAGGAACGCATATGCTTCCAATATGTTAATTTGAACCAAATTCATGACCCCATACCGAAACTTTGTAATACCTTTAAGCAAGAAATTATAGTAAATGGTGATGAAGTTATGTTCTGATGATGAAGATATAATCAGTGATGAAGTTCGACGATCGTGAAAGTGACGGTGGTGCATGGTCTATGATGATTATGATGATCGTGATCATGCTGATGCTGGTGATGTTGATGATGGTTCAATGATGAATATAAGAGACAAAAAAAGAAACACTTCAGGTTAAAAAAATTAAAGAGAGAGAGGACACTATTTATTAATCATATTAACATTTATTATTATTTTGTATCTAATTGTTTATTCATTTATTTCATTTTATGAATATCATTATTAATATTATTATTATTATTGTATAATATAATAAATATATACCGGAACATGTATATATATTTTTTTTGGAAGGAGGATTGCACTGAAAATATGCCACTTTACTTTTGTGGTAGACCTCTAGTCCTTAATTCTTCTCTAAAGAAAAAAAATCAAACCACTTGTGAAGGAGTTTTAGTGTTCATTTGTATTTAGGACACATTTCTCCCAGTAATTCAGAAAAAAAGAAAATTCCCTTAAGATGGTGATAAAGATGGTCATATAATATCAAACCAAGGGAATCGAGCCTCAATTGTATGGGGAAATACATGTAAGTTGTTTTGACTGAAGTTCTCGCAAATTTCAATTTTATCTTGCTGAAAATTCTTTCTTGATTAGCGCCACCTTGTGATGTGTTTTTTTGTGAACGATCGTAAATGGTCAATCAAGTGCAAACGATGTAAAGATCGCAACGGCGCGATATGCGATACGGTACATTAACATGACATGACGCGACGCCGCGGTTGTGGGGGTAAATCGAGATCAAGATCTGCTGTAGACTATTCGTTCAATAACCGTAAGTCGGTTCTACGTAACATTTATTTCAATTTTATTAGAATATTAGATTTTGACAGATAGTGGCATGGTATGGCGTGAGTGCTCGAGTGTGCTTGAATCATCAGCTTTGAACTAACAGAAGTACCGGTACGGTACGGTGACATACGGACTAGAGTCTAGATCTACGCCCGGGCGCGGCCGGGTAACCCGAAGCGATGGACATGGACGCGAAGGAGCTGAGCTGAGCTTGGAGTTGGACGACCACCAGCTAGCACCAGCAGCTGACCTATGATTGTGATTGTGATTGAATGATGCTTGGTAACGCCATCAAGCGTTAGTTTAATTTAGGCCCTTGTATTATTATGTAGCTGGATGCCTGGATCTCATGGACGCTGTACAAATACAAAATCAAAATGTAGCTCATCGGCGATCCCGAAAAATTGGTCCATTTCATGACTTAGTTTGGGATCATGATCATGGGGAAAGTCTAGAGTCTATGTAGGCCTAGTAGACTATGTATTCTACAGCAGTTCTGCTCAGATTTTGTCTAACTTCAGCTTCACCGAAATCTCTCTCTAAAAATTTCTGAGTCTTGGACTTCGAGGAGACCGTCAATCCCGTCAATCGTCATATTATTAAGACAAAAAAGACCCCTGACTCGCTGAGGCTGAGGCCCGGACGCGATGACGTGATTAAAAAACTCACCGAATGCAAGCCAAGGCAAGGCAAATGAGACCGATTTTTCCTACAGTGACCTGTACTGTACATAACATAGACCTAGATCTATATTGTATTTAGCGAAGAAAAATGGAGCAACTTTAGAATTAGAAGTCTAGATCTAGATCTATCCATTACCGGTAATAGGTTAGACGGAAAAGTATTTTGGTTTTTTACTTGTCTTTTTGAAGCTCTTCTCTAGCCTCTAGGAGAGGGATTCTGCGAAGCCAGATTTTAATCTTGGGCTCGGCCAGTTGGCAAAACATGTAGACCTCTACAATCATGAAGTTCTATCCATTAACAGAATAAACTGATTAATTTTGGTCTACCGTCGGCCATCTGATCTGGTTTGAGGTAGACAAAAATATCTGTGTCTGTTTGGCAGGAGGATTTAAAAACCCAATTTGGTCTCCAAAACATGTTTTTGAAAATTAATGAATGATATTTATTATTTACATGAATGAATATGTTATTACCGTCACAACAATTCACAATGAAATAAGTGATGTTACTATTTAAGCTTAGTTTAGTTCATAAAATCAACAGAAAACAAAGATTGTCAATTTTTTTCTTTCTAGGGTAGATCTAGATCTAGTTAGTCGGCTGGTCGGGTTACCTAGGTTTGAGCTGTCATTTGGACGCACTTCCACAGAAGTTTTATTAACAAAATTTCTTAATAAAGGAGGCATTTTTTGATTTATTAATCCCATGAATAAACCAACAAAAATTGCAAAGGGTTATACCCGCTTCTGTGAACTACATGTACAGTAATGACATGTCATTGTATGTACACGTATTCCCAGAAGTTTTGTGTCCCAGCAGGTTTAATACAGGCGTATCCAGACAGTTGATTTAAAACGACAATTTACACTTGTAAGTTTACATGGCAATAATATACATGTATGCCATGAATCTTTAGGCTTATGTGATACAAATATAAAGGACAAATATTAATGAAAAGCGAGACATAGGTGCCGCTTTCCGGTGACGGTGGCGACGGCGTCATCATCAAAATCTTAACCTAAGGTTAAGTTTTTGAATTTTTGATATAATTTTGAAAGTATTAGTCCTTAGTCAATGAAACTTAGACTTTAGTGTTATTAAGTATCCCCAATACACCAGTTTACGGTTGTGTGCGCCATTTTAAACAAAGCCAATGACCTAGAGGTCATGTATTTATGCGTAAATTAAGATTGCGCCCATGCAAATTATGATGACATCACTGTCTACGCGCTGCGTTGTGCGCACACATCATCATTTGCATGGGTGCAATCTTAATTTACGCATAAATACCACTGACGTCGGGTCATTGGCTTTGTTTCAAAGCCAATGACCCATGGTCAACTGTCTGCGCATGGGCGCTGATACAACCGTAAACTGGTGTATTATGTGAGTTGAATTTCAGGTCAAAGGTCATTTCAGGTCAACAGACTTGGACTATGTTGTGGCATCATTATCGAAAACTTAACCTTAGGTTAAGTTTTCAAATTTTTGATATAATTTTGAAAGTATAAGTTCTGAGTCAATAAAGTAATCAAGTATCCCCAATCATGTGAGCAGAATTTAGGTCACTAAGTTAAGGTCAAAGGTCATTTTAGGTCAACAAACTTAGACTTTTCGTGGCATCAACATCAAGATTTTGAATTTTTAGCATATTTTCAAAAGTGTTTTTTCAAATTCCATGAAACTTGTACCCAAGGGTTATCAAGTATCACAGTCATATGACACAAATTCCAGGTCACAAGGTCAAAGGTCATTTTAGGTCAGTAGACTTGGATTATGTTTTCACAACTTAATATGAGAATAAATGAATCAATTTTTCTTATTTTTTCATGGTTCTTAATCAATATTCACTTCAAAATGCTGATTATATTCAGAGTATTTCACTTTTGGGGGCCTGCTAATGGGCCACCCTGCCTATAAATAATGTTCCAACCTCAATTTTTCATCATATCGAATTGCGTAATGCAGGCGAGACCGCCAAGAGCGTTTCCCTTGTTATGCTATTGAATTTCTTTTGGTTAAATCCCAAGGCAACCAAGAAGGCTTCATGTTTGTTAAGTGTCCGGACATCCAATCCCCACGATACCAGGTAGACCTGCTGTCATTTATTTTGTTCAATCAATTTGATAACAATTTATTAATTTTTCTATTTTAAATTCAGGTTAATGATCATCATGGAGACAGCAATCTGAGATGGATATTATCTGCGGGATTTAAACATACTCACATTGACAATCTTTTTTTCTGGGGTTTGGTTGAGGATAAAGAGAGCCAAGATGTTCAAGAAACTGAAGAGACAGAACAAGGATAAGGAGGTAAGAACAATAACAACTAAGGTTTGGTGACCGATGTTAATTTGTATAAATCTACCTTTAATCATAAATTGTACTCACAGCTCTAGTCACAAGTAATGCGTAACCAATGCTACTTGGAGTGGTATTCAGTATGAATTTGAATTCAGATCACATAGACTTCTTATTTTCATTATTGAAATTATTTTGTATAGATCTCTATGCATTTTTGTTTGGTATCTACTGTACATGTATCTAACTAGCTTACTAACTAACTATCTACATGTAACCAGGGGCGGCGATCCCGGGGGGGACGGGGGGACACGTCCCCCCCTCGATTTTTGTAGGGGGGATCGTCCCCCCCCGGAAAATTTGAAAAAGTGCATAAAAATAATGTACAGCAAATACTGACTAAAGACTGCAACACACTATTAGGCTTTGGAAGGCCCAAGAGTGCAGCGTTCAGACAAATACAAATACAAAAATCTTCTGGCTCGGGAGCTATGCTCCCTCGCATAATATCCTTCAAAATATTCAAGTAAATATTGTAGAAAAGTGAATTGTGAAAAAAAAGTATATTGTTTCTTTTCATACTATAGTTTTCCTAAGGAATATAATTTTGTAATACAACAAAACTTCAAAACCTGTGAGGGGGTAGTTACTTTTGTCACCTTCACCCCTCTCGTTCACTATGCTCACTCACTCAGGCTTGGGGTATTCCCCCCCCCCCCCCCCCCCCCGCCGATACAATTATTTATAATTCGATACCAGTGACTAATTTAGAAATGACATGATTTTCTCTGAGCTTCCGGGGCTCTGCCCCCTTACCCCCCACCAAGGGCCCTAAAACGGGCCCCTGATTGCTCAGCTGACCATAATTAAATGCCTAAAATACCTGAGCTTCCGGGGGCTCCGCCCCCTGGACCCCACCAGGACCCTAAGCGGGCCACTGGAAGCTCATCAGACCATATTCAAAAGCCTAAATTCCTAAAAACCATGAGCTTCAGGGGGCTCCGCGCCCTACACCCCACTAAGGGCCCTAAGGCGACCCCTGGATGATCATCTGATCGTAAGTTAATGCCTAAAACCGTTGAGATTCCGGGGGCTTCGCCCCCTGGACTCCACTAAGATTACGGACCTGCATGCAAGTGTCACAAATAAGGTATCAAAATATGCTCATCTGATTCTTATTAAATGCCTATAAACTCTGAGCTTCATGGGGCTCCGCCCCTTGACCCCCGCCGGGGCTCTGCCCCTGGACCCCACGCTAATTTACGCGCCACTTGCTTGGCTCTATTTGATCGCAAATACTTTAGCCCCCCCTCCCACTTTGAAATGTAACATGATGATTCGGATTTTTTTTTCTCCCCCCCCCCCCCCCAAAAAAAAAAAAAAAAAAATTGCTCATTACGTCACTCCTCCCTCGTTCCTCGCGTTTCGTCCCCCCCGTTCATGAAAAGAAATCGCCGCCCCTGCATGTAACTAACAAATTGATTTTTATAATTAACAAACTTACTTGTACCATAACAATCTTCTCTAGTCTGCCCTACATGTGTATGTAGTTATCCCTACCCAAGGAAATGTCAGTTCATGCTGTTAATAACTCATAATTAATAGAGATTGACAACTACATGTAATTGAGGCTCGGCAATGGTTAGAACTATTGCCTCAATCTGATCTGATAATATTAAAGCTGTCAACATTACTACCTGTACATTGTATATGCAGGTTGAACATGAATGCTGTGGACTACACATTTGGCTTGTGTATCAAGCATGTGACAAGAAAACATTGATTTACATGACTGTAGATTACACGGGAGCATGTATTTGGTAGAGATTGTTAGTATGCTTACTTGTCTTGGAGGTGAGGGTGATAGTAATTGTTAGGAAGTAACAGTAAATCCCTATTGTATCCTTACAATAGTCACCACACTCCCTTTGGCTAAGGGTGGCTAGGTACTATTGTTCAGCTATAAAGAGTTTATGTCGCCAGAGTGGATACAAACATCAAGAGCTAAGAGAGTGTTGACTACAACTTGCTAAATAATACTGTATGTTAGTTTACACAATTTTGAAAGCTACATGTTACGTAAATTGTAAAGTACATACATCATAATCCAATCTGGTCGAAGTATTACCAAAACTATGTATTACAATGTACCTTTAATGTCTGATGCAGGAATATTGTCATTTACAATGTACATACATGTACATGTACTCCTTTATATTGAACACACAATTAGCCCAATTGTAGGTGGCCAATTTATGTATACTAGGAGGACCCGTGGAAAATCCACGGGATTCTAGGGGAGGGCCGGGGGTGGGGGGTTAAATAGATAGAGGCCTATGTGCTATCGAAAATAAAATTAGATTATTTTTATGTAGACAATTTTTATAATATATCTGTTTGACCATGAATGGCGCACCGTAACAAAAACTATGTCAGGTAGGATCTCGATAAGTACGATTTATTTGCATTATTATTGTTGTGATTTCAATGTAGTTTTCATGAAAAAAGTAAAAAAAGCAGAAGCTTGGATTATGATTTTGTTGGCATTGTTCACAAAATTTGTATAATAATTTTTAAAGTAAAGATTTTACGCCAAAAATCGGACGGTTTGTGCCAATATGTAGCAGCCAGCTGCATGCAGTGCACAAATTGGCTCGACTGTGCGTGTGACTGTGAGCGTAGAATCCAGTGAACAATTTTTTTTTTTTTCGGGGGCTCGATCTATATCAAATTTTTGGGAAATTTTCGGGGGTTACTTTTTCAACTTTCGGGGACTCTTTTTTCTTGGGCTAATTTTTCATTAATTCATTTAAAGATAGTTTGTTTAGTTTGGTAGCGTAGTGTTACGTAAAAAAAGCGTACTTTCTGCATCAAGTTTCTACGCCGAAAGTACGCGAATTGTTTAAAACATTAATTTGTTTGCGTCCATCTTGCGTCCCTCAGGGTATAGTAACGTAGGCCAGCGTACTCTCAGCTTAGTTGGTACGCAACTCTACTATGGACCCCACGCCAATTAGTGATCGACCTGCCAGTGTCACAAATAAGTTATTAAAAATATGCTCATCAGCTGACCGTAATTAAATGCCTAAAATCCCCGAGCCTTCGGGGGTTCGGTTCAGCCCTTTGAACCCGTGGACATCACGCCTGCACTCAACTCGCTTTGAGCTACCTGACCCCCCCCCCCCATACTTTCAAAAACGTTTTAAGGCATTGATTTTATGCAAGAACTGTTTCATAGTAAAAGTATTATCATGTTTTTAAACGACCATGATGACCGTCCGATTTTCTTGTGAAAACGTTACTTTGAAAAATGAATATCGAAATTCAGCATACAACTATACATGGACAGAATAATCACAATCTAAACTCAGGTTTCATACCTCTATAGTCACGAAACTATATTGAAATAGGGGCAATAAGAGCAATTTCAAAATGTTGTCGAGTCTACTCTAGCTCAGCTCAGCTCACACACAGTCACAGTTCCGACAGTGCTCGGCAGCAGTGGCGCACTGCACGGCCCGTGCCTCACGGCAGCTAGCTTGCAACTGAACTGTCAGTTACGATGAATTTCTTGTGAAAACTTTACTTTGAAGAATGATTATCAAAATTCAGTAAACATGGACAGGATAATCACAAAGTAAGTCCTGCTTCCATACCTCTAATTCACGTAAACTATAGACAAATCACGGCAATCATCATAGAATCAGAGTCGAACCGACTGAGCTGTGCGTGTGACGGTGAGCGTAGAATCATCGCATACATTATACACGTACGTTCGTACACGCAGCAGGTCCGGCTGGCCTACAAAGCATATCCTATAGAAAGACGCATAACACGGATAAGCCCAACCCGTGAGAGCGTGCATTTTTTTTTACATCCCCTCACCCGGGTGAGTCATCTGTTAATGTGTATTTCTCTTACATGCTGCAAAGCGTATCCTATAGCAAGAGGCCTAAACTCGGGGTAAGCCACACACGTTACTACGTGATGTGCTACACCCATTGACAAAAGTGGATTCTCGTTCGCTGTGTGTCTCTTTGTTGATTGCACAGAGGGCGGATGCACGCCTTCCCGACTCGCTCTCACAGGTTCGTCGCCTCCTCGCAATCCACCACGCCCGCCGTGCTCTCGTCCGCCCGTCCTCCCCGGAATCCCGAAAACGCGTTTAACGGCATGGACGTCGATCGCGGGGTCGACGTGGCACGTGGATTACGGGAGACAGGCCTCGTATAATTGTGCCGCCGTCCCCGCGCCCCGGCGGAGGCGGGCGCGGTCGGGGAAAGACGTTTTTGAGGAACCGTTTTGCCCCGTTTTGGACCCCCCGCAGCGATTTTGCGTATTAATAATATAGATACCGGTACATGTACATCAATGTTAATTGTTTCATCATACTTGCCACTTAATTTGGAATATGTACATTGTATGTAAGGGACACAAAATGAACAGTTCCTGTGGATTTGCCCTATTGATCTCTTGTTACAAAGTACTCTTTAATGTCTTTGTGTCTACTGTCTACAGTACCAGGTACTACATTCTTAGTGTTGAAGCATCTGTGGTTTGGTTCTTTAATCCTACACCTATGTACACTGTACATGTACAGTATGTGGATGCAGAATAAGTCCTTGTGACTCAACTATGACAAGCTATAGTGTGAACTATTGTATAGGCCTGAGAGGATTAGGGTTAAGATTAAGAAGATTGAGTGTTACTTTGTCTCCTGCTAATCCTCACTGTAAGAACAGTACTGTAACTATTTGTACACATGCTCCTCTAGTAGTCAAAGCTCCTTTACATAAAAATGTACATTGTACAAAAGAGTTTCCACACTTGATTTTGGAGGATTCAGGCTTTAGAGGATAGCCATGGATGGATGGGATCTGATCTCATCTGAACCCAGTTTATTCATACTAGGGAGGGTATACTGTTGTCAGACATTGTCCGACAGGTCAGTGCCCTACGAGTACTATAGTCTAGAGGCCTACCTATTTTATGCAGAGATCCAAGAGGGCAATTTACTCTGTGTATAAGGAAGATCCCTAAAGCGAAATAATCCAATTTCAACAGACAACTACTCTAAAAGATATCAGAGAAGCAGACCGGTGGAGGTTTGACTTACAATGTAAATCTGACAAAACATAAGAGTTATTAATTTTTGAAAGTTGTATTGGATGGATTTTAATAGTGATCTCATATTTTAAACATTCATAACCCTCTCATTATTGGCCTAATTCATTTCAAACTTTCGGCTTTCCATTTTAAAATGTTTTTTCTCTCTCATGCCAATGAAAATATTACAAGGGTTGGATTGCCCTTTAACATCCTAATGGCTTTTGACAGATGATAATTGATACTGTACATGTACATGTACATGTATTTACATTCACTAGTCAAGAAATCCATGCCATTGACACCCCCCCCCCCCCCCCGTCAAGTTAATCAAAAGCTCAGGAATCAAAGGAAAATCTTCAAATGTAGTTGTAAGCATTTCTAAGAAACGCAACCTTCTTTCTGATCTATCCATGCATCTTTCAAACTCCAGCATAGTTGTGTCTAACGTACTGTACATGTACAGTACAACAAAACGGTCCATTAGTGTCCAGCAAAATGCAGGCTAATTGCTGCCATTTTGCTGGTCTAACTACAGGGAGTGTATTCAATTGATATTGATGAATTGGGAGTATGGAAGTAGTTTCAATGGCTATTCAATGCTGTAATCCAAATACTATTGTCCTAGTTTTTGGTGATATATATAGACTACCCTGCCCTTCTGGGTTTTGGCCTAATTGACATTCACAAGTCATGAAATCCATGCCATTGACACCCCCCCCCCCCCCCAATCAAGAGTATCAACAACTCAGGAAACAAAGCAAATTCTTTGAATGTAGTTGTAGGCATTTCTAAGAAGTGCAACCTTCTTTTCCGATCTACAATGTATCCATGCATCTTTCAAACTCCCGCATATATACCTGTACATGTAGTTGTGTCAACCGTAGGTCTACAACAAAACAGTCCATTAGTGAAGCAAAATGCAGGCTAATTGCTGGTCTTACTATTCAATTGATATTGATGAATTGGAAGTGTGGAAGTACCAGTAGTTTGAATGGCTATTCAATGCTGCAGTCCAAGCACTATTGTCCTTGTTTTGTTGATATACATGTACATGTACATGGTAGACTACCTTGCCCTCTTTTAATGATGAGAGAAGTGTTAATGTGTATATGGTCAATTTAATACTCCACATTATTGGAACAAATTAACAAGGATGTACTCTTTCTCATGTTGTTGTAGCTCCTTCCAGTGACACAATCACACACCATTAACACTGCTTTAATGAATATAAAAGTTTGAAGACTTGGCAAGGGCACTTTCCATTTCAAAGAATACAAATATTGATGTGGATCAACACTCACTTTCCAATCAATACAAATCAATATTGTGTTCTTTAAAGCCTGTGTCATTATGACTCATTGAGTGGCTTATCATAAACCCATGCATTGATGTCTCAAGGACCGTAAGTGTAAGCATCCTTGGAAGTTTTGACTTTATTATTATTAACAAATGGAAAAGAGATGGCTAATTGTAGCAAATACTTATTGGGCAGGTTGCCCTAATTACAGGTGTGGGCCTACATGGATGAGTCTGAGATCTACATGTATTATTTACTGTATGTAGACAATATCAGAAATGATTCATTGAGTTGCTTATCATATAACCCCATGCATTGATGTATTAAGGACTTTAACCAACTAACCATCCTTGGAATAGGTGACTTTTTGACTTTGTTATTATTATCAACAAAATAAAAGAGAGATTACGGTTCAATGACGGTACAAATTTTAAAGATAAAGACCAGTTCTGGTCATGCGATTGCATTGTGAAAGAAATGTTGAGGAATCGATCAGAAAAGGTTGATCATCTAGCATATTCAGTAAGTATTGGTGTGTACTACAAGGTTCTGGAATCATCAAAATGATAAGAAATTTGGCCCAGTCTTCGTAAAGCTACAAGCATTGTACACATAAAGATGTACAAGTGTATATGGGACTACGCACACGTGCGCGACATGTGCGTATTATCTATTTGGTCTCAATAGATAAACTAATTTACCAAATATACCAATAAGTAGGCGGGTTCCTGGCAAAATGTTTACCGGTATCATCATGTATTATTCAAAACATATTCTTTCACATGATTGGTAATTAGAGCTTCCATTTCATTTTTTGAGAGGGGGACATTTCCAAAACTGGTCTTTACCTTAAACAAAAACAAAATTCTATTTGGTTTGAACGGGGTGTGCCGCTCAATTAAGCCTTGAAACCCCTACCCATTTTTGAGGGTCATTTGGGGGATTTTTCTCGAAGTAAGGCCCATTTTCCACCATTTTTTGGTGTTGGAAATTTTGAAAAAACGGGCCCATGCTTACTGCTTAGTGATATTTTTGTTAAAAATGGGACCCATTAGAGCGGCACATCCTCACTTGGGCGGAAGAACACAAAAGTGAAATGTAAATGAATGTTTTAATGTGCTGAAGGACTTTTCATGTACACTGCACATCTATCAAACAAGTACTGGTGTATTTTTTCCTCAAAACGTTGAAATGCTTGAATACAAATGAACGTAAACCTACACCTGTACATGTGCACCCAGAGACAAAACTTGTATGCCTACAGAGTGAAGAGCATCAGGGCTCTACAATGTATGAAGCGTACTCCTCTTCTACATGTATGTACGCACCTGTTTTATTTTTCAACTCATGTCTCTCAATCATCTTCAATAACAGGTGCTCTAGTTCTCTTCCATCTGGAGTAATGATTATAGAAGGATAAAGAGAAAAGTACACTCTGCTGGGTCAAAAATTCACATTTCCAAAGTATTTTTTATATCTTTGTACGTTTATTTTCCCCTACTTTTATGTCCCCCTGTACTTGTATGTCTCCCTATACATGTTTGTATTGACTAAGATTAATATTGATAATGGTATTAATGATTTAAATCCATTTCTTTAATATAGTGTGATGTTTTGAAATGTTATTAATTTTGTTTTTAGCCCAGGAGGGTAACTCTTTCTAATTTTTCAGTTTCCTTAGAATTATTCATTGTACTATGTGCTCCTGCAGTGTGTTTGATTTTTTCTAAATCATACTTTTGACATTAACAATTATTGGCAAACTACATGTAGATATAATTATAAAGAGACTCTGTATCATTTCTTGTACAGTTTGAATGGACGAAGAACGATGACAAGGTGATGCATGCTATCGAGGTGGGTGATATTGAGAAGCTTCAGGTAACTCTCGCTAAGAAAGGAACATCACCTACCAAACTAGATGGAGATGGAAGAACACCGTGAGTACCGGTATTACTATTCTCTAACCTGTCGTCTTGTACCATAGTTTTAACTCAAACAGATTACACACTCAATCCAATTAATATGTAACCCCATTATTTGGAATTTTCCATTATATCATAGAGAGGAATTCATACATATTTGTATCTACCTACATGTACACTGTATAGACATGAAGAGGTCCCACTTTGTACATTTTGAAATAATCAGTCCTACAGCGATGGAGGTGCTACATAAATAGCCTTTGTTTCCCCTTTTCAAAGAATACTTCCACCGGTGTATCATGGAGTGCGCTGCTTGTGTATAAATGAACACTGATTACATAACACCGGAGTGTTGGCTCAGTCAGTAGAGCGTCCGCCTCACAACCGGGAGGTCGTGGGTTCGAACCCCGGCCGCGTCATACCAAAAGACGTTAAAAGATGGGAGTTGTTGCTACCTTGTTTGGCGTTCAACAATAAGGGATAGAGCAACGTCGATCTGGCGCTGCTCAGTGGCTGCCGGGCTCACGATCAATTGGGCAAAAAGAATTTCCGTTTCGGTTTAATACAATTTGGAGTGGACTATTAGGCTATATTATTATTATTATTTTGCATTTCACAATGTGGTCTGCAATGACCTTTATCTGTTCATGCTCAGACTGCAACTACCGGTATGAACTGGCTTAAGCATGCAGCAACACAAACCACCACAAGTACACATGTTTATTAGTTGTAACAGGCAAAATATTTGCATATTTTTAAACATGTATCTACAGCACATTCATTTTTTTAAAATGGGAAACATAGGCCTAAAAAAAAAAAGATGTTGTATTGCCCTTTGCGACTGACCCAAAAATCTTGAAATCTACGGTTTACTTAAAAAAAAAGTTTTTTAGAAAAAAAATGTATTAAAGCATTCCAAACTGATTAATATCAGCCCAAAGAGGGAGTACAGAACGACCGACCCATGTTTTGGTACCTAAAGGGCAATACAACATCTTTTTTTTAGGCCTTCTATAGATGAGGATATTACTTTTATGTAATGCTGTTCTTTTTCTTCTTTGATACAGCCTTCACGTGGCAGCACAGAAGGGACAGTATCCATGCCTTGAAGTCCTGCTTCAGCTAGGGGCTAACCCAAGGGCATCTGACGGCCAAGGTAAGCACTACCAAGTCAAGAGGATATTGATTAATAGCTCACAAATTATCTCCCGGTGGTTCTACAATGCAGGCCATCTTTAAAGGTAGTGCTTAGCTTCATCAGGAACTACATGTAGTAACCGTGAGACTCCGCCAATGGTTGATTTGTGTGTCTATCTTTTGAAACGTATCCAAATTATGAAGTTTTTAAAAAAGTTTCAAGCAAAATATTGTGATAAAAGAGAGATAAAAAGTAAGCCTCTGTCTTATCTCTATCAATGAGATTCTTTAACGATGTGCATCTATTTTTTAAAACAATTTCCCTCAAATATTTTTCTTGTTAAAAGATTGATGCAAAACATTCCTGAAAAAACCCAAACAAAACAGAAATTTAAAAAAATGTCAAAAGATAGCATGAACCTGCTATTAAAACTGTCTGGTTGTAAAATACAGATTCTGCCGCTGTTTCATTGACTGCTGTCATTTAGAAGTACCTGGGGAAGAGGGGTTTTTAAGTACCTCTAATCGGTGGGGGTTATTAGGGGGTGTGTGAGAAAAGGTTTCATTAGAGAGGAAGTTGATGATTGATGGCTTGGCTTGGCTAGATTTGGTCATGGTAAACTGTAATCAGTGAGAGATGCATTCAAGTGAGTTTCACTGAAATATAATGTGATTTACTGGAACTCTGAAGCACATGTATATTGACTATGGGAACTGTTAGATATGGTACTACTTGGGTACGACTTCAAAATATGAAAAACAAACACAATAAAAATAAAAAAACTATTTTGTAAAAGGAATCATAAAAAAACTCTTGGAAATTGTTGAACAAGAATTTTTCTCATTGAATCTTTGTGCTAAAAAAAGTAGCAGACTTTCTTTTAGTGGAGTCAATCATGTATATATGCTTGTTGAGTGGCAAGGTCTGACAACATACCAGTGTTAGCTTGATCCTAAAATCCTAATATTATTTCAATGAACAACATTATTCTTGAGTGTTTCAAGAGCTTGTCTGTCTTGGTAGGTCTCTGTATTACCTGTGTCTTATTTTTTGTCTTCATATTTCTTTCTTCATTATCTCTATACTCGCTGTAATTTTATTTTCTCCATTTTTCATTTCTAGAGGATTTCTGTACTTTCCTCCCTCTTTATTTGCGTTCTTCTCTGTCTCTCTTTTATCATTATTCTTCATTGCCTTGCATGGATATATTTTTCTCTGATTTTTTTTTACTTCAGAAAGTATTCCTCATTTGTGGGTTTCTTACTCTCTGTGTGTCTCATTTTCTGTGACTCTGTCTGTCTGTCTACGTGTGTTCACACTCCCTTTACAGTACTGATCTCCTTTGCTGTGCTCCTGAATCTATTTTAAGATTTCATCAGAAACACGTGTGAAAATGTCTGGAATGATGGGAATCATCAAGAGATTTGTAATCTTATGAAAGAAAACGCATTTATGACTATCTTTACATACATGTGCGTTTCCTGGTTGTCCATTGGGAGGCTGTTGAAGTGCTAGAATGTTTTACATCTCATCCAGAGGAAATAGATGATTGAATCAATCCAACAAATTAGATCGAGAAGCTTAGCATGTGTTCGAACATTATAGTACCGATTGAGCCTACTTTCAGTATGGGCAAGTGTATTAAGGGTCATGGGATTCTGGAATATGAGTACTAATTTTGTATATTAGATGAGCATGTTAAACTACATATGGTGTAGATGACACCGGATGATCTGTATTTGTTTATAGCAGTGTGTTCATGTTATGGTCTATCCACATTTATGACTTGTCTTGGACATATACAAAAAAAATGTTAGTGCATAGTTGCATACTATGTACATGTACAGTGATACTGGATGAATCTACATACATGTATATCTAGTTTTTATAACCATTGACAACTAACGGTACTCACATTTCATTTCCTACACAAAAGTGACAGTTCATGTAATAACATTCAGAGAATGAAATTTTCTGTGTGGGCCCATTTAGTTTTGTAAATCCAGTTATAGCATTGTGAAATCAAGCATGAAACAAACTCTTGAATGATGAATTGATTAATGGAGTACCGTAGATGTCTACACTCTACATTGATGTTTTTGTGCATCTTCAATCAACCGTTCTATCGGTTCATTATGCTTCTGATTTGAACTTCACAACCTAGTAAACAATCAATGTTCATCTAAATATTGAGCTGGAAAAGTTTCTGATAATGAATGAAGCTTCATGAACCTACTCGTGCACACAGCTAATCAAAATTTAAAAGTGAAAAGCGGAATATACCCCCAAGTACGTTTTGTGTTGTGTTGTCCGTTAATTTGAATTGCAATTTTCTTTGTATCCCATTTTATGTCATGTTTAATCTTCCATCAGGTTGTACTGCATTACACTGTGCTTCAAAGGGAGGTCATTTAAACTCTATGCACAGGCTGATAAAGGCTGGAGTACCTATCAATGCACAGGACTTCAATGGCAAGACTGCATTGCACTTCTCTGGTAAGCCTGGCTAGGAGTCTAATGTACAAGAACCGTTTTAGTCGCCCATATACATGTACAGATGTCATAAATGTGCAATTTAGTCTAGTACAATGAAAATATTAAAGAGAGAACTAAGGATGATTAGCCCTCCAAACCTTATTGAAAGGTGATTATAGTGCCTTTAAACTGATTTGGGATCCTCCAACCCCCCCCCCCCCCCCCCCAAAAAAAAAAAAAAAAAGAAAAAAAGAAAGAAGAAGACAGTCAGGGTTAGGGTCATAAACTCATAATCCTCAAAATAATTTACTTTAACTGTAAGACACTAGGCAAGTCTACTTTGAAGTAAATGTGGCTCTTGAGAATGATTTTTTTTTTATCACATGCAAGTTATTTCCTTCCATACTTATGAACATGTATGTTTCTTTCAACAGCAAAGATTGCATTATTAACTAATAGCCATACTACAGCTTGATCAGACCAAATATCAAGAAAACTCCCTTCAATATATTAGTGATTACATAATAATTTTCCCATGATACCTGTGACACATGGAACACAGGAATTACTGCATTCATGTAGCTAAAACTTGCCCTCGTTCATTTAATTAACATTGTGTTTAGTCAGTGTAGTTGGGGTCACTTATAAACTCTTTGAGGCCATTATAAGCTTAAACATGTACATACATGAGGTTACATGATGTTTAATGTGGTTTGTGTTGTGGGGGTCACCTAACCCGTTGAGCTCTGCATAAGCTTAGACATCCTGTCTAAGTATGGCATTGGACTGAATGCTTGTTAAATCATCTTGAACACACATGGTGATCAGTCTACCTCCATACACATGTTGTCATATATTCAAATAAAACATTATATAATATTTGCAAATGATGTTGACAATAATCACCTGATATACATGAAGTTGACTGATACATGTAAGCATGATGTGTTATGTATGTTCTTCGTTCGTACCTCACTTTGTGTGCGTTTTTATAAATACAACTGTTATCTTATAATACTCCCAAACTTCCATATATGTGTGATATGAAAAAAAGGATACATTTATAAACAAATGATATTGAGCATTATCATGAAAAGAAAAGCTTTTGACGGTTTTCTCATAAGCTTTTGACATAAGGTCATATGAATATTAAATCATCCATGACTTAGAATCCTTACCAATCACAGAATTACTTCCCTTGTCTATGTTACAGCTGGTAGTGGTCATATAGAGAGTACCATTCTGCTACTTCAATGCGGAGCTTCTGTTGATATACCCGATGAGGTGAGTTCAATGAACTATTTTACAAGACCTACATGTAGTAGATACAGTGCTTTATTCAATGGACTTCCAATGAGGAGGTCTGGGCCCTGTCTTACGAACAGTAACTTAATTAACATATCTTTGTTGTTGTATGTATGAAAGAATGTCAAATGGGGGATAAAAACGTATTGTGCATAAGTGTTGGCAAATGTAGATTAATGTCTTGCCGAAGGACATTAGGGCCCTAGCGGGACTCGAACTGTGAACTACACCTGTATGTGATCCACAGTCCGACAACGTATCCACTAGACCTGTATCCTGTCTCCCAAGCATGCAGTGAAATATCCTTGATACACCTAAAAACTAACAGTTTAGAGTGGATATCCCAGCTGACTGAAAGCAGCGAGCCTGACAGGACAGGAGACAGCATCAGGAGGCCAGAGATCTACAAGCCCAAAGGCCTCCAATCTGTGACCAGGATTCATGTTGGTTTCACCCTGTGTTGTGGTTTTGTGAGCCTTTGGTCAAGGAGATCTTCAGGCGTACAATATATTTACTGCTCCCTTGGTCAACTACTCAGCTCTAGGATAAGGATAGAAATGGGATTGATAACCTTTAGACTGTAATCAAATGGAAAACAGAAAATTGAGATCAATGGCAAATCATTTATGGCAAGGATGAAAAAGGATCTTTTCATGATAAAAGATCATTTCGTAACTGAAGTCATTCCTTACTTTTCAGACAGATTTGAGGAAATTGATTATCTTTTTGTACCTGTCTCATGCTTTCTGGCAAATATCTCACATAAAATGCAACACATAAGGAATGAAGATCCCAACCTCTTTATTTTGTAGAGTAATAGGGTATCCTCGTGTCATTTTATGGGTTGGTTTCATAGTTTGTTTTGTAATGGTAGGCATGTTACTAAATACCCATGCCAAATACAATGTGAACTTCATGTAGAACAGTTTACTCAATACATAGACATATTTTTTTAAATAAATATATTTGACTACCTGTCATTCCACCTCCTTCTACCCCACTCTTCTCCCACTCCACGTGTGACTTTAAAATCACTTTCATTCTCAGCCCCCCACCCACCCCCCCCTCTCTTTTTTTTCTCTCTCTCTCTCTCACTCCTCTCACCCTCTCACCCTCTCATTCTCTCTCTCTCCCTCCCTCCCTCCCTCCCTTCTCTCTCTCTCTCTCTCCCTCTCTCTCTCTTTCTCCCCCTCTCTCTCTCTCTTTCTCTTTCTCTCACACACACTCACACACTGGCCTCTTGCCCTCTCCCTTTTCCCCCCATCTGCCCCCCTTCTCCTCCCCTTCCATGTAATGTATACTAGATAACACATGTGCCTGTAATTCATTGATCAGCCATGGTAGTGGTTACCTGTCCTGACTGACTGTATGATTAAATGTCTGCACCATGCCAATTTTGACCCATATCTCTTTCCTGTATCTATCATCATCACCTAGAGGTCTAGGGTCTACACCCAATGGCTTTCAAAACCAGATGTTAAACTCATCTATCGCAAAGTTTTTTTCCTAAAAAGGCAGCAACGAAGCTGCCCTATAGCTGCTGCACATGCTGAGATATGGCTTGAACATTTTTTTTTTTCACATACATGTTTCCTATATGCCCTTGATACATGTACTAAAGAACACCTAGCTACTACAGTCAAACCTGCTTTAGTGACCACCTGTCTACAAAGACCACATTTTTTGTTTCCCCTGAAAATGGCTTCTCATCGAAACATGCACTGAAGGAACCTGTCTACAAAGACCACTTTTTGTGTTTCCCTTGGGCAGTGCAAGTTATTATAAAAGTTCTTAACCCTTACTGTACTGGGCTATTTTGAGCACCCTCTGACTGGGGGGGGGGGGGGGGGGGGGGGGCCTGGGAGGCCCCCCCTATGATCTCGGCTGTCGATTGTTCGATGAACACGAAAATTTGCATGCTTGTAGATATTTACGTAAGGAACAAGATGGTATAATTAGTTTTTTCCGAATATGCAAATTTTTTCGTTAGCCTAATTAATTATGCAAAATATGCTAATTTTATGCATTTTACAGAAAACGTGTCAAACTCCACTTTTTGAATGTTGAAACTCATTATTCATATGAAACTTCTTTTCTAACACAAAAAGTTATTTTAATGAATTAATAATGATAATTTATGCAAATTTTGATGCAATTTTTAATTTTTTTGATTTTGTTTTGATGACATGCGCATACTAATTGTTATGTAACGCCTTACAGGTATATTCGATTTCGACAAAAATGGTATCAAAATGTGCGTAAGACTTGAGGGAAAAAAGTCATGAAACGACAATTCAAAATTCCAAGCGGTTGCGGCGCAATCTTCGAAAATGTCGAGGGGGGGGGGGCCTCCCAGGCCCCCCCCCCAGTACAGTAAGGGTTAAATTAGACTTTTGTAATTCAAGGCAATTCATATCACCAGTACTCTGTCCTTGTTTACCACATATGAACCGGTTTACTAATCCTGTGAGCAATCCCCATACCCAATCATGTTCGGTGTTTAATAATCAAACAGTCCTTGTACCGGGTCTCTATCGGATTTTCATAAACAAACTAGTTAACTTGATTCCTAACTGCGACTTGAAATCTCTGGCCTAATTATAGGTCCCACCTGGGTGGAAGCGTTTATGAGCCGATTAAGTTTCCCCTTCGCTATTAATCTAACAACTTCCCCCCCTTCCCCTTCACTTCATCACCCGCCCTGGAAATGAGTTATAATAGCTCTACCCCAATTCTTTTTATGCATGTTCTACATGTAGTTGAACACAATGCATTAATTTGATCATATTGTGATGCTGCGTTCACAATTTGAGGTTAAAGGTAAAGATCAGTTTTGGAAATGTCCCCCTCTCAGAAAATGAAATAGTATACAAATAATGAATGGTTGTGAGTTCAACAGTGCGAATATGTTCATGAGTTGAAAGATTAACATTCTATTCAACGAGGCGTCAGCCGAGTTGAATAGAATTAACGTTAATCTTTCAATGAATGAACATATTTGCACTATTAAACAAATGAAAAACATTCATTATTTGTTTTATACAACATCGAAGAAGACCTAATAGAACGTTAATCAACAAATTATGCTTTACTCCTTATAAAGATAAATTAAAGTTCGAGTCAAGCTTTCTCGATTACATGCAGATTGCCTTCGCGTCAGATACACGCAGGGATACGCGCACATGCAGCAGAGAGGTACGCAGTCTGCATATAACCAAAAATGCACGGCGCATATAACCAAAAATGCACGACCGTGCAATATACCATCTATTGAATATCATGTGACCAACAATCATCCAATCAAATGACAAGGATCCACGTAGGTGTTGTATAAAAGCTCATAATTACCAATCATGTGAAAGAATATGTATGACTAATACATGATGATAACCGCGTACTAATTGATATATTTGGTAAATTATCAATCGATCTGGCCTGGATAGATATAACAACTGCACTTCAACATTGAACATTTGGGCATATATTTGCCATCTAAACCTATGAAGGCAATAATTAAACATTATTGAATGGATATTTTGCACCCCAAACCACACAAATAATCTTTCCGTGCGGCGGTGTATCTATCATGGGTTAGATAAAAGAAAGACTTCAATATGTTTCCAGTGCCAGACTAGTCTATACAGTGTTAAACGGTTGCCATGGAGCTAATGAGCAATGTCCTATGAACAGTAACTTCAAAGATTGACTTTAAGTTGGACTTAACTATGGCAGGCCATTCATGTCACTGTTTGCTCTCACCATTTACTGATATTGGCCTCTCAAGAGGCGTATAAATCATGGTTGTATATCTACAGAATTTACAATTTTTAATAGTTCATTATTGAAGAAAAAAATATTATCTAAAAGATCATTATAGTGAGAGCAAACAGTGGCCATAGTTAAGTCCAACTTAAAGTTAATCTTAGTCTTTGTGAAACACTCCCCAGAACTGGGTAGTTTTGCAAAGCTATCGTGTTTGACAAAGCGATCCTTCTGTCAATCGGTGACTACGGTATCATTTTGTGAGGCAATGTAAATGTATCAATCATAGAACGTCATATCAGAGGACCATCATATCGCTTGTGGCTTGACCATAGGAAGTTAATGTCTAGGGGCGGCCTCTCTTGTATGCTTGGCCCCTAGCTGACTAATTAATGATTACTGTGTATCTTTCTTATACACTGTAGGGTGCTCTTGAGTTACTAGCATGGTATAATGTACAGCATCAACAGCCTTTTTTTTAAAGAGGCAACAAAATATCCAAAAATAATTAACTTGCAAAGCTCCAACTGGACCAATGTAGAGATTGAATTTATATATGGTGAGAAAAGACAGAGAAGATATCTTCACCGTCCATCCATAAATGATATTACCAATTATATCTTCTACCTGATATTTTACAAATTAGTAAATAATAATAATAATAATAATAGTGAGTTCTTCTGTAGCACTCATGTCTGTCAGACTTGACACTCCTGGCTCTCCCTAAAAGACATTTCTTTGAGTTTAGTTTATAAAAATAAGTAGCCAGATACTACATACTGTACATGCACAAAATACGGGGTACACTGTAACAGTTTGAAGCTGCTATTTTTTTCAAGTATAGTAATGAGAGATAAAAAGATTATCAAGACCCTTGGTTGTGATCTAAACACCTTTTAATTTTGTGTGGTTTTCCCTGTCCCTGTCAATTTCTAGCTAAAAATTTAAAGAATTGGGTCTTTTTAAACAATTAAATTTATAGCCCAAAGACGTAAACAACTACTTTGTATTTCACGCAGCGAATAACATTACGGGAGCAGAATTTCTATTTACGGCAAGCCTCAGCTATGCCAAAATGTGAGGAATAAACCCCTCTGCAACCAGTCAAATGGTATGTTGACAAGGCTGTGAGGAGGATTGGGTGGGGTCTTTGCAAGACTTCCTGCTTCGCAACACCTTGAGGGTTGTGACCCGTCAGACAAGACATCCTCTTCCTCTTCTCTCTCTTCCTTCCTCTCTCTCATCAATGGATGCATCGATGATGAGGTGAAAGAGAAGAAGAGTCTTCCCAAGACTGTAACCGGTTGTACGTAATATGCTTCTGCCAAAAATGCTCCACTGTCAATACTCTACACTAACCTAATTCCTTACTTCAAGCCTGGACGTACCAAACACTTTTAAACTTGACCTTAACCCTGACCTTAAATCAACTATGATACCCTGTATCTTTTATGAAATAAAGCGCAGAGCAATAGACAGGTTTAATAACACGTTCAAATCTATAGATGTTTCTGTCCGGGGACCTTGTGACAAGTTATTCCATTATTTGACTACAATACTTGGAATCAAGTTTGCACACTGGTACATTACACGTTGTTATGTTGCCTCAGGCGAGCTTTCAGGTTGATAAGAACAACCTTTGTTTAAAAAAGTACCGTAAATAACGTTGTATTAACCGCCCTCGTGTATTAACCGCACCCCTCTTTTTCGCCCTAAAAAAAAAAAGAAAAAAAAGAAAAAAAAAAGATTTTTTTTTTTTTTTTATTTTTCTTCTTTTTTCTTCTCCCCCTGAATAAGTGTTGTAACATCACAGATATTTTCAATTCCGTTTGAACGCTAGTTAAAACAGGAGAGTGTTCAACAAAAATTAATCACTTTTGCCAAAGTTTGAATATAAGAATAGTGGTCGGGATTGGGCAGGCGCACGGCCGACCAGCAGGGGGGATCTTCACCCACCATTCCTGATGAAAAGCACTGCTTTCGTCCGGCACTAATTTCACATGAAAACGTCATGAAAAGATGTACTTACATTCATATTCCTGTCCTTAATCGTGTTTTATTTGAAAGTGTACATGAATCTTTGTTTCAATTTGACATTAAATGATTATTTTGTCAATATTTTGTCCGGTGTTGTTGTGTAAAATTGAGACTCATGCAAGCTGCCATATTGGATTTTCAATTCAGGCTCTTTCATTACTGTTTGTTATAATTGTTTATTTTTAAAAGGTTAAAAAAAAAATTCTCGTAATTTTCCAGAATAAATAAATTACAATACTATAATATATATTTATTTCATTATTTATATTGAAAATTTGGCGGAAATTGTTGCACTTATGTATCATGTAACCAACATACATACACACACTCAAAATATGAAATCCCATCCAATTCCCACCACCAGACATATATTTAGAATCAACAAACATCCATCTTCACGTAAGTTAAAATCATCAATCAACCAGAAATATTACAATAATAATAGTTCAAAAAATAAAATATTGCATATTTGTAAATTCGTGACAAGTATTTTCATACAAGATATCGCTAGATATATATATTTTTTTTTTTCGTCACATATTTCTTTATTTCACTACATGAATTATCACACGTGGGGCAATGCAAATTTTTTGTCCACCGCACAACAATCCCAACACAATTATGATCGACTTGGCAGTGACAGAGCACAATACCAGGCCCCAAATTTCATATTTTGCATCACCGGAATTACATGAAAGTTTATCAGATTCAAGATTATAGTACAACATTCACATTAGAAATATTTTTTCTAATGTCAGAACTTCTGATGGATGATTTGAAAAGCGTTAAAAATGGTGTCATTTTCAGGACAATGGTATCTAACTAAGCCAAGAACTTCAGCCTCAGTGACACAATTTGCAGGTAACCCGACACATGCTCCGCCGACGATTGCTCCGCCGACATTTACTCCGCAAAACGCGACAATTGCTCCGCGACATTTGCTCCGCGACATTTGCTCCGACGTCAAATGCTCTGCCGACAGGTGCTCCGCCGACAGTTGCTCCGCCGACAGTTGCTCCGCCGACAATTGCTCCGCCGACAGATGCTCCGCCGACAATTGCTCCTCCGACAATTGCTCCGCCGACAATTGCTCCGCCGTCAATTGCTCCGCAAAACGCGACAATTGCTCCGCCGACATTTGCTCCGCCGACATTTGCTCCGCCTGAAGCGACACTTGCTCCGCCGACAATTGCTCCGCCGACAATTGCTCCGCCTGAAGCGACACTTGCTCCGCCGACATTTGCTCCGCCGACATTTGCTCCGCCCAAAAAGTGTCCCATAAACTACAAATGCTACTAGTACTACGAGAAATGCTTCGCCGACAGTATTTTCTTTACATCTATTTTTTTCGTTTCTTTTTTTCTTCTTCATTTTCTGAATGCATTTCTTGAAATAATGTAGATGAAATGAAATGAATGAATGTTGATGAAGTGGGAGGAAAAAGGAGTTACCTAAAAGTCATTTCGAATATACTGAAATAACTTTCCATCTATCACTGTACGTCCCATATAATGTATACTAAACACTCATTACATGTCGTGGGAAGTTTTTTAAAAAAAGTAGAGCAGCAAGCCACATTCCCCAATACGCGCATACCTCCTAGTTAATTTCAAGTAGCTCATCAATATGTAATACCTGAAATTACCTCGATCAATGCATCTTACTAGGTAAAGCATTATACAATGTAATAGGTCATCATGGAAGTTTAGAAAATAAGTAAGGGGGATTTACCAAGTGTTGATCTTTTTAAGAGTTTTATAAAGAAACAAAAAGATATTGAATATTTCTCAGCGAAAAAAAGGAACAAGCTTGTTTCGCATTTTAAGAAATGGCGATTTGACTTATGATACTCATGTTGATTTAACTTTTATTCCTGTGCCCCCTCACTCCCCTTTATGCACTGGAGTTCAAACTATGATTTATATGTGTACAGTGTATTTTGTTTACTATAATGTTTTTTTAACTTTCTTGTCCTTTCATTATTGTTAGTTGTTCTTATACATATTGGTTTTTTTGTTTGTCTAATTATTACCAATGACTTGTAAATATGTAATTTTTATATGATTGAAAATTTAATAAACACACAAATATAAAAAAAAAAGTTTAGAAAATAAGGGCACTTATATACGTAAGGAAGAGAACCCATTTAGACGGGAAAATGAGATGGCAGCCTTTCTGCTTATTCACATTTATACAAATCATTTTGTTGCAGTTTGATGTTAGTTCTTCATGATAAGCCAATTGCTCTTCTTCCGGTGGCTTCGTGAGTCCCTTAAATTATTTAGTGAAAACAAAGTACTCGAATGAAACGGAGTGTTTTGCACACTAACATATATATATTAAAGCTACATACACTTAACTAAAGGAAAGAAACCTTTAGAAAATGGACTGGATATTATTGAAAATATTATTCTAAACAAGAATGTACTACATGATTGTATTACTTTACGTTTCAATTTCACGAGAGGAATAGAACTCGAGAGGGGGAGCAGAGAAGAAGTGATGGAAATGAAAGAAGACTAATAGCATGAGAGGAAAGAAAAGAGCAAAGAAGACAAGAAAACGGTGTAATCAGGAAAAGGAGGAGCATGGGAGAGAGAGAAAGAGAGAGAGAGAGATAGCCTTGAGCTTTGGATCAGCTAATGAGTAATACATGAAACAGATTTTGAGCGGAGTAATTATCTTTCGCCGGAGAACTTGCGTAAGGAGCTATAATTTTATTTTTATTTTTTTTAAATCATTATGTTATTAGTCTTCTTTCATTGAGGTAATTTCAGGTCTTACATATTGATGAGCTGTTTGAAATTAACTAGGAGGTATGCGCGTATTGGGGAATGTGGCTTGCTGCTCTACTTAAAAAAAAAAAAACTTCCCATGACATGTATGGGCGGCCAAAGGGGCCAATATCAACAGTCACAAAAACAAACAAAGATGCATACAAACAAACAAAGAAGCATACAAACAAACAAAGGACAGAGCAAAATAGACAAAGTACCCAGAAGAAAGGACCAATTAACAAAGAATAAATCAAAGGTCAGAGCAAAATAGACAAAGTACAGGCCAGAAGAAACAGAGGGCGTTTTGATTTACGGTAAGCAAATAGACATCAGGCACGAAAAGGAGAAAGGACAAACTCAAACAGACATCACATCATCTACGAACTGACCCTCAAAGGACAACAGAGGGCGTTTTGGTTTACGGTAAGCAAATAGACATCAGGCACGAAAAGGAGAAAGAACAAACTCAAACAGACATCACATCATCTACGAACTGACCCTCAAAGGACAACAGAGGGCGTTTTGGTTTACGGTAAGCAAATAGACATCAGGCACGAAAACGAGAAAGGACAAACTCAAACAGACATCACATCATCTACGAACTGACCCTCAAAGGACAACAGAGGGCGTTTTGGTTTACGGTAAGCAAATAGACATCAGGCACGAAAACGAGAAAGGACAAACTCAAACAGACATCACATCATCTACGAACTGACCCTCAAAGGACAACAGAGGGCGTTTTGGTTTACGGTAAGCAAATAGACATCAGGCACGAAAACGAGAAAGGACAAACTCAAACAGACATCACATCATCTACGAACTGACCCTCAAAGGACAACAGAGGGCGTTTTGGTTTACGGTAAGCAAATAGACATCAGGCACGAAAACGAGAAAGGATAAACTCAAACAGACATCACATCATCGTACGAACTGACCCTCAAAGGACAACAGAGGGCTTAGGCTCGCAAGTAATAACAGCTGCGTATGTATTTCATTTAAAGACCGTCAATACTGGGCCAGAAGGGATTAGACCACAAAGCGATAACGAGGTCACTGACAGGTGGCTATCTCCTTAACTCAGCTCTCAACTAACATAAGAAAAAGAGGGTGGGGGACCAAAAGGTACCGATTGGGGAAGTTTTCTATATAGAGGGACAGTGGCGTACGCAGGATTTTTTCAAGGGGGGGGGGGAGTTTGGTAAAAAAATACACATATAATACACACATAACAAAAACTCAAGAGGGGGGGGGGAGGCGTTAACCCCCCAAACACCCCCCCCCCCCCCCCTGCGTACGCGCCTGTAGAGGGAGCAAGTAGCTACAACATTACAAGTAGGACAGTGGGGCTTTAATCAATGATTATCCATCCAATTGCATAGACCATTTTGCCCAATTAAGACTGGGGCCAAAATGCCCTGTTGATTAATCATTATCGCTTCGTCTTCGATTATCTTTTTTTATTGTAATTGTCAGTCACTCGTTTTTTTTTGTTTTTTTGTTTTTTGTTTGGGGGGGGGGGGTCATTTGCCTCCCTCCAAGGACCCCCTATTATACCCTCCCTCCACCCCTCCTATTATTTCATGAATATTCATTACGCAGGGTCGGGGAAAGTCTAGATTCTCTTGAATATTCAATATGGTCGAGGCGGGAACAGCTGTAGACGGCTTTCATCGAAAGGGTGCGGTGCGGTGCGGCGCGGTGTGCTCAACGCACCCATTCGATAAAGAGAGCGGAGTACCGTTTTAACACACCCTTTCGATAAAAGCGGGGGGGGGGGGGCTTTTCTCGAAAGGGTGCGTCGACTAGTCTTTCGTATCAGTCGTTTAAAATGAGGATCTGGGACAGAAGGTAATAGTTGCCAATTTAAGTATATCGAAAATGTATTAAATAAAATGGAATGGTCTTGATTACAGAGTGGTCTCTTTCGTTGTTACTATGTTGATGGGGGAGACAGAGAGAAGGAAAAATGGGAAAGGGAAAGGGAAGATAAAAGGAAAGAAAGAATAATAAGAAGAAAAGAGGGAAACGGGGGGGGGGGGGGGGGGCGAAGGGCTCTTGCCTCCTCCTCACCCCCCCCCCCCCCCCCGCCAAAAAATAAATAAGAGAGAGAGAGAGAGAGATTGGAAAGCGAAAGGGAAAGAGAAGATAAAAGGAAAGAAAGAAGAGGAAGAAGAAGAAAAGAGGGAAACGGGGGAAGGGCGAAGGGCTCTTGCCTCCTCCCTCCCCCCCCCCGCAAAAAAAAATTAAGAGAGAGAGAGAAGGAAAGAGAAGAAAGAAAGAGAAAAACGAAAAAGAGGGAGAATACGAAAGAAAGGAAAAGAAAGAAAAGAAAGGAGGCAAGAGCCCTTCGCCCCTGTTTTCCTCTTTTCTTATTCTTTTTCCTCTTCTTTCTTTCCTTTTATATTTTCTTTCCCTCTCCCTTCTCTCTCCCTTTATGGCGGGAGGGGGGAGGGGGAGGTAAGAGCCTTTCGCCCTTCCCCCGTTTCCCTCTTTCCTTCTTCTTCTTCTTTCTTTCCTTTTATATTTTCTTTCACTTTCCCTTTCCCTTCTCTCTATCTCTCTCTCTCTCTCCTATTTATTTGTTGGCGCGGGAGGGGGAGGGAGGAGGCAAGAGCCCCTTTTTTCTTCTTATTCTTTTTCCTTTCCTTTTTTATTCTCTTTCCCTTTCCCTTCTCTCTCTCTCTCTCTTATTTATTTTTTGGGCGGGGGGAGGCAGGAGCCCTTCGCCCCCGTTTCCCTCTTTTCTTCTTCTTCTTCCTCTTCTTTCTTTCCTTTTATCTTCTCTTTCCCTTTCCCTTTCCCTTCTCTCTCTATCTCTTATTTATTTTTTTGGCGGGGGTGGGGAGGGAGGAGGCAAGAGCCCTTCGCCCTTCCCCCGTTTCCCTCTTTTCTTCTTATTATTCTTTCTTTCCTTTTATCTTCCCTTTCCCTTTCCCTTTTTTCCTTCTCTCTGTCTCCCTCATCAACATAGTAACAACGAAAGAGACCACTCTGTAATCAAGACCATTCCATTTTATTTAATACATTTTCGATATACTTAAATTGGCAACTATTACCTTCTGTCCTAGATCCTCATTTTAAACGACTGATGCGAAAGACTAGTCGACGCACCCTTTCGAGAAAATCCCCCCGCTTTTATCGAAAGGGTGTGTTAAAACGGTACTCCGCTCTCAACGCACCCTTTCGAGAAAAGCCCCCCCCCTCTTTTATCGAATGGGTGCGTTGAGCACACCACACCGCGCCGCACCGCACCCTTTCGATGAAAGCCGTCTACAGCTGTTCCCGCCTCGACCATATTGAATATTCAAGAGAATCTAGACTTTCCCCGACCCTGCGTAATGTATATTTATGAAATAATAGGAGGGGTGGAGGGAGGGTATAATAGGGGGTCCTTAGAGGGAGGCAAATGACCCCCCCCCCCCAAACAAAAACAAAAAACAAAAAACGAGTGACTGACAATTACAATAAAAAAAGATAATCGAAGACGAAGCGATAATGATTAATCAACAGGGCATTTTGGCCCCAGTCTTAATTGGGCAAAATGGTCTATGCAATTGGATGGATAATCATTGATTAAAGCCCCACTGTCCTACTTGTAATGTTGTAGCTACTTGCTCCCTCTACAGGCGCGTACGCAGGGGGGGGGGGGGGGTGTTTGGGGGGTTAACCCCCCCCCCTCTTGAGTTTTTGTTATGTGTGTATTATATGTGTATTTTTTTTACCAAACCCCCCCCCCTTGAAAAAATCCTGCGTACGCCACTGTCCCTCTATATAGAAAACTTCCCCAATCGGTACCTTTTGGTCCTCCACCCTCTTTTTCTTATGTTAGTTGAGAGCTGAGTTAAAGAGATAGCCACCTGTCAGTGACCTCGTTATCGCTGTGTGGTCTAATCCTTTCTGGCCCAGTATTGACGGTCTTTAAATGAAATACATACGCAGCTGTTATTACTTGCGAGCCTAAGCCCTCTGTTGTCCTTTGAGGGTCAGTTCGTACGATGATGTGATGTCTGTTTGAGTTTATCCTTTCTCGTTTTCGTGCCTGATGTCTATTTGCTTACCGTAAACCAAAACGCCCTCTGTTGTCCTTTGAGGGTCAGTTCGTAGATGATGTGATGTCTGTTTGAGTTTGTCCTTTCTCGTTTTCGTGCCTGATGTCTATTTGCTTACCGTAAACCAAAACGCCCTCTGTTGTCCTTTGAGGGTCAGTTCGTAGATGATGTGATGTCTGTTTGAGTTTGTCCTTTCTCGTTTTCGTGCCTGATGTCTATTTGCTTACCGTAAACCAAAACGCCCTCTGTTGTCCTTTGAGGGTCAGTTCGTAGATGATGTGATGTCTGTTTGAGTTTGTCCTTTCTCGTTTTCGTGCCTGATGTCTATTTGCTTACCGTAAACCAAAACGCCCTCTGTTGTCCTTTGAGGGTCAGTTCGTAGATGATGTGATGTCTGTTTGAGTTTGTCCTTTCTCGTTTTCGTGCCTGATGTCTATTTGCTTACCGTAAACCAAAACGCCCTCCGTTGTCCTTTGAGGGTCAGTTCGTAGATGATGTGATGTCTGTTTGAGTTTGTCCTTTCTCCTTTTCGTGCCTGATGTCTATTTGCTTACCGTAAATCAAAACGCCCTCTGTTTCTTCTGGCCTGTACTTTGTCTATTTTGCTCTGACCTTTGATTTATTCTTTGTTAGCCCTTTGAGTGCGAGCCCGCGCAAGGCGATTGTTTCCCCTGTGACGGAGCGATTTCGGTTACATCGCCAGTAATGGAAAATTTGGCGGTGCTTTTTACTTTCGTTGCTCATTGCGCCTCATTCAGTCATTTTCGTGCTTTTTAGTAAATGTAAAAATGAAAGATCAGACTTTTTTCTTTCTAAAAATATAAGTTTTGTTCATCAATACCAAAAATAAGGTCTGTTATTTTTGAGGGAAATTGCCGTCTTATTTTGCTGAAGCTTCACGTCTTTCCTTTTCAATACACTCGCAATACAAATTGCGTAAGCACCGCCGCACGCGCAGATCGGTCGATACCTCCATTCATTTCCCCATTGTCAATGATTGTCGTCTGCTAAAGCTCGGCCGATTATCAACTGAGCCATAAATAATAGGCCTTAGCCTTTGTTTTACATTGGTTTTCGACACGTTTTGTAACTTTATTCTGACCAACATTATGCCATGATCTACACTAAATGACCTTTCTTTTAAATGTGCAAATCAAATATAGGAATATTTGGGAAATGAATTTTGAGATGAACATTGTTTTATTCTCGGAAACAAAAATAATATTTACTTTGAATGCTTTCGACTTCGTTTCTCATGATTTGAAATATTCATTAAGTTTTAGATTTTGCCTCCAGCTTAAATTTGTTTATATTTTCTTAATCTATACATCTTTTAGAACCCTGTTTTGATATGAGGTTGCTGTATCAATAAAATATTAATTGAATTTTTGTACGCATATTTGATTTGTTTTCTTTGTAATTGAAAGAGCTAAATGAATGACAGAGATTAGAACAAAATCATAATTCATCATAATCATCTCTCTTTCTATCTATTTATCTATCTATCTCTGTCTTTTCTGTCTGTCTGTCTCTCTCTCTCTCTCTGTCTCCCTCTTCCCCCTCCCTCTCTGAATACGTCAGGAATTTCATGAAATTGGAATTGTGCTTCAGTGTGTTTTATTTCCGCATCGCGTTGTTGTGTTTTTTTTTTTCTTTTGAAAGGGTGTGGCTAATAAGGAGTTCATTCTTGGTAGTCTCATATTCATGGCTATACCGCCAGGGTTGCTCAAGACAAGAGTAATATTCTGTGGGGAGAGAGAGGAAGCGTAAGGGATCGTTTTTCAGGACATAACATTTGAACATTTTATATGCCCGCTCAAACTAAGACCGGCTTTAGGTTGATCAAGATATTTTACTCAAACCTGCTCTAGAATGGTTACATGCCCTCGTACTATTAGTTAGAGTGGTCGTTTGTATTGCCATGTAGATTGACCTATTGACCTACGTTTAGGCTTACATCCTCTTCTTTCAAAACGGTAAACTTCAAGAGTAGTTACTTCTTTACAATCTTTTGTTCCTCTTAGGGTGGGGGATAAGCCTTTCATAAAGGAGGTCCCTACATGAATGATTCGCCAAATTGGTCAAGTTTATAAAATGAACAGCGTATTGTCATGTAAATACCCTACATCGATAAGGCTTAGATTAGTATATGATGAACAAAATTCCCCACAGTAGGGTAGATAAATATAAATAAGTAATCAGGGTCGAAATAGAACTGGTAATACGACCCGTAATACGAATATCTGAAATGCAGAAGGGTGCATACGGAACTTGGAAGTAGCGTCAAGCAAGAATCCTGGCAAGAATATAGAACGGACGCGCGCGTACGCGTCCGTCTCCAGCTGTACGGGTATTTCAGGCCTTTTTTCGATCCGAACACTAACTTAGAGTAAAGTTGAAATGATATCACTTTTTTCTCGATTTTTTTCTACGTAACTATATTATTTTTTTAATAGATGAGATGAATGAATATATCTAAATAATAGTGCAAAGAACTTTAGCACATAATAGATAATAATAAGCTGGAAAACTTTGTCAACATATTAGGGATATATCTCGGCTTCTGTAGAAGCCCGTCGTCACAGACTTAACTACTCGCTCGGCTTCTGTAGAAGCCCGTCGTCTCCAAAGTGTTAATTGGTCCTTTCTTCTGGGTACTTTGTCTATTTTGCTCTGTCCTTTGTTTGTTTGTAAGCATCTTTGTTTGTTTTTGTGACTGTTGATATTGGCCCCTTTGGCCGCCCATAGACATGTAATGAGTGTTTAGTGTACATTATGTGGGACGTACAGTGATAGATGGAAAGTTATTTCAGTATATTCGAAATGACTTTTAGGCAACTGCTTTTTCCTCCCACATTATCAACATTCATTCGTTTCATTTCATTTACATAATTTCATGAAATGCATTCAGAAAATAAAGAAAAAAAGAAAGAAACAAAAACAACCCGTGAAAAAAAAATATTGTCGGCGAAGCATTTGTCGTAGTACTAGTAGCATTTGTATTTAATGGGACACTTTTTGGGCGGAGCAAATGTCGTCGGAGCAAATGTCACCGGAGCAAGTGTCGCTTCATGCGGAGCAAATGTCGTCGGAGCAATTGTCGGCGGAGCAAATGTCACCGGAGCAATTGTCGCTTCAGGCGGAGCAATTGTC
The DNA here is from genome assembly GCA_035222895.1 of Strongylocentrotus droebachiensis. Lineage (NCBI taxonomy): Eukaryota > Metazoa > Echinodermata > Echinoidea > Camarodonta > Strongylocentrotidae > Strongylocentrotus > Strongylocentrotus droebachiensis. The sequence continues at coordinate 150,443 of JAVYIG010002335.1, forward strand.
GGCGGAGCAATTGACGGCGGAGCAAATGTCGGCGGAGCAAATGTCGGCGGAGCAAATGTCGGCGGAGCAAATGTCGGCGGAGCAAGTGTCGCTTCAGGCGGAGCAAATGTCGGCGGAGCAAATGTCGGCGGAGCAATTGTCGCGTTTTGCGGAGCAATTGACGGCGGAGCAATTGTCGGCGGAGCAATTGTCGGAGGAGCAATTGTCGGCGGAGCATCTGTCGGCGGAACAATTGTCGGCGGAGCAACTGTCGGCGGAGCAACTGTCGGCGGAGCACCTGTCGGCGGAGCATTTGACGTCGGAGCAAATGTCGCGGAGCAAATGTCGCGGAGCAATTGTCGCGTTTTGCGGAGTAAATGTCGGCGGAGCAATCGTCGGCGGAGCATGTGTCATGGAACCAATTTGCAGCATGAATTATGTCTGTAACGTGTATAAACCGCACCCCCGACTTTTGATGTTTACCGGCGGTAAAAAAAGTGCGGTTAATACAACGTTATTTACCAGTCAGACCGCAGCGCGCGCGTTAATAAGGCTGAAAGCCGATTTTTACTCAGCGTCTCTTTGGTAATCTCGTGCATTCACGTGTGCTGAAATTCACGAGATTTTCCGTGAGATTTGTAAGGGTGTACAAACAGCTGCTTTTGTTGTCGATAACTTTAGTCAACATGGCAGCACGCAACGGTAATTACTCTAGAGATCTTCAGCTTCAGTTTGATATAAAATTTGCCATATTTCACAATTTTGAAACAATCTTTTTTCACCACTTTTATGGTCGTTATTTTTGTAACATTTCAACAGCTATTTTGTACCCGGAATTTCGCTTTTGGTTCCTGACTTTGGTACATAATTAATTTGTTTACTTTGAGATTCGTTGGAAAGATGAAAAGTCACTGATCAAAATAATGTCAAAACCTAATTGACGCAAAATCATGTTTTCTTTATAATCATAATAATTAAGACCCTAAAAACCCGGAAATTACCAATTTGTTCTTTCTATGATGGCGCGAAATTGTGTGATTTCATACTCGTGCACGCTCGCCGTCTGAGCAATGACAATGTATAACTGATTATTAAACTCCAGGGAGCTCCGCCGCGCCACAAACTGGTCGAAAAAAATAAGAAAAATGATTAAAAAAGAAATATTGTAGAAAATAATTATCAGAAGAGCAATTAACGTATTTGAACCAGGGTCCTTAGATCGTTGCCATGACTGCTTACGCGCACGTGCATTGCAGGCGCACGCCACAAAACTAGGTTACTAAATCTTGTTTTCAGAATGTTAATAAACCAAAGCGGAACATATATGACGTAGTTGACGTAGTTGACCAATCAGAACGCTGTATTATCACATCGGCAAAGTTGACTACTTTTTTTAATTATTCATAAACATGAGCGTGATTTTGTTTGGTTCCTGACTTTGGTACAGCGTAAAATAAAATAATTTTGATATCATTGTAAAGAAAAATATTTATGCTTTATGCTGATTATAACATCTTCTTGACGCAAGAATGATTTCTATGTGAAAATCAGCCCTACTCTTTAGATAGATTTATCGTCGAAAAACCCAATTTTCAAGGCGAAATATCTGTTTCCAAAATATATCTAACATGATTGTCATATAAGTATATAGAGAGTGCAACTTCTTATCTTTAAAATAAGACCCATTTCATGAGAAATGAACAATTATAAAGGCAAAAACTGCCGATCGGGAAGACCGTCTGCACTACTCATTACGTATGCAAGACACGTACATTCTTGCATACGTGCTGAGTAAAATAGAGGGTTTTCGCACCGGCTGCGGTCTGACTGTTACGGTATTCATAAAATTTGAATATGTTAGTAAACTGGTCAAATGCTGCCTGTTGCAAATGTCTGATCAAACTGAAAACATGTCAGTACAGCTACATGTAGCTTGTACATTAATACTCCTTTTTCAAAATAGTAGATACAGCATTGGGACACAATGAAGTGGCATTTTGATTTTTTTTTTTTTTAATCTCGAACATTTTATTTAAAAGCTGTAAGAACAGAATATATTATATTTCACAATCAAACACAGTGTTTTGATTACAATCCTGTAGGTTATTTCCTGTAGGCCCGCTCAATATTTCCTGAACTGTTAAATGGCCCCCTGCCATACCCTATGAGACTGTGTGGGCATGAAAACGTTATGAATGAAATATGTTACTCAATATGGTTGGCATATTGCCACTTCCTTTCTTATCAGGACCCCCTATCTACAAACTACTTAAAGTAGTTTCAAAGTGAGTAGTGATTTTGAAAATAACAAAAAACAAAGGGATTATCTGATTGATTATGCTTCTGATTATTTCTTAAATGTTTAAACCACAACAATATTTGTAATTTATTCATTTATTAAAAAAAAAAATTAATTAAAAAAAAAACTCTAAAAAAAACAAAACCCAGTTGGTATTGATCTAAATAGAGATTTTAAAGTAGGGGAAGAATTAATGTATGTCATGAATAGACACATTTTGAAGGCCTGAATTCTGCCCTGTAGAGGCTCCCATGCTGTGAGCACGACGAACTTGTCATGAGTCGAAGCAATATCGATTTCTTGTAAATTCCAGTTTATAATAAAAACGTTAAATTAGTGACTGGCCTAGGGAGGAAATCCGACTAGGAATCAAGCCAGGATAGGGTCGCCCATAGATTAGACGACCTCCTTTCTGCTATTTTTATTTCTCAGAAATGATTATGGATTATCTTTTTTCCTTCATAAGTTCATATTCTTACTCAGTATCTTAATTTATGCCCCGGGCAGGGCTAAATCCAGTTTCAGAAATTAAGAAGTTCGGTGATAGTGTAGATTTGAGCAATTAGGATTTTTAATATGAAGTTTGGAATCGACATGTTTCAAAAAGATTTGTGGGGATGCCGCATTTATAGCATTTAGCAAATGACATCTATCCTTTCCATGATAATGTCTACAAGGATCATTTGAGAGGGAGTTGGATTTCATTGAGTTGATTTGATGAAGCTATTTGATTCATATGTTTTCGGAGAACTGTAAGGGTGCTGTCCTTCAGCGGAAGATGACTAATTCTCATTCTAAGTTATTGAATTCTGTTTCAATACGTATGGCATGGAATCAAATCTTCAAGCAAAAACTGTTCAATAGACCAGTTTACCTCAAATTTAATGCATACCTTTTAGACAAAGGCTGTTCTTGACAACCTGAAAGCTTGCCTAAGGCTACATGTAGCAACAAGTAATGTACATGTATGTAAAAGTCTTGTAGTTTGTTCATTTATAACAGGTTAATGGAATAACTAGTGACTAGGTTCCCAGGAAAGAAAATTAAATTTATATGCTATTTATTTATATGTAACGAGGGAATGTGAACATTTTAAATAGTTTGCTCTGCGAAGCCAAATTCTATTATTGAGCTCACAGCAGCAATGTCGTGGATGGCTAATGCATTCCTAATTTCCTATTATTAATGGTTTCCTGTGAATGTCATTATGCAATTCAGGTGCTCCTTTGGTGCTGTGCTGCCTTGCTTTATATTTTTCCTACAAACTACATGGACACTGAATGTACATGTACATAACTAATAAGGGTCAAAGTTGTGAAATATTGAATAATTTTAGGAAGATAAATTCAGCATGTTTCACTTTCAATGAATTCTGGTACATTTGTTATGCCTCAGTCACACCTTTGCGAATTTGGCTTGCATATTGCTGCGTATTTATGGCAAGCTGTTCTAACATTTATTCCTATTTCTTGATACCAAAAATTACCATTGCTTTACAACAGAAAAACATTTCTTGATATCAAGAAATAGGAATAAATGTTAAAACAGCTTGCCATATATATATGCAGCAATATGCAAGCCAAATATGCAAAGGTGTGACTGAGGCATTAGCTTAGTACTTGGTTGATGTGTGCATCAATTGTTCTAGAGCTTGATAATAACAAAAAGTACTTTACCACTAGTGGTTTCCCAAGTGGTACATGTGTATGTTGACAGAGTGCTGTCATTTATAATTTGCACTTTAAGATGGAGAGGTTCATTATCTGAAGTGTAAATCCAATTTTCTTGGCAACGCACAGACAGTTTTAATTGGAGAAGATCACAAACCTGTTTTATTAGCAATCATTCTTGGGTTTGTGCCACTGAATTGACATATTAGCCCATGGATGTTTAGCTGGGAGGTTACATCGTAGAATGGAAGTTAAACTGAGGTGTGGCCTTTTGAACATATCATTTCCTAAATTAATGTAATTTATAAATCTATTTTTAGTCAATCATAGTAGTGAATAATAAATATTAAACGATTTGACGAACTAGACGTGTGTATTAATAGCTAAATTGTTATACAGGAATTACTTGTTATTATTATCTTTTGTTTTTTTGTGTGGATTCCTGAATTAAAAAAAAAAAGGCATCACCTGTGTTCCCCAAAATACTTTTGTGTATTATTTTTACCATACTAAATGTATAAGATAATTTGCTGAAAGGTTGAATTTTTAAAAGTAATTTTTAAACATTTATAAAGTGTTTAATTCAGTGATTCATCAAATTTTAAAGTTTGGTCTTGATGCATTAACACTAGAAAAACACAGGGCAAGGGTCTTTTCTTTAATATACCTTTTTTGTTTAATACATTGTACATTGTTAAATTACATTAGAAGTTTCTATTTTTATTGCGAGAGCTTGAGCAAATATGTATTCAGTCCCTTCCGGGGTCTTAAAAATGTAATGATACCTTTGAACAAATTATTGGCACCTGCCCTTCCGATGCTAATAATGTGAGGTCAGTGGATATTGAATTCATTTTCTTCCTCTGAGATTCGTCGGACAATACAACACCTGCTCTTGGAATCTCTATTTCACTTTGAAAGTTAATGAAGACTTAAATTGGCAATCTGGCCTTGGTTTTTGCCCAAGAGAAACTTACGGTACCTCTAATGTATCTGTTCACTAGTAACCAGCTTTTGAAGATTATTCATAGATGAGACATATCCTTTATGGGTAAATTGTTAGTAATTACAAATAGGTAAACAGTCAGGCCCCCCTCCCCCACACACACACTTTCCCCCTGCTCCTTACAGCATATTTTGCTATCTTGTAAAGAACCCAAGATTTCCTGTGGTAATTTTTTTTCTTCTCCTACTGTACATTGTATATCAATATGTCCGATTCTTTGTGTGTGGTTCAAAGCTAAACCGTTTCTGCTCCCACGCTATTTTACGCTGCTTTAGCCAATGTTTGTCAAAACTTCAACTTGGCAGACAAAGCTCATACAATTAGCTCCACATGCGACCCTGTTGAATATCCAGTTTAGACTTCAGACTTCAGTGATTATTTCCTTTGGCAATGATTTCCTTGTAAATTTTTGTAAAAAAATCTTTTCTCTGGCAGAGCAAGACCTTTCATGTACATGTTTCTTGTGAAACATTTGTTGTTGTATTTGAAATCTTGATCTTGATTTTGAAAGTGAAGTTTTATGAAAAATGAACATCACTATTTCTGCATAGAATGTTGCTCCATAACATTCATTTCTTCAAAGATATACTCATAAAAGTTCAATGTTGTTATACAATGTAGATAAGAAAATAAAAATATTGGAATTGTTGAAAATGATAGTAGTAGACTCATTCCTTATTCACATGTCAATGAATTTGGCTTCATTATTTCTTTCTCTTTATTACATGTGTGTTGATTGTAAGGATCTTATTTATGGAAGTCCATTGGAAAAGCCATTATAATCTATAATCATGTATTATTCTTTTCTTTGTTGCAGTATGGCAAGACGCCTTTTATGGTAGCTGCATCATCTGGTCATGCCGGTGTGTGTAAAGATCTTATTGATAGAAGAGCTGATGTCAACAGTCAAGATCATATACAGAAGTAAGATGAATGTTCCCATCACTCAAAGCATTGACCTTTTTCTTCTCATAACTTAAATCTGACACTTAATTTAAGCCTGGCCTTATTGATCCGTATTCTACTTACCATAGATTTAAACCCGATGCTAGGCTTTTAAGCTTTAAAAAAAAAATTAGGTCAAAGTACAAACAAAGGAAACTAATCTGAGGTCTCAGTTTTCCTTTATTTTAAGGTTTGTTTATGAATTAACTTATGATTCTTTGAACCTATTTTGATTTTCAAGAACAGGCACAGCTTTTTCTGAGTCCAAGAAGATTTGATACAATATTGATATTTGGCAGTTAAAACTTCCCGCAGCACTTGAAGGGTTACTAACAATTGAAAACTATGTTTTAGGCTATCAATTACACTTTAATATGTCATGATCATTACCGACATCATCATTGCCATCATCATCATTATCACCATCATCATCACCATTATCATCGCTATAAAGAGCGTGACTACATGTACTTTCATACTTTGTGCATCTTATTCATTGTCTAGACCATAATCCTCTAAACATGACAACCCCATTATGATTTTTTTCGTAGTCAAGGAAGCAACCTTCCAAACATTATTTTAAAGCCCAGAATATGTTGCTTCCTGAGTCATAATAGGTTGGCATTAAACTAACATGCTATTGTTGGCAGAAAACGGAAGACCTTCTGAAATAATGACTCATTAACAGGAAAAAGAATGCTGTTATAACATTGAAAATAGAGGGAAATGAGCGTGAAGAGGGCAAACATTATAATGGTTTTTACAATCGTTAGAGATGAAGGCAAATAAGATATTCAGGTAATGCTATTTTTAAAAGAACTCAAGGAAAAGAACATGTATGTAGCAGTGATAGGATAATGAGATCTAACAGCTGCATAACAATCACATGTTTTGTGTTGTTTTGTTTCCTTACTCTATACATTTGATGAAAATTGGAGGGAATTTGTTTAATTTATTACAAACCATGCATCTACATGTATCATTAATGGTACAAAGAGCAGAATAGAGTGCATTTAGACAAAGTACATACTATATATCGGTATATTCTTTTGGGTTGCTGACACAAATTTTCAAAAGATAGTTCTGACTTCTGTTGGTCCATTTTCTCTCAATATATCCTTTATAATTTCACTCAGTCACTGATCATCCTAGGCTTCTGCTAAAGTCAACAAGGAGGCCCCTGGTTTTCATCCCCCTTTTCTATTATTCAATTTCATGTATTGCTGCAGTCAGCAGAAACAGGTGGTTTAAGCACCTGCTAATCAATGAATTAATACATACACCAGTGATGTCATGGCAATGAAAGACATCATTCAAACTTCAGAGATTCTATGACCTAATTTATTGATAGTTTTCCCCCACTTTCATCCTACATGTGTTGCTTTCTGACAGTGCGTAGTGTACTGCAAAAGGGATATTATCTTTGAAATATGATGTTATAGATTGTTTTTAAGAAAAAGAAAGCAAAATACCCTGAAATTTCCACTTGCCATTTATTGACATTAAAATATGATTTGTATTAAATGAATTGAATCAAATTAAAGGGATATTTTTTTTTGTTTCTTTGATATTTTACATTCTGCTTGGAGCCAGAATGACATTAAGTTGTTAACTTTTACACATAGATAATGCCCTTCTGGATCTAAACAGACAATAAACATCTACCATGTGCTTGGGTTCTCATTACTTCTATCTAAAGTGGGCATTATTGTGCAAACTTGAAACTTGCCAAGCAAGAAGAGACACTCCTTATTTAAAGGGATCCGGTAATTTTGTCTCAGATTCTGAAACAAAATTCTGGATTTAGCTCATGATGCAATGATAATTATAAACCTTTAGGTCAGTCAGGAACCCCATGACTTTTACAAGCCGATCGCCTGTCTGATTAGCAAGATATTTATGATTGGAATTACAAATTTTGAAAACCGTTCGCCTGACGGTTTTTATAACACTACAGTCTATTGGGGAAACGAGTATGGTAAAACCGGTCACTCAAAGATTTTTACTTTTTTGAGGCACTTCTTGATCATTTTGAAGCGATTTTTTTTTAGGGCTTCGATATTACACCATATCACAGACACCGATAACACGTCGGGCCGTGTATCTCATATTTAACATTGTTAAACGATCCCTTTAAGAATAACACTGCATCTGACTGCATGATTGAAGCCTGTTGAGGTGTTCATCAGTCTCATCTGTAGTTACATGTATGACAAATCTTTGGGACAGTGTGAATTTGTATTCCCGTCTTATAAAAAGTTACAATTGGATTGAACTAAATCAATCGTAAGTCCTCCGATCAATCGCAAGTTTGCAGTCTCCTATCTCTTGTGTACATAGTTGTAATCGACATCAATCCCAAATAACTTGCGATTGATATCAACTCTTTATACAACGGGGCCCTGATATCGAAGAAAAAGAAATCTTTCAAAAATTGACAACCTTTTCTCTCTCCCTGTAGGACCCCTCTGATGGCAGCATGTGAGAACGGCCACAAGGACACGGTAGAGCTGCTTATCAAGAGAGGAGCTAGGGTAGATCTGTGTGATGCTCAGGGGTATGATGCCAAGTATTATGCTGAAGGCAGTGGACAAGACAACCTGTCGGAACTCCTGGACAGTGCCCCATCGGTAGCTACTTGGGATGTCCGTAAGTAGCGACTGTAGTAATGATGATGATGAGGGTGTGGATGTGGGTATGGGTATGATGGTGGGGATGATACCAATGATGAGGGTGATGATGGCGAGAACGATCGTGATGATGATGATGTTGCCGATGGTGATGTGGTTTAGCTGATGACTGCAATGATGATGATGCTGATAATGGTGGTGATGAGTAGAGGAGAAGGTGGAGGATAAATAAAAGACAGTAATGATGATAATGAAGTTTGTATGGCTTTCTGCAAATCATTGCACTAATGTTTTCAGTATGAATCCTCTAGTACTACTCTATTTTTCTCTGCATCCATCCATCTATCCATTTATCCATTTATCCAGCTCTCTATCTCTCTATCTTTCTCTCTTTTGCCAGGTAACGAGGAGGAGGAAGCCTATGATGAAGTAGCACCCGACGCTGTGGATTACATAGATACCTTTGATGTGGGCAATGAGAGAGCAGACTCGCCTCCTCCAAATAAAAATCATCAGGTACTCCCCAAATAGCTTTGTTGAAGTCCTCATGTAATTTGATTTGTGTCGTATAAACATAGCGAATGTTTCAAACAGATAGCATGCAATCTCATTGAAACCACATGTCTGTCAATATATGCTTATAAATGCAAAATTGACTTGTGGTATGCCTTGACAGCATTTCTTCCAAGATTATTTTTGCCATATTAAAGATATGATAATGATAAAAATAGTAATATTTATGTAGTACTTGATACTTAAGTAAATGTCATACAAAATGAGAAAATAAATAGATGTTATGGGTAAGATTTCATTTTCATATCTCAGAAGTATAACAAAAAAAAACCAAAAAAAATCTGGTCTTCTAATGAAAGGTTTGTTCTTTCCAACAGCAGAGTGATTAAATCCCAGCAGGTCTTTGTAATACAATCCTTGAATAAATGATCAAAGTAAAAGATTTCATTGAATACAGGACCAAATGAACACAAATTTTCCTTCTCCTCATCTTTGTTACAGAATAACATTCCTGCAGACTTCCCGACTCCCAGCCGAGCAGTCAGTATGCCAGCACTCACTGATAATCAGACGGATGACCTCAAGGTGAGAGATCTTTTAATAATGATTAACTTGCAAATGGTTTCTTTCTTATTTCATATTTATATCATACAGACAATGAGAAATACTGTACGCACAGTAACATTTCTTATGAAAGCTATGTCCTTTATCTGCCAAGGAAGGCCTGGTTTGATTTGATTCATAACATCAGCAATAGCACAATACATTCAATACAACAAAATTTAAATAATATACAAGAAGAGAAACTATTGGTTGGCAAAAGGGGCCAGATAATAGCACATGTGCTAGTCAAGCCTAACCACTCACAGCTAAACTTCAAGTAAAGTTCAGAAAACAAGACAAAACAAAAATGATGAATTTACTATTACAATTGATACTTAAAAAATGAAAATACTTAACAATATCTTACAATATACAAACTGATAATAAATAATAATAATAATAATAATACATTATATTTCTATAGCGCTTATTACAATGTTTCTAAGCGCTTTACAAACTGATAATAACTGATAATAAGGAATAGAATTTTTGTTACAGAATAATAATTATAATATTGAATAATTGTTTTATTTTTCTTGCTGCTTGTATGTTTGTATTTGTAGGAGTTAGAGGAAGAGAATGACTTTCTGAACGAAGAACTCTCCAAGGTGAATGTGGCACACAAGAAGGCTTTAGAGAGGATAAGATTACTCGAAAGCAAAGCTAATGAAGTTGAGGTAAGAAAAACAAGCTTTCATTATTTTCTTCATATTTACACACGTTTTCAACTGCCCTCAAAACCATGTATCATACTCGTTGAATGAAGTTTTAACCTGCTAATTCCAAAAAATTGCTTGTTAAAAAGTTAGCATGTTGACATGAAAAGGAAAAAATCAACATTTGCTTTTGAATTCAGATTTGGAGATATCTCCTAACCTTTTTTGAGTTCAGCTTTAAAGACAAACGCTTATTACTTTGCATTACTTAAAGACCATCTGTACTAGTGTACAGGAGGGATTAGACCACCCTGCAAGGTCACTGAACAGGTGGTTATCTCATCACATCAGCTCTCAATTAACATAAGATAAAGAGGATCATGGGGACCAATGGTCACCGATTATGCATTGTTTGTTATATAGAGGGCGCAAGTAGCTATAAGTAGTACAGTGGACCTTTAAGCAAAATATATTTGCCTATTGATCATACTGTTTTCTATTAAATACATAGTTATACTTTTTGTTCATTTATGTGCTGCACCCTGTAATTATGTGTTTTACTTTGTATGTTATTCAGCAGGTGGACAGTTTTAAGCAGAGGCTAGAGGGTGAGGAGACGAAGAGGAAAGAAGCAGAGAAAGAGATCAATGATCTCAAGAATAAACTCAGTTCCATGAAGGTAAATAATTGTTTAGCTAACGTTGATGTGGACTACATTTTTATAATTGTTTGGTCATGTTTATTTCCATTTGTTTCTCTAAATAATAATAACAATAATATACTGATGATAATGATGATGAAAAAGATGATGATGATGATGACGACGACGACGACGATGATGATGATGATAGATTGTTTTCCCAGGGTAGCCTCATCAGTATTGGTAACTATTCTCCCTGAGGGCCCTGTCTTTTCTAAATATGTTGACGCAGAGTGATGAGAAATGTATTAGAGATTAGTGGAAATTGTGTAGCATTACATTGATACCTGTAGTTTGTCATACTCATTACCAAGAGTTTTATTCAGATCTTGATATGCCATGATGATTACCTGTATGTCAGAGAAAACTATGCAATAATATTGAATACTTATTTTTTACATTACATTTGTTGTTTATTAGCTGAAGGAGAGCAAAGATTCCTTTGAAGAAGATGATGAAGATGAGACAAACTCTGTTGGAAGCTGGGGTGATAGTGAAGATGATCTCTTTGGTCTACCTGGTAAGTACTGAACAGTTTACTGGTAGAATGCTGTTCAACTATCAGGCCTTAAAAAAAAAAAAGATGTTGTATTGCCATTTAGGTGCCAAAACATGGGTCCTTTGGTCGGAAATCTTCTTCTTTTTGTTTTACTCCCTCTTTGGGCTGATATTTTTCAGTTTTGAATGCTTTAATACATTTTTTTCTCTAAAAAAACGTAAAAAATATAAAAAAACTTAATTAAAAAGCCGACCGCAGATTTCAAGATTTTTGGGTCGGTTGCAAAGGGCAATACAACATGTTTTTCTTTAGGCCTCATGACAGGGCAATAGAGGATTGTACTTTTTTAATTTTTAATCTTCCTTGTAGGGCTTTGTCATGGTAATACAGACAAAAGCGAATAACATTAAATCTTGTTTCTATACCTGCTTACTTTGTCAACGTAAAATTTGTTGACTGGCAGAAAATATTTAGGAGTGGTAGAACTCAAAAAGTTAAGCCCCATTCTTCTGATAAGGTGTCCTCCATTGGGTCTCCTGACAATTTTGAGGAGTCTAGAAATTTCTGATTTATGCATTCTTGAATATTATAGCCTGGTGTTAAGTTTTGCCACCAGGTAATGCGTTCAGATCTGGAATAGAATTCAGAATTACCAATGAGCGAGTGCACAGTCATCGTGTACCACTTGTTGATAAGTTCTTTTGAATTCAATTTCAATTAATTTTTCCATAAAAAACATAATAATTATGTAAGGAATACATACAACAAAAACAAAAACATTGGAAGGACCCCTATAAAGAAATAAAAGCTTATTAGGAGGGGCTCTGTACAAATATACAGAAATAAATGAACATACATGATATTTGAATAAAATTAATCTACCCTGGTACAGGCAATAGAAGTAACAGCAAAATCATGCACCAACATACACCTATTCAATCCAATACATATACCACACCCGTATTTACACAAAATATAACACTCAGCATATATATTATATATTATATGATATGTTATAATTGTACATGGTATTACCTTACAGGTACCAAGAAATCTCCCGGAAAACCTCTGAATCTATCCATGGACATCAGCTCTCCCAAACACAAGACTGACATCCAACGTTTCAAGACTGAGGTAGAGGAACTACGCAAAGAGAATGACAATCTCAAAAACCAATTAGAGGTATGTTCTCTTCATTATCACAATTATAGAAGGTGTAGACTAGACTATGTTCATGTTATTATTTATTCAAGATATATTGTAATTCTTGATATTTCATAACTTCAATAACTGTATGAAATAACACATGAAAGCAATTCAATTTGAAAGGGTATATATGATTACATGGTGTATAAATGTATATTAACCTGATAATATTGATTACAAGTGATCATCCTTCCTGGCAAAATGCATGACATGACTTTAGTGATTCCCTGATCCTACACGAATTTAATATTACCTTTGAACCAAGTTAGTATGCTTGCCAAGTGTTATTGAGTATCATCATCTTTTAGAGTCATCACACAACTACAGGTGTACTTCGAAAATGGTGTGTGATGTGTTTTGCAGGATTCGAATGGTCTCGGAAGAACCTGACAGGGACCGCGACGTGAACGTTCCTACTATGGCACCCGTTAGGCCTTTAAAAATAAGATGTTGTATCGTCCTTTGAGACCAACCCTAAAATCTTGAAATCTACAATGGGCTTTAAACAAAAAATTTAAACCATTTTTTAGAGAAACGAAATATTAAAGCATTCAAAACAGAGAAATATCAGCCAAAAGAGGGAGAAAAAAAAGAAAAAAAAAATCTGACCGATCGACCCATGTTTTGGCACCTAAAGGGCAATACAACATCTTTTTTTTTTAGGCCTTATTGATGTAGCCAAGGGTAACTTTTTTTCTATGTTTGATTACAGTCGGGTGAGGTGACCCCAGCAGGAACAGTATCACGGGCCGAGTTTGAGCGTCTGCGTCTCTCATCCAACGGCAGGATAGCAGACCTGGAGGAGGAGCTAGCCAGTCTCAAAGAGGAGCTAGAGGAGACAGATCGAGGTAACATGGTCCCGTACGAGGAGTATCGGGAGCTGAAGGAGGCTAACGAGGAGGAGCTTAGCGTCGTCAAGCTGGAGAATATCGTCTTGAAGGATGAGATTGGAAACGTCTCTCAGAGAGTGAGTTCTTTTACAATCCTCTTTTGATATCTGTATTGGACCAGACATAAGTTTGCCTACAAATCTTTGCGAATCCCTTTTTGTTGAGATTAAGAACTCAAGGAAAAAGAACATTATCATTGGCATAATTTATAGGGATCCAAGCCATTTACTAGTTTAATGAATATTTCAATGGGTGTCTCGAGAAAATACAAAAGGAATACTAACCGATGTAATCTCTACATGAGATATAATCTCTACATGAGCAGGTAAAAGGTTATTTGTACCAAATGGCAAATTTACCAAGAAAAATACTGGATATGTGCTCATGTTAGTTATGTAATCATTATTCTATGCCTAAAAAATGCATTCCATGATGTACAAGAAGGGGTATTCTTTTCAAATGGGAAACAAAATCTATTTGTGAAGCACCTCTATAATGTAGTTTTTCCAGAGTGATTTTTACTACAATGCACAAAGTACTCCGACCTCTACATGTTCTTTGTAACATGCTAATTACAAACTGGTCTCTGTGGATTATAGCTAAATGCATTTTGTTAGTGGATTTAATAACTGCACATGAAAGCCAACTAATTTGGCATATGATTTGTCCTTATATGAAAGAGCAAGCATTTTCTGTTTAGTATCTTTTCAAATCTTGTTATCATCGTGTAATTTCATAATTGTGACATCAAACATAGCATGTGTCCATGCCAATATTAACATACAAATCAAATTCTTTAAAAGACATTGAGTTTTGTTAAAAAAGAAAATGAATTCTCACAGAATTAAATGAAACTTACTCTGAATGTTCAAGATTACAAACAATTTTGGTAGAAAATGTATACTGGCTGAACAATGAGCATAGAAAGATAAGGAAATCTAGGTAAGAAGGCCCGGTACCATTTGTGTAGTCCCATATACATCTTTCTGTGTACAGTGCTTGTTACTTTACCAAGACTGAGCCAAATTTATTATGATTTTGATGACTCCAGAAACTTGCAGTACACACCACCAATACTTACATGCTACATAATCAACTTTTTCTGATCCATTCCACACCTTTTCTTTCACAGTGCAATCGCATGACCAGAACTCAACTTTATCTTTAATTCTCTTTGTCACTAGCTCGCAGAAATGACGGATAGAAAGGAGCGATTCCAGGAGCAAGTGATCGAGCAGCAAGAGCTTCAGCTGAGACCAGTCAGTAGTTCATCGGCTGACTTCAGATACAACGAGCTCGTCCAGGAGAAACTAGAGATGGAGGAGATCATCAGCAAGCATTCTGAAGTCCTGGCCAAGCAAGCCGATGACATGGTGTCCTACAAGAAGGAGATTGGTGGACTGAAGACAGAGAAGGATGCCCTGGAAGCGAGACTGGGAGTAGGGGGTGGGTCAGGGAGCAAGGAGGAGATGGATGCATTGAAGAAGGAGAATACTAGACTCCAGGCTATGATTACGAAACAATCCAAAGCCATAGCGCAACAGACGGATAGGATGCGTAAGGACAAGATCAAGTACAGTGAGCTAGCGGCGGAGAGGGATCAGCTGGTCAAAGAGATGCAGGCGTCTCAAAGGACTGGGGTCAACGGGGACGGGGAATTGGAAGAGAGGCGGGAGCTGGAGAAGGAGAACAGGAGACTGATGGAGAGGGTGGGGATGCTGGAGAGACGGGCAGAGAGCGAGGAGGAGGAGAGCATGAGAGTCGAAGAGTTGACGGCAGAGAATTGGAGATTGCAGGATGCGGTGAGGAAAGCGGAGGACGAGATGCTGGTCAAGAGTGCCCAGCTTTCAAAGCTACATGCTGCGAAGACCCCTAGTAGCCAAGGATTAGAGGTAGAGAACAAAAGACTGAAAGGGAGGAACAAAGAGATGGAGATTGAACTCGCGAATAAAAGGGATGGGGAGGCCGCGTACTCCCAGATCCTCGCGGAGAACCTCTCTTTGAAAACGAGGTTAAGTCAGGTTCAAGATTTCGGGAGTGGTCTTCAGAACGGTAGTCCGCACTCAAAGCAATCAGCGGAGGTCCTGGCTGAGAACAGGAGACTGAAAGAAACCATCAAGAAGATGGAGGGAACTAAGTATGATGGAATGATGAATGGGATAGATGATGGAGGTGGAGGAGGTGGTGGAGGAAAGGCAAACCTGAAAGAAGTAACACGATTAAAGCAGCTGATTGCTGAGATGGATGGTAGGCATAAAGAGACTGTCAACATCTACAGAGCACACCTACTCAGTGCTGTACAGGTAAGCTTATCATATACCATTACCCATTCGCCTCCCCCTCCCTCCCCCCCCCCCCCCCCCCACTTACACACATACAAAATAAAGAATGAAGGAGAAGAAAAAACAACCACCAACAAACACAGGGGTTCCCTTTAATATTAAGCGTAGGGAAATGATTTGGGTCAGTTTGTGAGGTGTGCAGTAGTGCCCTTAAAGGGATCGTTTAACAATGTTAAATCTGAGATGCACGGCCCTACGTGTTATCAGTGACTGTGATATGGTGTGATATTGAAGCCTTAAAAAATTGTGCTTCAAAATGATCAAGAAGTTCCTCACAAAAGTATAATTCTTTGAGTGACTGGTTTTACCATACTCGTTTCGCCCAATTGACTGTAGTGTTATGAAAACCTTTTGGCAAACGCAAAATTTGGTTTCGATTTTCAATCATAAATATCTTGATAATCAGACAGGCGATTGGCTTGTAAAAGTCATGGGGTTCCTGACTGACAGGTTTATAATTATCATTGCAGCATGAGCTAAATCAATGATTTTGTTAAAGGATCTAAGACAAAGTTACCGGATCCCTTTTAAGAACCATAATAGAAAGCACTAGAGAATTAATGAATTGTGCAGAAATGTATTACCTCATACATGATTTGCTAAGAGATACAAAATTTGTATCTCTTAGCAAATCATGTACGAGTCTTGTCAAAATAAAGGCCTGATAGTTAGTTTTAAGGTTATGGTTAGAGTAGCTTACAATTACAAGTCAAAGCAAGGAATGTTCAGGTTTCGTAATCATGATTTAGACTTTCCTATCTGCACAAGTTTGGCGTGGTCACTGGCAGGTGGTTATCTCATCAAATCAGCTCTCAATTAACATAAGAAAAAGGGGACCATGGGGGATTGACAGGTGCCGCTTAGGCATTGTTGGCTATATAGAGGGCGCAAGTAGCTACAAGTAGTGCAGTCCCGCTTTAAAGCAAATTATTTTTGTTCTCATTCAATCTTTTTTTACTTTTTTGTTCTGCCATTTTCTTTAGGATGAGATCAGTTCCGAGGTAAAGGAAGCCCTCCAACAGATTGTCAAACTTCGCCACGAAACACCGGTCACATGACACCACTACTATGCAATGAAGATTTGATATCTAGAACACTTCAACTCCTGCATTGTTCATGTCAATGATGCAAACTGGGGTAGCTAGAAGACTATGAAGACAGTAGTATGAAGGAAAGGATGATGACACATTGAGGCTCTAATTAGTGATGATAGTGCAACTAGGAATGGATCCTAATGGTGCCAGCTGGTCGAGTCAGTCTACAGTTTGAGCCGGAAAGAAGGATCGTGATTTGAGACAAAAGCCGTCTGCTGCCAGCTAAGAGCAAAGAGTAGAACGAAAAGTGACTAAGGTGCTCATCCTGTTGTCAAGACATTTTGAAATAAAAACATCAGATGATGATTTCTATCTTGTATTATTCTTGATACTGTTAAACGAGACAACACACATACATTGAAGTTCATTCCATTATCGATTCTAACCGATCGGTGTATTCTTATCTTGCCATTTGCGATCATGTACACCCTGTTTTCTCCTGACTTGGCTGAGAGCCATAAGAGGATAACTCATGAAACTTGAGTTAACAGCCTTCTGGCTCTTATTAGAGATATTATTCTTAACCAAAACACAAATGTGCGAGCAAACTTAATTTATCCCACCATTTGTGTGCACTTTATGCAAACCTTCCATGCAAACCATTACACAATTAAGGTATTGACTCAGGAATGACATTCACAAGAAACGTGAGAATAGAAAATGAAATAGTTTGTTACCTCCACTGAATGTATTATACAAATATTCACGATAAATGAGGCTATGTTTCCTATATCCCGCAGGTTTTATGAAGGGGAAAAGATCACGTTTTGTTTACTTGTATTATAAATAACGTCTCAGTGTGGTTTCATGTATATGTATATAATGGTCTCCTTGTCAAAATAGTGAATACATGTAAATTAATCTGTGACATTTGAAATTTATTCATTTGTTAATATGCAAAATGTATTCTTCATCAAGAGGGTTATCTAAAAAGAAGTCACATGAAGGAAAGAATATTTTGAATTATATTAAAATTCATATAATGCAAGATTCAGGAAAAAGTTAACTTTTTGTGATAATGCGAAATGAGGCATGGGAAATCTGTATCATGAGGCTAGTGTCCATGCTTATAGCATTGGAAATTTGTGATATTTACATGGTAAATGGTTACATTACGATGTGGATCGTACATACATGTATACAACTAGGTATATTTATCAATTGCATACTGAATATACCCAATGAAATTATGGTTTTTAATCTAGGTCACAATTATGTCACATGCCAAATACCTACGAAAGTAATATTCACAATTTTTAACCTGTATTTTTCACTGGTGCAGTTCTAGGGGGATCTTTGTCGTCTCAATTATTTTCATTGTTCTACCAATGTCAATACAAGGATTTATTCTTTTTCATTGCTTTGTTTATTATTTTCAGCTTGGATCACATTCAAACTGATTTCTGATATATTTGATAAGATAATTTCACTGTATTCAAAATTATGCTAATTTCTCACTTTTGTCTACTCATTGATGTCATACTGATACATACCTTTAACAGCTTTTGAAGATGTTAATTTATGTATTCATTTTTTGTATAAATCAAGAGACAATATGAAATTTTTTTCTCTTTAAGTTCTAAATTGAATCTAACATTTGTCAAACCTTAATGTAAAACTAAAGTAATAGCATGAATTAGTAAAATGTCTCTGCATGCACACGATCAATGGTTTAATTATTCTGATTGTTGTTTTCAGTTTGGTCACAAATTTGGAAATTTACTTTCATGATTTTTTTTTTTCCTGCTCTTTATATGAAACAGGCCTGATAAAAACCCGATTTAAATCGGTTTCCCGATTTATTTTATTTTTCCCGATTTTTGTTTCCTTCCCGATTTAAAAAAAAAAAAAAAAATCCAGATTTTTTTTTTTTTACCAATTTTTTTTTCTTCCCTATTTTATCCTGATTTTCCCGATTTGCCTTTTATTTTCTCTATTTTGCCCTATTTTATCCCAATTTTGTCCCAATTTTCTTACTCGAAAGGGGGGAATGTTGTTAGATGCCATTTTTTCCCCGCGGATCCTCTTTTTTTTTTTTTACTCAAGGGGGGCGTGGTTGAGGGGAAAACAAAAAACATATTTTTTTGTTTAGTGCTCACTATCACCCCTGATGAAAATATCCAAGAAACAATGTCATCCCAGACCATCATTCATGACGTACATGAACTATATTATACTCACAGTATTGTATTAACTGAGATAGCCCACAGTGTGTGTGTGTGTGTGTATGCATACTACTTCAATGAAATTGGATGTAACATTTTGACGCTGTTTAAGATGACATATTGGCTTCAACATTTCTTTATGCGCTTATTTAATTGTGTATCTATAATCTATATCTTGACTTATTGTTTAACAGGGGTAGTTTGAAACTTCACTAGCTTATCAAACACTTACAGAAATGTATTTTCCTGTGATATAGCAGACATAATTTGAGATTGATTGAGTACTATTAACCAGTATTCTGTTCAGTATTCTCATTGTCTGGCAGGGGATACTGTAACCTGTTACTCTGCCATTTAAAGGGGAAGTCTACCCTGATATTGAGTTGGTTGTATTAAAAGTAGAGAAAAAGGAGAAACCAATTAGTGAAAGTTTGAGCAAAATCTGATTAGAAATAGGAAATTTATGAATTTTTGAAGCTGTCATCAGTGAAACACAAATTGGCAACACTGTGACATATCATGTGAGCTGGTCTCCAATCTGCTCTTTGGCATCACTAGTTAAACCTGAGATGGTGATCCTATAGCACTGTGAAAGCATTCAAACATTGTGGAGTAACTTTCAGTATTCAATTTCTAATGTGTAAGTCATGATTTACTGGTAAGTCATGATTTTATTTCCCACCTGTGGCGATACTATTGTTATATGTAGGTTTAGCACTGTATTTCACCCCATTAGTCTTCCTTTTTCTGTAGATAAATATATCCAGAGACATGTTAAGGTGGAAATTGGATATTTAACTTTGAGGTATTGTTCTTTAATACAAGAAGAGTGATTTTACATGATAAATCGATTGTTAATACATGTACATGTACTTTGGTATTGAGATAGCTTTAAATGCATATGTTCATGCACATATATAAGACGTAGATTAGAAGGTAAGAAAGATAGATGGGAGAGAAAGAGAGAGAGAGAGATTAAGTGAGTGAGAGAGAGGGAGAGAGAGAGAAGAGAATGAGAAATAATTTAATTAAGATGAAAGAACAGATGTTATTTGTAATACCTCGGTCATACCGATGAGACAGATACCCGACTATCACCACATTGAACAAAAAGACACGTGTCCAAGGAATGGTCAGTTTAGCGTCTATTTCACAATGTTACCAAGGTATGACCTACCTAAACCCCTTGATTCAAATGTTTACAGGATCCATACATGTCGATCTGGCGCTGCTCAGTGGCTGCCGGGCTCACGATCAATTGGGCACAAAGAATTTCCATTTTTGGTTTAACTTAATAAAATTTGGACTGGACTTTAAAAAGATTATTATTATTATTATTGTTATTATGATAAACAACATGTGTACAAATAACAAGAGGGAGTCCTTTTTTAAAATTCCAGTTTAATTGCTTTACATATATGCTTGTACTTACGGGTAACCAGTAAAGATGATTTACATATGTAGAGAAATTTACAAACCCACTATAGAAATGCCATTGAAAAAGACATAACTATTTGGATGTATAACATTGTTAGACAAGGCATTTGATTTTGTGTTGCCAAATCGAATAGACCATTTTCGTAATTGCTTGTCCTACCTATAACAACACGTAACGTATGCAATTCGCATTCTGAAAATTGAAATACAATTATTTGTAACGGGTGAATTAAATTATTTGTAATTAAAATTGATTACATAACGAAAATGGCCTGTTTGGATTATTGGTATTTTACATTCCTTGCATGTTTTGAGAACTGTACGTATTGTAAAAACAGAATAAACCTTGTAGCTATATCCAGATTGGTTTTATTAGAAGTTGATAAGATCACTGTGTGATATATATACTGTAAAAAGGAATCTCATTAATACTTATTTTATTTATTTTTAACCACTTTCTGCAATGTTGATCATGTGATCTCTGGGAGCCAGTGAAAAGCAAGAAGCTATTTTCTGGCTCAAGAGACGAGATAAGTGAATTAAAATATTAGATGTATGATCTATAACACAATGCTATCTCTATGTATTTTTGTTTTCTTAAACAGTTTTTATCAGAGCTGTCTGTGTTGGTAACCGACTTGTGAAGAATACTTGCCTGATATTATACAGGCATCTCTTTGTATTTTGTATGAGATTGATGAAGAATGTGTAGAAAGTTTGGGACTTTGATATGAGTCTATATCTGCATGTATGAATAATCAACATTGGAAGTGTACAAGACGCATAGAGAGAAATGAGGAAGCAATGTTAATGTTGACATAGTTGGCTGAGATGTCATCTGAATGCATAAAATAATTGTAATAACTAGGGTATCAGTTGTACAACGTTTGCTCCGGTAACAAATGCTCCATCAAAAAGCTCTTCCACTAACCAAAATTACAACTTATTTGACTAAACCTTAAAGGGCAATCCGACCCTCATAATAAGTTGATTTGTGTGAAAGCAGAAAAATAAATGAAACAGAATGGCAAAAGTTTGACATGAATCGGACCAATAGTAAAAAAGTTATGAATGTTTGAAATATGAGATCACTAAGCCTATGCAAATCTCAAATTGGCAGTTCGGTCAGTGGATTGTGACGTAGGGTGTGGATAACTCTCCCATTTGCGGTGTACAAAATATCATTAATTTCTGTTTTTCTTGTAAGTTCCTTCTCGCTTGGGGCACTACTCAAATATATATCATAGATAGCATATTAATATTATTATAGGGCAATGAATTTTTGAAGAATTACAAAAAAAGTCCTTTTATATGTTGGAGCAGATGGGAAAGTAGTCCGCCACTACATCACAATGATATTACCGCTTTGGCCAATTCGAAGTGCCATTAGTATAGTGATTACAACTTTCACAAATTCATAACTTTCTTGTATTTAATCAGATATTGAAGAAACTTTCATCAGTTTGCTTCTCTGATTTTTCTGCTTTCTTTTAGAGTAGATGTCTATTTAGGTTGGATTTCCCTTTAAGTTTAGCCCTAGCCCTATCAAAAACCCAATCAAACGCATTCCTCAATGTCCGACAATAAACACAAAATCTAGAAATTTTGAAAAAGATGAGATGTATGCAGAAAAGAATTATGAGAACAAAAATAGCAATGGAAGAAAAGCAAGGAAAGAGGAAAATGTATAATATACATGTTTTTTGTGTGTGTATGTGGGGAGGGGGGGGGGGGATATATTGAGCGATCGACTGGAAATGTTTTTCACCAATAAAGACTGTGGGCATGCTGCTGTAGCTATATTCCTCGGGTGATGTATTAATTTATCTACGCGCTATATTCTTTTTTTCTTTTTTTAAAAACTAGGCCAGGGATAGGGTAATTGGGATTGGCCAGCAATAGCTCAATCCAATATAGTGCCTCAAACAAAACAAAACAAAACTATTCTAAATAAAACCACAAAGAGTCTTCTGAAGGCATACAATTCGGCTCTCCTCCATCTCCTAGCTCCACCCCTCCCCCGCCCCCCCCCCCCCCTTCCCCTTTTTACAATTTACATTTTACCTCCGGCATTTTTACACTGAAACGTTTTGCCTACTGTTTCTTCATCATATATTTTCACAATTGACTTGGCAGAATCAGACAATTATTATTAAAGATCCATTCCATATGAATGGTCGGGTTTTTGTTTTAATTAAAATAAAATAAATCTTCTCCTGAAGCAAAATTGCAAAATGCATTGTTTTGCATTGTAAAAAGACTAATTTAAGATGTCGAGCAAGAAGAAAGTGCAGCCTACACTCTCACGTTTTTTTGCAACTAAATCTACCAAGAAAGTCGATGACACGTCAAAGTCGAATGGAGGATCCGATGTAAGTACATTATTCAAAAGTTATAATGTAATGTTCATCTTATGAATGCTGTAAAGACCGTTTTTGACGTCCCGTAGCTGCCAGTTATAGTTATTTACACTCAGTCCCAGATGTGACATTTTGTGTTTGTTTTGTGGCAGGACGTTATTTATGTGCATGCTAATATAGATCCATTGACAGTCTATGGGTGATGATGATGATGATGATGATGATGATGATGATGATGATGATGATGATGATGATGATGATGATGATGATGATGATGATGATGATGATGATGATGATGATGATGATGATGATGATGATGATGATGATGATGATGATGATGATGATATGATGATGATGATGATGATAAGGAGAGAGAGAGAAATAGAGGGGGGGGGGGGGTGTGATGAGGTTGATGATGATATTGATAATAATATTATTCATGATAATAACAATAAATACAAACTAGAGTAAAGGAGCCGGTAATCGGACAGCTCCAGTTTTCGGCCGATCCATTGGATGCATGGTAAAATCCGTTTAAAATACATCGCATAATAGCATATCACATATCCCACACATACCATACCATACCATAGTCACTGAAGAACCACATTTGCAATGGAAAATATATCCTAAAATATCACATTTTAGCGATGTAATCGGCGGTCCCGCTACCCAAATCTGAAAAATCGAGTTTCTTACGCGTGTATGTAAGAAATATGGGTACCATAAAATGAGCTTTATTTCAAGTATTTTTCAGATTTAGAGCCCGATTTTGTGTTGGTCGCAAGCTCAAAAGTATCTCATCGCATGTATTAAATCAATGCAGCCGGACCCCGCCACGCACACACAATATGTCTGTCTAATTCAGATTCCAACTTCCGATCACCGCTGTGCCTGTCTTCGGCCAGGTGAGCACCCGGGAGCTCCGGCGTGGGATACCTGCTCCGCCCGCTTGTGCTATACATCAGCGCGGAAACGCACGGCGCGCGCGAGCGCTTCATATTGACTTTGTACATGCGTCCGAAAACTGGTTCGCTATGCCGATAACCGGCTCCAAAACAGTGAAAATTGAAATGAATATTGTCATGGCAATTCGTGATTTTTTTCTGGGATTCTTTTTTTAAAAAATAATAATAATATTTACTTCATGATTTGAACAAGAAATGATAATAAATAGGAAGTAAAGAGTCCAAAAAAAAGGATTTTGTCTTAAGTGGCCGAAAACCGGGTCCTTTACTCTACAACATATTAGGGCTTTCTGGCTATTCTCGGGTCCTTTACTCTACAACATATTAGGGCTTTCTGGCTATTCTTGGAATCAACATGTCGAAGATGATGTTGATGATGATGGAGCTGATGTGATGGTGATGGTGATGGTGATGATGATAACTATAATGATTTTGATGATGATGATGAGGATGATGACTCAAGTGATTTAAGGTGAAGAAGATAATGACTTATCGAAAATAATATCGCTAGTGATATCGCTAGTAATATATTTAGCATTAAGATAATGACTGATCAGATTAACGGTAATGGCAACTCCAGAAATGGTGAGGACGGTGATGAAGATGATGCGGATTGATGATGATAATGATGGGGATGGTGATTATGATGAAGATGTAGAACCCTACCACATAGGATGACGAAAGGACAGTTTGTTGAGATGTAATTGACTGATCTATGATTAAGGGAGGGAGAGTGCCAATTATGCATAATTTTTTTTTTGAAGGAGAAGGTTAATTCAACGTACAAATGTAAAGGTAGTGTCAGTGTGTAACAATATATACAATATACAGTTAACAACTTAATTATTCATATACCCTTTTATAACCAGGTTTTGTAATTGTTTGAAGTATGTGAACAATTGATTTAATTGTTCCCCTTTATTTTTCTTGAGAATGTAACATATATGAAAGCCAACATCTAAAAGTATTCAACGAAGGCCCAAGTTCAGCCAGTCCACCTTTCATTCTTGAGTTCCCAAAAATACATAAATATATGAATTAATTTAGTTGTTAAATGTATATCAGCCAACTAAGTAGGAGATGAGTAATTGACAAAACCCAGTCAGTATTTCTCCGTTCAATTTTTTCAATCTACAGTGCGCTTCGGCAGACTCTCTCTCTGGTAAGCGACCTCGATCCATAGGGGAGGATGAGGACTTCCAGCAGAATTCACCCAAACAGCTGAAATTAGATGGCAAAGTTCTTCCCAACTCAGGTAGAATTGATGCTAAAAAAAAATTGCATGCCTATTATTTAGGAGCAGCATTAGTCCAAAAGTCTCGTTAGATGTAAGTGAGGAAATTATTAGGGAGAGTTGTGTATTGATGATTATTTCATTTTCTTGTTGTATTAGCAAGTTAGAAATACTGAGAATTAAAATCAGACACATACCGGTAATTGATAGGTAAGGTATTAATCTATTGAAATTCTTTGTATGATTAATGTCAGAACTTTTCATCCAATCTTGTTATTCGTAATTTATTTGTCTGAGTTGCACATGTCGGCACACTTGTAGAATGGACATTTGCCATTTTTAATCCCTGCTTTCCTGAGCTTTGTCATAATCCTTTATCAACCTTGCACAAGGCCTGCCATCTAGAGCATTATACTGCAGAATGTTTCCACATACACAAATGAAACATAGCTAGCTGTATGGTTATGAGATAAACAACTATTTCAAACTTAACTGTGATGTTTGTGATATAATTTGCTTTGTGCATTTTCCAGACAGCAGAGACGTCCCTCCACTTTCAGCAGGTACCCTCCAGAAGCTCAATGCCTTTGCCCTTGCATCAAGCCATACAGAGTCAGAGAGTAGTAATGGAATGCATCATGAGGATGCCAACAAATCCCCACCTTCACCGTCAAATGCTTCAAGCTCTCCACGCCTTGCAGGAGAGACTCAAGGTCCATGCTCACCCGTGGGTCCAAAAGCAGAAACTATTCAGGCAGAATCTTTGACATCAACTCCTGCAAGTTCAACGTCTACTAAGCCTAGGACTCCGTCAAACGGTTCTCAGATTACTCGGTGCAAAGGATCGCCAAAGTTAACAGCTCTCAAAAACAAGTTCTCGCGCCGTTCGAGCAGTACAACAACCTCCTCTCCAAGAGTGTCGTCATCAGGGTTGCCAGACAATATCGGTGCAAAAACTTCAAGAGTAAAAAAGTCACAGTATACCCCTCTGGAGCAGCAGTTCATGAAGATCAAAGAGAGCTATACAGACACTGTTCTTCTTGTGGAATGTGGATACCGGTATCGCTTCTTTGGGGAAGATGCTGAGGTAATGCTTGATTCGTTCTTCTGCTTTGCAAGTGAAAAAATCATGAAGAGGCACAGGCATTTGTAACATTTGTTCTTGAAACCAGTGAATTATTGAGAGTCCCCCCCCCCTCCATCTTCCCCCGAAATGAAATATGATTCAGATCATTGATTATGATAACAGTATTAAATCACAGAATATTTCATCTTTTATAGTTTTAGGATGAAAAATATGAGATATGGTGGCATTGATAGATTGAAAAGTAAGCTATTTCCCTGTAATGGTGCAGTGTTGAAAATTTTATAGTTACATGGAATGTAGCTTGCCTGATTATCATCTCGTTAACGGTATATGTTTCTTGCCCTGTTAAGCTTTAAAAACCATGTGCAGTGAACACAACATTTTAATGGTTGCTTGTCTAAGTCACTATAGTCATCACAATTATATTGAACTTATGGCTCAGAGTCCTTTCTAATTTCCTTTGATGCTTTTATGAAATGCCTGTATAGATTGCATCCAAAGATCTCAACATCTTCTGTCATCTGGACCACAACTTCATTACAGCCAGCATACCAACACATCGTCTCTTTGTCCATGTCCGTCGATTGGTTGCCAAGGGACACAAGGTGGGCGTGGTCAAACAGATGGAGACTGCTGCCCTCAAAGCTGCTGGTGACAACAAGAGCCAACCCTTTGAGAGGAAGCTGACCGCTCTCTACACCAAGTCAACATTGATTGGTGAAGATATCCTTTTTACGTTCCGTCCAGCTACTGGTCACAATGGCTTTCTTGTATAGACAGGAGACAATTTAACCCATTGCCTGCATAAACCAGAAGTCTATGGGTCAAAAACGCAGAAACATCGACCAAAGAACTCTAGAGTTCAATTGTCTCTGTCTGACAAGATATAAATCAAATAACATTATAGCTCTCATTGAATATTTTGTTGGTTGGTGGTCTGCTCATTTTACTGAGGGGCTCAGTCGTCACTTGAAGATGAATATTGCATAATTATGAGATTTACTTTAGACATGTAACAATGGAGTGTTTTTAGTTAAATTAAGTTAATGGATACTTTTACAAGTTGTAGGTTAGTGTGTTAGAGGACCATTTTATTAACTTTAAATAATTGCTTTGAGAAAGCTAGGTTTGATGTATGGCAACCACCATCTTCTACTGATACAATTATTAAATAATTAAAAGATTCTGCAATATATCGTTCATTCATTGTTCCTTGACTGGACCACCGATCACATTTGGAACCATCCAGTCAGAACGGGCAGTATGCAGAGGAACAGACAGCCTTCTCATCATCTCCCACAAGTTATCTCCTATGCGTATGTGAGCTCCCCAAAGAAGGATCCAGAAGCCCAAAGAATGATCATATTCAAATTGGACTTGCAGTAAGTGTTCTTAAAGGCATCGTTTAACAATGTTAAATCTGAGATGCATGGCCCTACGTGCTATCAGTGTCTGTGATATGGTGTAATATTGAAGCCCAAAAAAAGGTGCGCTTCAAAATGACCATGAAGTGCCTCAAAAAGTAAAAATCTTTGAGTGACCAATTTTACCATTCTCATTTCCCCAATAGACTGTAATGTTATAAAAACTGTAGGGAAACGGAAAATGAAATTCGATATTCAATCATAAATATTGTGATAATGAGACAGGCGATCAGCTTGTAAAAATCATGAAATTTCTGACTGACCTAAAGGTTTATAATTACGATTGCAGCATGGCTAAATCCAGGATTTTGTTTCAGAATCTGAGACAAAGTTACCGGATCCCTTTAATAAGAATGCATGAGGTGTATTTGTAATTTATGTCTAGTACAGTTTCCTGTAGATCAATTGAAGGAATTCATATTTAATACTGATTAAACATCAATTTGAGTATTTTAGAAATGTGGTTTTAATCAGCCTTTCATTCATTTTGAGAGGAGTATTGCTACCAGTTAGTTACGAATCACAGCAAATTGCTATGTGCCTTTCTCAATAATTTGAGGCCTTGTGGTTGATACTAGCTCTAGATTTCAGAATATATGATATCCAGTTCACAACTTGATTCAATCCAATGCAACGCAATTCAATTCAATTAATTTCAATTCAATTTTATGGTCTTACTGTAAACAAAAATAAAAGTACTAATGGAATACAAATCATTTGCTGTTTTCGTAAAAATATAAATTGTCAATTTATACTATCATAGAATCAGTCACAAGAGTATCACATTACAATAAAGATGAATATACAACATATATTAGAATGCTTTAACCCTATTTAGCCCGGGGGGGGGCTTGAGAAGCCCCCCCCTCGACATTTTTCGCGATAATTTTTTAACGCAAAAAAATCTTGCACTGAAATTTTGTGACTTTTTTCTTTCGAGTCTTGCGCAACTTTTGAAAGAAATTTTTCGAAAATCGGACCTACCATTACAAAGTCATGTGTCCTTTTGTCTTCGCATGTCAGCCCAAAAATCGCTCATTTTTGTGATTTGTGTACAAAACATATGGAAATCTCATTTTTCAAATAAAGAGGTAAAACATTGGTTATTTGGTCTTGTTTAGATTTTAGGTGTTTATTTTGGGGTCAAAATAGTTGAATTATAGTTGGAAATGAAATAAAACGACAAAAACAATAAAATACATAAGTAAAAAAAACAAAGAAATACATAAGAAATTATCAAAACAATAGATAACATAAGGAATAACCCTGGTTTTTCAAATTTTTGTGTTGTATTATTATTCCAAATGGTCTAACAAATATATGTAGTGAGAAAGAATGCTTAAATATGAATAATGTCTGATTTATGGGCAAAAATGTGAATTTAATGACCTTATTTGCATAAACTACCATAAATATGCAAATGAGTGAATTTTTCAAAAAAATTGAAATTACCATAGTATTCTATACACTTCACTTGACATGTATGCAAATTTTCGCGGCGATCGGGCGTTTCACGGCCGAGATCATAGGGGGGGGGGCCTGAGAAGCCCCCCCCCCCCCCCGGGCTATGCAGTTTCAAAATAGCCCGGGCTAAATAGGGTTAACATAGTATTAGAGGAACAAGAAATAGAAAATATCCCACAGTTGGAGACAACAAAGCCCAGTAAATTACATGGATAAGGAATTTGATGACATATTCATTTTTCCCACTAACAGGCAGTTCAACCAGCTACGGGGGATGTCATCTATGATAGTTTCTATGACAACACTCATCTGAGTGAGCTTGATACCAGGCTGCATCACATTCAGCCAGTAGAGCTGCTCCTGCCAGAAACCTTGTCAGACAGAACAGAGAAGCTACTCAAGGATTTCAGGATGAGGTTTGTCCTTGTGCCGGTTTTATTATGACTTATGCTCAATAAGTACAATAAGCCAGTTCACGGTTGCAGTCTGAGCATGAGCAGATAAAGGTCATTGCAGAACAAAGTGTGAAATACACGGAGACAAAATACTGGGTACGTGCTCATGAAAGTTATGTAATCCATGATACACAGGTGGAAGTATTCTTTGAAAAAGGGAAACAAAGGATATTTATGTAGCACCTCCATCGCTGTAGGAGTTATTATTTCTGAATGTCCAAAGTGGGACCTCTTCATGTAGGAAGATCTGTGGATATTCAGGGTCATTTGGGACATGTGCTAACCGTGAACTGGTCTATTGCTCTGTGATCAATTACCTAGTAATTCCTAACTTCAACTCTTGACCAAACACTATACATAACCCTAAGCTTAGTCCTGAGCTGACCAAAACCTACTGGTAACCTAAAACTTAATTGCAACGGTTATAATGATATGCTGTTCTTGTACAGCCCAAATCACATTGCGGTTCTGTGCACTTCCAAAGGACTTTGGATATTATTACCCTGCTGGCTTTAGCTCCTGCAACCGTAGTGCTCAGTGCATTCAAGGGATGAATCCTACCAGGTACCCATTTACTACACCTGGGTCAAGTGTGGCAAAGGTAGATTAATGCCTCGTAAAAGGACATCAGTGCCGCTGTGGGATTCAATTCCTGTACCTTGTGGTTACAGTCCAGAGACTTATCCTCTAAACCACAGCACCTCTACATCCCTAACCCTGTATCGTTGAGGAAATGTAAAGCCCAGAGCAAATCCTTGGCTGTTTATAAGAAGCCAGTAAGAACTATTTATTGTCATTCTTAGTTACGGCTTCTTTGCGTGCAGCCAAAGAAATGTTTTCAGAGCATGTGTGGGCTCACCCTTCTGAATAACAGTCTCATATCTACTTTATTGTTGCTTTATCTACTGTGTTGTTGCTTTATAAAACAAAACAAAAAAAATCTGAATTTGTAGTAAAATCTGCCAGGTGTTACATGCCTTTTCCTCCAAAGAAAGGCCCAATGCAAATCTACATTTTTTGTGTTTACCCTGTCTGTAATACATTAACATTACAGATATTTTCTGGTGTATGAATGAATTCAGGTGATTGGGAGAGAGGATTATGGATAAGCTAGATGGGATGCACTTCTTGTTTAACATTGAAGACCTGCTGCAGGTTTTCCCAAGAAGGACAACTAATGGCAGATAAGGTTTGTTTTAAAAAGTTAATTTTAAGACCAGTAGACAAGATTTGACCTTTTGGCTTCTAAATTCTCTCATGTTCATGGCGTAAATACAGACCACCTGGTTTTAATAAACAATGTGTTTATTTCTTCTTGCATATATGTCAAGTTTTCACAACTGTTCCGGATGTATAATTCATTTCCATCATCTGGTTTGCTAATTTTGTTTTAATATTCATCAAAGCTACCAAACTGAAGACTGCATTCGAGTAGAGCGATTACCAGCCGATGTTTTCAAGTATACCGGTGCAGTAGAAGAAGTCTCATCTTTCTATGGCAACCAAACAGAAACCCCATCAGCAAAGACTGGAGGTAAGGTGTGATTGCAATACACAATTGGGTCTTCTACAGGCTTGTACCAATCAGATCTCCCTGTTAATATATGTAACCTTTAATGATAAGTTTGAGTTCTGGGGAGTGTTTCACAGAGACTAAGATCAACTTTAAGTTGGACTTAACTATGGCAGGCCTTTCATGTCACTGTTTGCTCTAGCTCGCCATATACTGGCATTGGTCTCTTAAGGGACGAACAAATGATGGTCACAAATCAACAGAATTTACATTTTTATATAATTTATTATTGAAGGAAAAAAAATTGTCCAAAGATTATAATGGGAGAGCAACCAGTGGCATGAATGGCCTGGCCATGCAAAAAGGTGGTGAAAGAAACTGAAAGCAATTTTGATTATAAATTTGATTGTAAGGTTTCGTAGTAATCAAATCAACAAGATAAGTACGTTGATTATCATGTTCTGTTTTTTTTGCCATTAGCCAGAGGTGTGCCTAATAAACATGCACGTATTTCGTACATGACCAACAAATTTTAGATATGAACATGAATTTGTACATGAATACTATACATGCAAAGTCTTTATCATTTTGATAATTCAATAGATAGTGCTACCACTTTGCCTTCAGTGTGACCAAATCCTATACATTCATAAGAAACACCATCTGTGTCTTGCAACATCATTAAATATGTATTTGTACATGTGTTGTTCAATCCTTTCAGTTCTTCAATCAGTCTTGAGTTTACCCAAGCCTGTGATCTGTTGTTTAGCTGCCTTGCTGAAGTACCTGAAAGAATTCAATCTACATAGGATTCTACAGGCTACAAGGTTTGTTGATATTAAAAAGGGGCTCTTTCTTCACAATCGGTTTGAAAATTACCTGTTACAGATAGACCTCTTCATTACTATAATGATGGTGGTAGGGTAATGGCTGAAATCTCCTGTTAACATGTTGAATGTCTTTTAGCCGCTACAAAGCAAGGGTGGCCACTTCCGTGAGGAAGGATATCTTGAATGCTGTAAGCATTTAGGTTTTTTTTTTTTTTGGGGGGGGAGGGGCAAGGCCCGCTTGCCCCCCCCCCCCCCCCTGGTCTGCGGCTGCATATAGTAACTGCGCTATAAATATCCATATTAATTGTTATATTATTATTATCATCACCTTACTTGATAAGTCATTTTCATTTTTATCTTTTTTTTCTCTGCATTCAGCAACATGAGAGCATTCAACTCTTCACAGGATGCATTGAAATTAGATGCATGTGCCTTCCGCAATCTAGAAATATTTCAGAACCAAGTGAGTTTCCATTGTCTTTCTAGCTTCCAATGTTATTATAGAATGTATTTGCAGATCAATTCATTTCTTTTTCTTTGATTATTTGCTTTGATTTCCAACTTGAAAAGTAATAAATAAAATAAGTATTCATATTGACCGTATGGAATGTCATTTTTTGTTGATTCGTAGTTCGCTTTTGATGTAGAGGAAGACAAGCTAAAATGCAATACATCGGTAGATGCATTTCTTATGTAAATGTAAATCTATTTATGCATGTTTCTCTCAAGAACCAGTGGATAGCGACTATCTAATTCATGTGATATGCATAATGACATCTCTATGGATGGAATTCATGTTTCATACTGTACATGTATCTGTTGCTACATCAGGCAAGGTTCTTGCAAGCTTTTGTGAAACTACTTTTAAGTGAAACTACTGTCCAAGTACAGTAGTGTGTGTATAAAATAACTAAACAGGTCTATTTGGATATCATACCAACATTTAGTAAGTGTAACACTGATGTTGCTATGTTAGGCAAGCTTCTTACAGGCTTTTGAGTTGTCAAGTTAAACTACCCTTCAAGTACAGTAGTGTGTTTAAACTAGGTCAACAGGTCTATTTGAATACCATAACCAACTTTAGTCAATGTAACACTGCTGTTGCTATGTCAGACAAGGTTCTTACAAGCTTTTGAAATGTCAAGTGAAACTACTGTTCAAGTACAGTAGTGTGTGTATAAAATAAGTAAACAGGTCTATTTGAATACCATACCAACTTTTAATAGTCAGTGTAATACTTGTGACCAAACAGGAATTTAGTTTTATGTTCTAATTTTCTTGTACCGATGAACTTCTTCTATCGCAGGTTGACGGTAGTGAGAAGGGGACACTGCTATGGGTGCTCAACCACACCAAGACAGGCTATGGAAAGAGACAACTCATGAAGTGGTTGTCTCAACCTCTTACAGATATACAGTTAGTAGATCATTGCGAAAGAAAATGTTATTTTTCAAGAAATCATTCAATCATCTATTGAATGAGGTGATAGTTTTGTTTGCTACATAGCCTTTTCGAAGATTAGCAGAAGAAGAAAAAGAAGACATAACGAATGAAAGAGTGAGGATGAGAGAGGGAGAGAGAGGGGAGGGGAGAGATAAATTGTAATAATAATGATAATAGTGTTGAAACATAACAGTCAACCCTTATTACAATGTCAGTATGTCCTATCATACTTAGGGACATAGAATCGAGACTTGAGGCTGTAACAGAGCTACTGGACTCTGATTCTCCATCATTAGACAAGCTCTGTCAAGTTCTCTCCAGGTCTCCCGGTGTTCAAACATAACAGTCAACCCTTATTACAATGTCAGTATTTCCTATCATACTTAGGGACATAGAATCGAGACTTGAGGCTGTTACAGAGCTACTGGACTCTGATTCTCCATCACTGGATAAGCTCTGTCAAGTTCTCTCCAGGTCGCCTGATGTTGAAAGAGGATTGTGCTCCATCTACCACAAGAAGGTCTAATCTAATCTTGTATCTAAAGTACTCGTAAACAGAGATATGAATCTGGGCCTAGCTTCACAAAACTTCTTATCAATAACAAGTTGCAGTAGCTGTTAAACTTCTTTTCATACTCTACCTATTTCTACTTACTTTATTTTTTGCAGTGTTCTCCAGGTTGTATTGTTGCAGTATAGCTGTTATAAGCTACTTAAATCATTGCATTTGATTGACTGAAAGCATATTTGCTATAGAAATGCGACACTTGTTATAATGAAACGGGGCCCTGATAAAACCTCTTATCAATAACAAGTTATTTCACATGATTTAAACTGTTTTAAACTTTATATTGAATTGGCTTAGAACAACTTTTTTTGGGGGGATTATATGTCAGTCAGTTTTTATTGATAACAAGTTTTTAAGAAATGGCCTGCTACACGTACAGTGTATATGTTCTGTATACAACAATATTACATTTTTGTGTTGCATTCTGTCTAAAAAAAATTGTCAATACCAGATCTCGGGACTTCTCTTCATACTCTACCATGATGCGACCATCATTCTTGGTCAAACAGTTTTTGAGCGTCAAGTAATGCCTGGCTGAAATGCTCCTCAGGGAGTGGAGATTGTGCACACAGTGTATGCGGGCAAGCATTGAATTCAATGACCGGGGTAATATTATATCTGTAAAGCGCTTAGACACGTCCAAGATGTATTAAGCACTATATAAAGCTGAATATTATTATTAATATTACCTATTTCTACTGACTTTTATTTGGCAGTGTTCTCCAGCTGAATTTGTCACAGTGACACGAGCCCTGTCTAGGCTGAGCTTGATGGTCAAGACCTTGCGCGAGTCTGTTGATATCAAATCAGTTCTGCTCAAAGACATCTTCATCCAGATGCCATCGCTGTTAGAAGGAATTGATACTTTCCTAGCTTCCATCAACGAGAAAGCAGTCAGGTGAGTGTATATTCCTATATTTTAAGTACCTTATGCATATTCATGTGTATGTTAATTATGCGCATGAGCAGAATGATGAGGTGAAGGGAGATTTATTAAAATACTCGATCACCACTGACATGGTCGCAGATAAAACTTGGTTTGTTTGCTTGAAAGCCTATCTGCACTAATTTGACCAGGAGGGATTGGACCTCCCTGCATGGTCACTGACAGGTGGTTATCTCATCAAAACAGCTCTCAATTAACATTAGAAAAAGGGGACCATGGGGGACCAGTGGTCACATATTAGGCATTGTTTATTATATAGAGGGCGCAAGTAGTTATAAGTAGTGCAGCGGGGCTTTGATACTGTTGCTGCTTTGAGTTTTCGTGTGAGGTGCAGGAGGGTTTAGATGAATAATGTAGAATCATCTTGTTGTGATGAATATGAACTTTATTTTCTGATACTATTGTAGGAATGGGCATCTCATAATGCATTTTGGCTTATGCATAGCCACTATGTGCATCACATCTTTCCTGAAGCTAATGTTAAACTGGTGGTTTTATCGTGCATGGTTGCTTTGGATGGGTATGCTGACTTTCCTCCCAGAATCTGCTATATGTAGGAGGATTTTCATCATAAAGTCTGTACACAAATTCAGATAGCAGCCAGTTTTGGATAGCTACTGTACATGTAGCTTCCTTTTAAAATCAAGTGTCAAGAGAGTGACTCTAACAAGCATCTATATGCCTTTGGAGTGCACTAAACTCTTCTTTCATACAGTCTAGTTTAAAAAAAGATTTTATCATTTCTTTTTAGGGGCATTTTGATTGCTTCTATGAAAATTTACCCTAATGACGTTGAATTCAGTCTCCTCATCACCTGTTTTGTGTTTTTTTAATAATTTTTTTATCAGGGATGGGGATAAGACCAAGCTGTTTGCCGACCCTTCTCAGTTCCCATCGGTCAACCAATGCATGCAAGACATTGAAGCAGTCAAGAGCAAGATGGCCGAACACAGGCAGAGACTACGGAAGGAGGTTGCCATGCCAACCGCTGACTATGTGACGGTGTCTGGAAACGAGGTGTGTGCATGTATATTAAAGGCCATCTGCACTAGTTTGGCCAGGGGGGATTAGACCTCCCTGCAAGGTCACTGACAGGTGGTTATCTCATCAAATCAGCTGTCGATTAACTTAAGGAAAAGGGGATCATGGGGGACCTACAGGCACCGATTAGGCATGTTTGCTATATAGAGGGCGCAAGTAGTTATAAGTAGTGCAGTAGGGCTTTAAAGCCACACTGTAGTTAGTGTCGATGTGTATTGCATCATAATTCGCTGACACTAGATTTGGTTGAATTAACAGCTAGCGTGTCTGCATGTGTGTACAAAGGTCTCTGAAGCAGCGAACCCATGGTCCCACCAGGAAATACTCAAACCTGCTTAATATATCAGGTTGAGAGTATTTTGACATATATGATGAGAATTCCATATGGTGGTAGGCTAGCGACAGGGCATCATGCAAGACCTGTCTGTCTTAAAGGTGAAATCCACTCTTGGTGACTTACAACACCTGTTACTGGGTAAACACTAGAATGGTGTCCATTTCCCCATGAAAACCCACTACGATGTGTCTTGAACTCATGAGGTTCTAGGACTGCTCAGTGGCTTATGTTACATATTTGTTTGGCACATATATGTATGAGGACAAACTAAACTGGTTGTCTGGTTGTCTTTTGCTAAGAGAGCCTTTGTAGTAGAGGTAGATGTAGTTATCCAGGATTGTTTCTGGTTTGAGTATGGAATTTGTTTATAAATAATTTGCCTTGTGGCTTAGTTGATCAGAGATAGAGGGCTCATTATTTTGTAGGATTGTTGTCCGTAATGTTGTGGCTTAGTTGTGGGAGTAGTTTCTAGAGTGGGTTCTTTGGGCTTGTTGGGTGAAGGGTGCTGCCATTGGATAGTAGTTTTGGGGTGTTAGTTATCCACGGGGTCATTGTCCTTGAATCATCATTTGAGGTGTACATAGAGCTTTAATTAATTTTAATGAAGTAGTCTATGACTCTTGCACACTTCTGAATTGATAAATAGTGAACGATAAGATTTCGATGTTGAGTTGTCTTCCATTTTAACCCAGTATATGATTGAAGTCAAGAACAGCCAAGTGAAGAAGGTTCCCAAGGATTGGCTCCAGATCAGTGGGTAAGTCCCATCAATTTAGATCTAATTTTGCTCTAAGACTCATCCATTATTTTTTTCACTCTCTATTATAACATATCATTTTTTATACCAGTCTCGAAACAAGATGTATATGTTACCCTTCTATTGTTAAACAAGATGAACATTCTTTATTGATGAATTTTAACATTCAGATCACTATTCGAAATCGCTAGAAATGCGGGGAAAATGTAAGAACATTGATTACAAGTATTTAACCTGTTACTTACTCTAACCAGGTGGTCCTTGTATTAAACCTATGGGAATGAGAGACTTCAGTAGTCATCAGATTAAAAGTGTAACATTTTTGGCTAGTCTTCAGTAATCTTTCAGAATGCTTTACGTCAACCAAACTTGGAAAAAGATAGTATTACAAATGAAGTCAAAATACAAAATAAAATGAAAACTTCACACTGTTGTTTGTTGTTTATAAGCCACACATGACACAAGATATCATTGCTGGTGTGAATGAAAACACCTTTATCTTTTGAAGAAGATTTTAGTAATTTCAATACTCATTTGAGGCGCGCCTGGGTGTCCGCGCTCACACAAAGCCAATTTGAACACGTAAACCAACAGGAATTGCAGCATGAGGGCATTTTTCAAAAGACTATTGACCGGTAGGCGGCATGAGGGCACTTTTCAAAAGACTATTGACTGTTAGGCGGCATGGCTAAAATCACGACTCCAATTTCAACCAATCATATGGGTAGATTTCTAAAGTGAGGTAGATAAAAGAAGATAATTTGTAATTGGTTTCTCTTAAATTGATAATTCATATCATCGGTAATACACCCTCCCTAGGCATACATGTATTTCCCATTTCATAATAGATATCCCTGTATTTTATCATTGCAGAACAAAGCAAGTATCGAGGTACCGGCCACCCTATGTTGAAGAAAGTTTCAAGCGTCTTTGTCAACTCAGGGAGCAGCTAGCGGCCGAGTGTCAGAATGCATGGCTAGAATTCTTAGAGTAAGTTTGTGATTAGCCTTTTGCTATTTGGGAATTCACTTTAAAATATGTTTATCAGTTGTATTTGTATGCAACTTGAATTTTAGCAGAGATTCTAAAATCATATCAAAGTTAATATGCTCTCATCTATATGTAATACTCAAGGTTAATCCAGGGTCACACATGCATCATCAGTTTTTCTCAAAACATTTTCCTCATTACTATTTTTTACATTCATGTGACAAAGTTGTCAATTTAGAATATATAGATCATTACATACAAATGCATTGATTGCAAACTTTTTCTTTCCAATATCTTTAATTTTATTTGAAAGAAAGGAAAAATTGTAATAAATGTCTATCAATTTAGTTGAACTGTTTATGAATAGGTGATCTCGTCAAGTCTTCAAAGAAGGAACATTTTCATGTTTGCTTCATATTAGAACCGAATCACAACAAATGAATAAGAATTTGGCTCTTTGATTGCTTTCTTCACCATGATGCATGGTAGCTTGTTTGTCACACGTGCAATTTTGCACAAAACAACAGGCACGGATTAATGGAAGGATTGCACCAGAGTGCCTTTGCAAATTCATCCATATCGGTCTAATCAGCTCTATCGTAACACTTTAAACACCTTAGTATAGTTACACTGGAAACATTAAAGATAAAATTGAGTTTTGGTAATGCTATTGTATTGTGAAAGAAAAGGTGTGGAATGGATCAGAAAAAGTTGATCATGTAGCATGTAAGTATTGGTGTGCACTGCAAGGTTCTGGAGTCATCAAAATCATAATAAATTTGGCCCAGTCTTGGTAAAGAAACAAGCACTGTACACAGAAAGATGTATATGGGACTACACAAATGGTGTCGGGGCTAGCTTACCTTGATTTCCTTATCTTTCTATGCTCATTACTCAGCCAGTATACATTTTCTTCCAAAATTGTTTGGAGCATGGCATTTATTTGTAACCTTGGAACATTCAGTGCAAGTTTCATTTGATTATGTGAGAATTAATTTTCTTTTTTTTACCAGAACTCAAGTTTATCCCTAAATTAATCTTGAAGCTTTTGGTATATCTATCCCATGGTAAATACAATGTGGTACAGGGTAATAGTTTGTATGGCATATAAAGAGTTGATATATGTATTCCTTAGGTCCTTTGGAGAGAATTATTTCACATACCGCCGAGCAGTACAGCATCTGGCAAGCTTTGATTGTCTCCTCTCTATGGCAACTGTATCTAAGCAAGATGGATATTGCAGGTACAGTTCTGTTATTTCTTTCATGTTTTGTTTTGGTGTACTAGGCGGTACCTTCTGGGAGACAAAGCAGTTTAGAGGGAAGGCTTAGAACTATTTACAACTCTGAATTAAATGAAAGGTTGTTTAATTGATTTATATAAATGATAATGATTATGATATTAAGGATGATATTATTTCTATATAGCCCCTAATTCATTAAAACAATGTCTCTATTCCGTTCAGAGCAATTGTTGAGAACACTTGTAGATTTTAAAACTGTAACCATGATCCAACATATTACATGCTAAAACAAGTGTTTTTCTCACATCATTCTAACAAGAATAAGGCTGTAACTAGTCTACCACACATGGGTAGAGAGAGACAGATCTAGACTGAGTGCTCTGTCTATGTGTATTAGCACAGCGTGAAGATCCAAACCCATGAAAAACCTCAAAAATGCAGTACTCCTCCCTAATTGTGATAGTTTTTGTCTTTTGTTTCTCGATTAGACCTACTGTCCATGATGGCCCTTGCAAGATTGAAATTAAAGGGGGACGTCACCCCGTGGTGAGCACGCTGAAGGCTGATGGGGATCAGTATGTGCCTAATGACACTTCTATCAATGTAAGTTAAGATTGCAGGTTGACTGTGGGCCATGTGTGCAAGAGTTGGAATTAATTTGAGTATCAATCAATTTAAACTACTGCAACAAAATTTGAATGGGTAAAACTTCAGATGAGATTGCATTAATAAACTGTTCACCCTGTGGTTTAGCAATGAAAGGAAGAGTGGCACATTTCTTGTTAACTTACATTTCATGACTTGGTGCTAGTTAGGTAGTGGCATGTATCTTTTCTTTTTGTATGCATATCAACAAATAAAACATTGTTTTTTGTTTAAACCGTGATCAAATGAACATTTTTTTTAAATCTGTGGATGGAATACATTGTAAAGTGTAATCATCAATGATCTGAATGTCAAACAAGTCACCTCATTTGTATATTTGGCATCTGCCTGACTTTAGTACCTGTATTTCTAAATTTTCTCCTTGTTGCTTGGGTTCGAAATCAAGACTTCTGTCAGAACATTATTTGATTATTGAGTCTAGTTGCTTGGAGAAATTTTTGACTAATCAACAATTATACTTCTATAAAATAAACCATGACAGGTGGATGGGTTAAACTGTATGATCATCACTGGTCCTAACATGGGAGGAAAGAGCTCTTACATCAAACAGGTGGCTCTGATCACAATCATGGCTCAGCTTGGTTGCTATATTCCTGCTGAGAGCGCATCCATAGGAGCTGTAGATGCCATCTTTACCAGGTAACCACCCGGTACACTGCTTGGTGGAACTCTGACATTTAAGTGTACAAATCACCGAAGAGTAATAGTTCAGCAAAGCTATAATATATTCAGAATATGAGCTCCTTACATAACTTCTGTAAAGACAGTTTGAATACACTCTCAATTAATATAACATGACTTGTGAGTAGACTAATCGATGCACCGTATGTGCATGCTTAAAATTCATGGTACACCTTAAAAGCAATGTGTACATTTTGCCATTTACTCTTTAGACATGAAATTTGGTTTGGATGTTTTTGAATTATGCCATAACAATATCCCATTTGAAAGTGTTTGGTCATCATAAGTTCTGTAGTATTTAAGTGAAACATAAAGAGCCAGTTATTTGGCGACTCGCCTGAAATCCCATTCAAAATTTTAAGCGATTATTTCACAAAAATCTGTGACCACTACATTTATTTTGAGGGTAGTTTCTTCTATGTAAAATACTATATTTTTTGTCCTGCAAAAGGGAAAGATAACTTTTAAATGCAACTCTAACTTGACCTTTACCCTCAACCCTCTCTCCATCTCACCATGACCTAGGATGGGAGCTTCTGATGACATCTTCAGGAATCGCAGCACCTTCATGTCTGAGCTCCTGGAGGCGTCGGACATCATGGCCAAGGCCACCTGTCGCAGCCTGGTCATCATGGATGAACTTGGGAGGGGCACCAGCACGCACGACGGCGTAGCTATCGCCTTTGCAACGGCCAGGCATCTCATTGAAGAGGTGAGGCGCAGGATCATCTTTGATGCTCATGATGATTTTGAATAGTTACAAAAAATGATTATTGAACTGATTAGTAAATAATGGCAATGGTGGTGGTGGTGGTATCTGGAGTTATAGTTGCGACAATGTATAGATATTGTAAAAAAACATTTATATGAACATTGAAATTATTGTTTTAAATAACCATGATATCGCAATTCATTCTCATTGTGAGAATGGAATTTCAACCATAAAATCATTTTTTAATCAATGTAAATACTATTCGTGATAGAAATTATAGAAATCATGGGATCCACAGTCCGGTGACGTATCCACTAGATCTGACCTTTACACAAGTCTCAAATAATTTTCATTTTTACAAAAGCTCAACTTTCTCTTGAAATTATTAAAGATAAAGACCAGTTATGGTCATTTGATTGCATTGTAAAAGAAACGTTGTGAAATAGATCAAAAAAGGTTGATCATCTAGCATATATTTGGCCCAGTCTTGATAAAGTTACAAGCACTGTACACAGAAAGATGTATATGGGACTGTCCCCACACGTGCGCGACACGTGCGTTATATCTATATAATATAATAATTTACCAAATATATCAATTAGTAGGCGGTTTCTCGGCAAAATATGTATGATCACGTATTAGTCAAAACATATTCTTTCACATGATTGGTAATAAGAGCTTCCATTTCATTTTTTGAGAGGGGGGCGTTTCCAAAACTGGTCTTTACCTTTCACATAAAATAAAATAAAATAAAATAAGTTGCCCTTGTGACACTTTTAATTAGCATTGGTTTTCTACTTTCCTTTTATGTAATTATTGCTGTTATGCCATTCTCTTAATGAGCAAAGCCATAGTTTTGTTGAAGCCATAGTGCCATACATGCCCGTTTTGTCTAGACCACTTTCTAAACACTTTTCTGTGTTCTTGGGTGGTATCCATGTGTTATGTATGTTAATGTCGTAACAACTTGAAATTGTGCAGACTACACACTTGTAGCTTGCTAAGGTCTCTTTTATCCTCCTCCTCTTCTTTTTCTTCTTTCTCTTCTTCTCTTCTTTCTTGTTCTTCTTCCCCTTCCTCTTCTTGTTCTTGTTTTTCTTTTTCTTCTTGTTCAATCTTCTTCTCTTTTCTTTCCTTTATTTATTTATTTATTTATTCTCCACTCATGGGATGGATTGCCCTTGTCAGCTATAAGCTGTTTTTCAAAGGGGACCAAATCCAATCTCTCTGTCTGTCTCCGTCTATTTCTTTTCTCTCTCTCTCTCTCTCTCTCTCTCTCTCCTCTCTTCCCTCTCTCTCTCTTCCTCTAGAACACTCCTAGAGCTGTATGGTAATGATAGCTCCAGAGAAGACCTTTCGTATTGGAGATCCTTCATCATGGAGACCACAAGAACATAAATAATTCACAATAAATGAAATACATTTATTAATAATCTCATATTTATTGATTGGCCTATTCTGTAATACACTTAAGTTTCTATATTATGCTAAAACCAAATTTAATATCTCCTTTTCTTGAGCAGGTCAAGTGCTTGACCCTATTTGTGACCCACTACCCACCTCTCGCTGAGCTGAGTGACCACTATCCTACTCAAGTTGGCAACTTCCACATGTCTTTTCTATTGCATGATGCAGAGGGTATGTTGTAACATGTTTTTTAATATTTCATAGCATCTACTTATTGACACATTGTCTGTTTAGAGTTTGAATGGCATTAACTTGTATACTTTAATATATACAAATATCAACTGCTGTGAGGGGGGACAGTTAAAAATATTACCAGAGGTGATCTCCAAAAGTTTTGGCACATAGTACAATACAGTATTGAAATCTTTGAGGAGCTATAGTTTTAACCATGACCCAAGAAGACCCCAGAAGAAGAAGACAACGTGCAGACAACATTATGTGAACATTGATCTGTAAATGAGAAACTTTGGGGGTTTAAAATCTCAACATTATCTCAACACTACTTATCGAAAATTAAGAATTTGTTTAGCATTATAGGCCAGGGCCCTGTCTTACAAAGAGTCGATGTTAATCGCAACTTATTTGCAATTTATATCAATAGCAACTATGTACATAAGAGATAGGACACGGTAAACTTGGGATTGAAAAAAAGACTTTCGATTAATTTCAATTGCAAGTCTTTGTAAGACAGGGCCCTGATATACACATTCTGGGATTCCAAATCTCAAATTTTTCTCAGCTTGGGAGCTCTTGGCAAACTCGCTGATTATGCAGTGACATATTTTTTTTTCCCCACTTGAAACAGATGAGAATGCTGTAGAGAAACTGACCTTTCTCTATCAGCTTGTCGACGGTGTGGCAGGCAGAAGCTACGGACTCAACGTGGCTAGGCTTGCGGACATACCAGACGCAATCTTGGAAAAGGCATCGAGCAAGTCACATGACCTTGAAAAATCTGTGACTGTGATGAGGTGAGATTATGGGAGGTTTTAGAGTGATGTGTCACAAGAATTAGTTCACTGTGAATTCCCTTTCGGATTAATATCTTGGGGAAGGATAATATTGGGACTGGGCTTTGAATCAAGAAAAAAAATTTCCACCAAAAACATTCACTTCCATTCTAAATGAAAGCTGCTTCAAATGTTTACTTGAAGTATAGATTACTATCTTGGATTCT
Organism: Strongylocentrotus droebachiensis; assembly: GCA_035222895.1. Classification (NCBI taxonomy): domain Eukaryota; kingdom Metazoa; phylum Echinodermata; class Echinoidea; order Camarodonta; family Strongylocentrotidae; genus Strongylocentrotus; species Strongylocentrotus droebachiensis. The sequence goes on from JAVYIG010002335.1 coordinate 194,440, forward strand.
TGGCGAAGGACTTTATCGAGACCGGGTTTGGGGTTAAGAATAGTTTTTCCTTTAAAGAACCGTTCACTTCCGTCCTCTCATGAAAATTGCTTCAAATGCTGCATTAGGCAAAAAGTAAAATGTTATAAGGGGTGTGTACATTAAATACATGTGTATGTAAGAAGACAAGTTAGTTTGTGGGGGCCGGTGGGCCTTTATCCTGTGAAGCATTTACTTTTCTTCTCCCCTTTTGCCATTTGTGTACACATACAGTAACAAATTTAATTATTCATACCTCTTGTAAATTGATGTTTCTTGTGTTTTTCGTAACTCAAGGATGAAAGGTGGACTGGTTAAATTAGAGCCTTTTGTTGAAATACCTTTTAATAGATTTAAGCTTTAATATGAATATAAATCAGGACAAATCATTTTTCCACAAAATTTGCTAATGGTTTGAATAATTTACTGAGTTGTTAACTGTTAATGGCTTTGATCGAAACAAATCTGCTAGAAAAAGGATCCATGTGTAAGTTTTTTCCCAAAATTTTGGTAAGTGTTAATTTGTGGACATCCTATTGCAATGTATGATGACATGAAAGCATGTTTTGTGGATTATCCATGAACTTACACTTATGATGGTTTTTGAGAAACTGTCCCCTGAAGGGCGTTAACTCACTGCTGCAACTGGAATGATAAATTACCAATTTTGTTTTTCTTTTGATATGTAAAACATCTATTTCTGAGCAGGGGATATCTTTATTGAAAGGCTCCACACCCTATGAATTTCCATCCTTTGTTTCATTTCACCACCAGGTCTGCCAAAGAAGATTTCACAAACCTGTGGAGAAAACTGCCATCTGATGCTACTGGACCACGTGATGTAAAACAGGTTTTGGCCTTACTCAATTAAATCTGATTTATGGAGGGACAAGAAACAAATATATGGATGTTTCTTTCCTGGGGACCTAGTGACGAGTTATTCCCTTAACCTGTTATTAATGAATGAACTACAATACTCGGAATCCAGGGCCCCGTTTCACAAAACTTGTCATCAGTGACTTTTGATGGGTTATCAGCAGATTTGTCACTGATTTTTGTCATTTGTCACTGATTTTTGTCATTTGTCATATTTGATTGAAAAAAGGCTTTGTGAAACGGGTCCCAGTCTGCATACATTACTTGTTGCTATGTCGATCGAGCCTCTGGCAAGGTTACAGGTTGTCATGAACAACATTTCTTAAACATCAGTCTATTGCATGCTGGGACAATTTCCAAATGTTTACAAGAGTTCTCTTATACGTGACAGTAGAGGGCTGCGTACCAGTACTGTGGTATACTATTCTTGACAGTACTGTGTGTACCGGGTGACCACTGTATTAAGCCTATGGGAATGAATGAATGCAGAAGTCAATGGGTTAATTAAGCAAGGCAGAAATATCATTGTGTGAGATCTACTTTGTCGTTACAATCAAAAACTGAAGAAAAAATAGGAACATGCCAACTGAATCCTCCTCCCACCCATGAATGTGTTTTATCATGTTCATAGTGATGTTAGCAAAAGTGTGAGTCATTTTCAGTGACAGACCAACTTGAAATTGAAATAATCAGTATTCATTTATACATGTAACACAGATCTATTTACACTCATTTGTATAGAGGAAAATTTAATTTTCAAAGCCAGAATGTGTTCATATTGTATAAAAGTAAACAGAAGTAAGGGTGTGAACATGTCAATCAAGTACTAATATATTATGAATGAAGAGTCAGTATATGAACTCAAATATAAAATTGAGTGCCTTTAAATCATGATATGAAAATACATACAAACAGGTTTAATTAGATCATTGGCTGGAGGTGCAATGCCTGCAGGTCATTTTGGTTAAGATTATGGTACCAGAGTATCATTAAATTATGAAAATGTGACTGCACATGGGTGCAAACTAAGTTGAATCCCTCTCTAGTGCCGTTAGGTATATGGTAATGTACTAATCAATTTCTTATTACCCCCAAAACGGGGCTTTGTAGCTTCATGTGTGGGTCTGGTGTAGAAATGGGAGACCTAAAGCCTTTCAAATCATTTTTGGACAAATGTGCATCCCAAACTTACACAATTTTTACTATTTGGGCATAACTTTTAATTGTTATTGTTATGCTTTAGAAAAACAATGCTAAAGGCAATTACTTTCAATTGAGTTTGAAAAGGAGTCATACTTCAGGAAATTTATTTGTACAACAATTGCTATGACATTAGTTACTTGTACATTGTGAAATATAGGCATTATTGTAAATACTGCTATAGACTTGAAATTATACAAAATTTAGTGATGACATTTTTGTATTAACAAGAGCATTACATTTATCGTCAACAAAAAGTAATAGTGTTGCATATTTTAAAGATTTCCCTGGACTCTATTTTTCTAGTAAAGAATGGAATCCATTTACAAGATTTTTTTTTATGTACAATTAATACCTACAGTACATGTGTTATCAAAAGATTTATCTTGTTCAAAACTGTATTCATCATGTTCAACAAAATTAAAACCATTAAATTAATTAATTTATTCCACATAAAGGGGCCATAGGCTATCAGCATGAGATGGACATGTACAATGTAGGCTCATGGTAAATTTAATATAATGAAGTCTTTCAAGGTTTTACTAATTTTGATAATTCAAACCCCGCTATTTTTTTTGTAAACTTTCCCCTAATTTTTTCTTTTCTTACATCAATTGTTGATCACTTATTCAGCTCAGTCATGCACATGAATACCCAAGTAATATCTTAATGTCTCTGCATTAGTACATGTATTTTTAATTCTCTTATAAGAAGTAAAATTGGCATTGTTACAATTAATACAACACAAATGTACTTTTGCATTATAGCAAAAATTATCATCGTTTAACCAACATTCACCCTACCGGAGCGCCCCCATTGGCCTGTGGCAGAGACAGGATAGCCAGCTGGGTCATTCTAATCTTAGGGTGCGTTTAAGCGATTTTTTGAAGCTAGAATCACAAACATAAATCACAAATCAAAACGCCGTTAAAAAGTATGGTTACTGCGGGAGAGCATTCAAGTGATTTTTCATCAACGCTGATTCTCGCTCATTTCAAGCCCAGCCACTGTTCATCACACTGTGCAGTTTGACCCAGGAAGTAGGTCAACTTCGCTTTCTGCCTGTGTTTACGGTCGACTTTCGGTCAAAGCGGAACAGGCCACGATAATGACGTCATAGAATCATGATTGAGAATTCGTTCAAGCAAATTTTAGTGAATCACAATACAAAACGCATCTTTTTCAGCGTTTCATGTTTGTGTTTTTAAACACGTTTTTTTTTACGACCGACAAAAAATTGCTTGAACGCAACCATGTTTTAAACTAAACGTCTTTGAAACCGTGATTCTAGGTTTAAAAAGTGTTGATTGAACGCACCCTAACTGTCCTTAGAGGTACCAAGCCTGTAAACCTGTATTGTGCTGGATACCCCCCGAGAGAAGAATCGCTGGCAATTTCCTAATGCAGTTTACAAATTTCATTGGATTACAAATGAACATTTCTTAGATTGAGAAATATGCCTCAAGCCCTTTATCAAAATGGAATTTGATGGAATGCATAATTGTGTATTCCATTTACTGCAAACACCTGATACTGAGAAGTTCCAGTTTATGCATTGTACAATTCATGAGATGAGATGTATGCAATTAAATTAAATCATGGTGTTATAAAGAATACTGTTGATTGCCTGCAGGAAGGCTTTTACTGCCATTTGAAATACATATACGTGTCATGTATTAAACTGTTCAGGCCTTCTTTTTGACAGGAGACAAATTACTGATTCAGATTAAGTTTATGAGGTGTCATGGCAGGTACAATCTGATGGGACTGGATTTTTATAGTTATAGCCATATAAATTATAATGACATATTAAACTATGTAAAAGCTGTCAAAAATTTGCCAGTTTCAGTACACACCATATGGACAAATGTGTAAAATACTTGTATATTGACCAAGCAATATGTTTTGTTTTTTTAGAATTTTCTGTTTATCCTATTGTCATATCAGATTATGCAAATGCCCTTGAGAATTTGGTCACTAGTTCCATGACCAACACTTTGGTAACTGGTAACCTGTATAAACATGTGCTTAGAGAAAGTACAATGGCTCAAAGGAACATTATATTGAGGGGTCAGTGACACAAAGACGTAACTCCATTTTGGCCATTTTGAGAAAAAGTGCATGGTTTATGTGTCACTGAGCACTTACGGAGTTAAGTCTATGTTTCACTAGCAATTTACTTCAATGGGGTGTTGGGTGGAGTTAAGTGTTTGTGTTTCCTGGAAAGCACACATGTTTTTGAACATTTTGATATCAAATACTCATTTTGGCAAAAAAATGGTCTTTGTGTTACTGAACCTTTGATATGCTGTACATGTATGAATTACATATAGCTTGATGTGATGCAGTCAGTAGGTTTCTAGAGCTGTTCATTTTGCATCTAAATGAAGTAAAAGCTTCCTTCCAATACACCTACCACCTTGCCTGACCTTGCATCCTTTGAGATGCGTTAATACCAGTGTACGGAATAAAAGATATCGTACAAGATGTTGAAATATCTAGGACTCTAAATGGACATTCAATCAATTTGTTGCTGAGAAAACAAAGTACATTGATTTTGGAAGAAGAAAACCTACATTTTCTCAAGTTCGTCCATTTTCTGTAAATCAGTTTCCAGCTGTCCAAACATGCCATATAGTTTTCTAGAACATGAAACCAAAAATGCTGAGGTTCAAGAAAGTAGACCACGTTGCTCTCGATGTTCGAGCTTCACTCAAAGTAAACTGAAACGATTTTTTTCTTTCTAAAAGCCTTTGAATAAATTAAAGAGTGACATTTCTAGTCCTGCATGATGGTTAGGATGGTGATTGAGATTTTTTCTGAGGTCAGAAAATGAAGATTGAAATCCCAGTGGTATAGATTGCATCACACATTTTGACCCAGAAAAATAGGCAATTTATGAAAATGAGATAAAAAATTTGAATTCTACGAGACAAAATTATCTTCCATTTCTTGAGTGCGTGTTTATAAGTTTGTATTATGAAACTTTTATAAACAGGTCATTAAGCAATAGTTCACTGCACTTAAAGATAATACTTAATCTTTGATGTTTGCTTAGTCTATTTTCATATCCCTACATATCGTTGCCTCCTGATTATGGACGCATAATTGCTGCCTCTCTGTGAATGTAGACAGAGCTGATGATTTTAAGCAAAATATTTCAATATCTTAATGCATAGACATTACTATTTTGTGTAGAGAAGCAGTGTTTTGTGTAATTGATCCATGAGAATACTTGAAATAAATTATATGCCCAATGGATATAGATTTTAAAAAGGGATATAAAAACTACAAAGTGGATGCTGCATTGAATATTTCAGACATTCTTTGTCAGTTTTGTGGTGCCAAGGTCTTTTTAAAACTTTATTTTTTCTTTTGTAATACTTTATTGTACTATTCCAAGTTTACGTTCTGGTAATTACATTAATTAATTTTCCAGTCAGATAGTAGTGTTTGACATAGATTTTTTCTTTTTTTAATTCTTGAGAATCATCGTAACTTTTGTTTGTTATCGATTGTTGACCTTTGACCTGCATACATGCTGATGAAGCTGTAATTATGAAGCATCTGCCACCCTCACGTTCTGTGAGGAAAAGAGGAAGGGATAAAGTACATTTTTCTATCTATCGGTTAAACAAATATTGTCCAAACAATAATTAACACTATCACAGATAGCGTATGGTTGAGTATGGTCACGGTCAAGTGAGCTACAGTCCTGCGGCATTCAGTGATTTTTTTCTCTCGATTGTCTGGATTATTCATATTAATATTTGATATATTAAGATATTACTGGGTGGTACTCCGCATCCATTGTAGGCCAGTATGTACAAAGGTCATGGATATACATATTGACCCTTATATTCAGGTGTTATAGGCTATTGGCATAACTGGCCTTTCTGGGCAGGTTTTCTTTTCATTATTGAAGCTAGTGAAGCAAGTTTAACTACTCATTTCATGAAATTTGCTTTCCAGTAATACTGTTGTTTGTAAAAAGCTAAATTTAATTAAAGAGTAATACCTTTGCCAACATTGCATGTATAATCAGATTTTTACATGGCATCATAAATATCTTATTTGATGGCCGCAATGCATTATGATTCTTCAATAAGAGTGGGTTAGAAAATGTTGGTACAATGTATTACTTTCTTAACATCATGTATCATTGATGATCAATCCAAGTCCATTTTTGTTCTCTATCTCTCTCTCTCTCTTTCTCTCACTCTCTCTCTTTCTCTCACATACTAAAATTCTTGTTCTCTTTCTGTTTCTTTTTTACACCCCTTCTCTTTTTTAAAAAGTTTTTAACTTATTTCTCACAAACATTTTTCTCAGTTGCTCAACATCTCACTCTAGATGTTTCTCTTTTACTATGATTTTCTCTGTCTCTCCTTTCCTTCTCTATCCCCATCTCTCTCTCTCCTCTTTCTCTCTCCTCTATCTATTCATTGCATCCCTCCATATTATGTGTACCCCATCTATCTAATCAGAGTTACATCAGTTGCCTTTGTAAGATCAAAACCGAAACTATATTTGCCAAATTGTATTCATCTGTTTTGCTTGGCATCATGTATCATTGAATTACTTTAAACAAGACGAAAAAAGTACTATTTTTTAATAAAATGCAGCATTTTTTGGCTACAAATTTACAAAGATCTTTTGTTTCTTTTTGTAGAGTCATCTATCTGTATCCACTGAATAAATATCTCTTAGACATGCTTCTGTATACTTTGAACAAAGAAAATACAATTTAGGTCATGTATTGAATTCTTTTTAAATTGTGATTAATGAACTGAAGATAACATGTCGTTTTAATAAAGAATGAGTTTCAGTTTATTGTTTTAGATATATGGAGGGGTGTAAAATAAATACAGAACACTTCAGTCATGGTGTATTTATTTTCAACATATTTATTTGATAAGCTTTTTTAATCAAAAAAAATAAATGAACTTTTTTTTGTAGGAGCAAGTTTTTGTCACATATGACAAAAAGCTACCAATAACTGTGTTTGATTATAAATGAAATATAATAAATGCTGTTAAATACTGGTATACAATGTATAACATGCATGCAGCATTGTAACTTCATACAACATACATATTTACAAACACAGGCAATTGCACAGTATAATTCTATACGGGGGAGGGGGGGGGGGACACATCTTACTTTGGTTTAATTCACTTCACATCTTTCATTAATGTAGTATATATTCAAGAACATACATGTATGAGTAGCATTTTCACATCATTTTAGTTTCATATAAACTTTCTTTATGGTAGAAAATCAATCATATTTTATCACGTACCGAATGCTTCCCACCTCCCACACAATCAATCTAGACAATCAATATGAAATATCATTTTCCCACAAGCTCTCTCCAAGCCAAAATGTTATTTGTATTTATTACATCCATTTGTGGATTCTCAAAATATGACAAAAATCAAAACAATTATGGCATGTCTTCATATTGGACTTCATCTTGGAGTAAGTGGAGAATGAAACGGTTGATTGATTTACTCAGTTTGCAAGCATGTATTGTTGCTATATTGAACAAGCCTCTGGCAACAATGTCTATTGCCTGGTCTAACCTTTACAACATGATATATTGTATTTTTTTGACATATATTTGTGGATTCTCACAAACAACAAAATATATAAAAATGACATATCTTCATATTGGACCTCCTCTTAGAGTAAATGGGAATAAATGGTTCATTGATTTAGTCTCAATTTGCAAGCATGAATTGTCGCTATATTGAACAAGCCTCTGGCAATGATGTCTATCGCCTGGTCTAACCTTTACAACAGGAATAGGCTACCGGTACACATTATGGTACATCTTGGACAATGACATTGGTTGGCCTGTATTTCGATCTTTCTATTCCCTTGTTATTAATTGGTAGCTATTGAGTTTATCCACATGTGCACTTAAGTTAAAATGAAAATAATAAAAATGAAGGAAATTTAAAAACCCTTGAGTTTTATACACTTGGTTTCGTTTTCACATTATGGAAACGGACAATTTGCGGGGGGGGGGGGGGGGGGTAAATACACTAATCCCTGCTTGATTGTATACTGCCATTACAACAACACACACAAATTAATTTTTTTTTTTTTCTTGCTCCCTTGGTTTTGGGGAATCGTGTATCACAAGAGCTCCAGTATGTCATATACAACACGTACATCATTATCCTCATTATCATTACAAATGACCTTTTATCAATCTATAATTTGGCATGCATGAGCAGTTATTGTGCTGGTTAAAATTTTCAATTTTTATATTGTTACAATGTGGTTCTACATGTACCCTTAAGTGGTAAAGTCGTGATTTTCTACAATTATTCATTTTGTGATCCGATGTGTCTTTCCAGAGCCACTACATTTTGCTAAATTAATAACCTAAGCTGGTTATTCCCTTTAAACACTATCATTGCACCCCACCCCCTAGGAATGCTGATTGTCTGATTTCCCCCGCATACACATGCAATTATTGTAATGGTCAACAAAGCGTAATGTAAACCGCCAGTCAAGATCAAATAACCCCCTTGTATATACAGGACAGACTAACTGCGTAGATGCTCTAATCCCGCGCTGACTGACTAAAGGCTTTCGCTGCGCTTCCTCGACCACGGTGACGGGATGGTTTGTTTAAAAAGAACAAGAACTTGAGGTTTGCATGGACATGACAGATGAAATGGCGTTGAAGTGACAACTTTATCCGGGGCGGTCTTATGCTTGCTGTCAGAAAAAAAAAATCTCTCTTTCTCTCTTGAGTTGTGATGTTATTTGAAGGGTTTGTCCAAACAAAGTAGCGGAATGAAATTTCAGTGACGGTTAAGACGCATCTACCCTTCTCGAATTACGCCTGCATAGCATTGTATCACTTAGTCATAGCATCATCTCTTTGGTCATAGCTATTTCAAGGAATCTCTGTGGTTGCACTTTTACATTATTTATCTACTGTCACGTATGGCTGTGGGTAAAACACTGGATTTTTTTTAAAACCTTCATTTCTTATAAAATCCATTAACTGAGGAAATACAATGTGCCTTAATACAGACAATAGTATAGTGGGGGTTGGGTGTCTGCACACTAATACCTAACAAAAAGACTTCTCTTTTGCCTTCGGATTTAAGAGATAATATTCATCAATTCATCATGTATGAATATTGGTAAAATCCTTTACCTAAACTCAAGATATCCCAAATAAACCCACAAGAGGAGACTCTTATATATTTCAAAGAAAATATGTTGAAAACTAATTGTCCTCTTTATTTATGACTTGTAAATACGGTAGCTAAGTGGTTTCAACTATTTTCTTACATTAAGTAATACAAAATCTTGCTATGTATATTTTAGGCTTAACTGAATCATCTCTCTTCAATAAATATTGCACAGTAATATCAACCAACTCTACGATATATATAAAAATATAGTTTTTGTTTTACATACAATATTTTACATAATATGAATTTCTAAAGCACTAACTAACAAAAAATGTTTTGTGGTCAATTCATACACTCAAATTCTAAACTTCAGCCACGCACCAACAACTACTGGTACATACATGTATAACCCTAAAACTGACCCTAAACCTAACGTTATTCCTAATCCTAAATCTAACCCTAATCCTAAAACTTACCCTAACCCTAAACCTTAAACTAATCATAAACCTTAAACCCTAACCTACCTGTAACCCTAAAAATAATTTATACCCCAAATTGCAATCCGAAGTCTCATACCTAAAAGTAACCCTGAACCTAACTCTAAACCTAACCCTAAGCCTAAATCTAACCCTAACCTAAAACTAACCCTAGACCTAACCTTAAAACTAACCCTAAACCTAAACCTAATCTAAAACCCAAATTGCAACCCATAGCCCCATACCGTACCTAACCTCAACCCTAACTCTACATCTTTGACAAAATAAAGACACCTGTTGCATAACCATCACATTTGCAACACCGACTACAGAACAAATGTCTTTCATGCTGTACAGTCCATTTCCTCTAAGATGCAGAACTGGAACTTTCAGGGTCGTCATACAATCCTTGCCGCACTCCGTCAGCCAAGATATCAGGAATACCCCCCTCTGGAGGCGTCGCGTTTAGAAATGGATCACTTTCGAAAACCATGACGGGCTGGTGACTGCAAAAAGAGACAATACAAAACTTTAGGAAACCATTCAAGTTCACCCATGTCACCTATAGCTTAGCTCAAATGTCACATTACTGTGCTGTAGACGTACGAGATGAGTGGTTCATACACTTGGCTGGAGGTTGTGGGTCTAATCCCCCGCACTATATCGAGGGGTCAGTGACACAAAGACGTAACTCCATTTTGAGACTGAAAAAGTGGTGTCACTGAGCACTTGGGCCTTAGGGAGTTTAGTCTATGTTTCTCTAGCCATTGACTTCAATGGGGTGTTGGGTGGAGTTAAGTCTTTCTGTTTCCTAGCTGGAAAGCCCACATTTTTCTGAACATTTTGATATCAAATTTATATTTTGGCAAAATGTGGAGTTACAATGTACGTCTTTGTGTCACTGAACCCTCAATATGTTCTCAAGCAAGGCATATTAGCTACATGTGTTAAATGGGTACCCACAGTAGGATGAGAAATGTAATGTGGTTGGAATGGGAAATGCACACTTGTAAAATGGCACTTGCCTGAAGTACTCATCAGGGAGCAGAGTGTGTGCATTTGTGGAATAGCAATTGAAACCAATGACCAGGGTAATAATAACAATGTAGAGCACTAGCTTGAAGAGAAATGTAATATCAAGTGCTAGATGCAAATTACCATTATTATGACATTATTTTCAATCAATAATAAAACTGCATAGAGGATCTTTAAAAATGTATTTGAGCTTTTGCTAAAACTGTCCATTTAAACCAAAGAACAGTTGCTAGCAAAGTACCTTTCCTTTTCTTCAAATGTTAGCAGCATGATAATAACAAGGCCTGTAATTTTTTTAATTTTGTTTTGCCTGTAACTCAATTTGATCCCATTTTTATAGGCTATATCGATTTTAAAGTAGGCAGATTTTTTAACATACATTACATGTAAAGAACTGTTGCGACACTTGCATTACTTTACACAGGAATTAAAACCTTTTTTTTTCACTGGCACAAAATAAAACTATCAGAACTGTAGAATACATACAAGTTCATATATCCATACATAGTGAAAACATAGTAAAAAAACAACCTGGGTTTCTTTTATGAATAGATGTAGATTGTATCTGCAAGGTTAATGAGAACATTTCCTTACATAAAAAGTAAATTTTCAACATATTTCAATATGTTGAATTTACAAGTACCGGTACAAAAATAAAAAATTATGTTCACACAAAGACAAACAAATGACAATATTTACAGTATGCATGATGTAAGGGTGATTGGGTAGCTTAAAATTCAAAACTTATTTGACTTATTAAAGGTCAATGATTTATATCAATATTCTTGCAGGCAGACATGTCTTTAATAGCCAGAGTACACTCCGGTTATCACAAGAACCTCTCGGGTTGACTCTGCCCGAGAAACATTGTGATACACCCCATTTGCTTACAATATGAATTGTTTTGACGTTGATCATACTCTACCAATACACCATGTCATATATTCTCAAGATAAATGTTCACTAACTTCTGCATATGCACAAAGCAGTATATTGAATTTTGAATTGGCAGTTTGTCTGTGGATTGAGACGTAGTTGAGGATAACTCTCCTGTTTGTTGTGTACAAAAATATCATTTATTTTTCTTTTCTTTTAAATGCCTTCCCCCTCGTGGGATAACTCAAACTGTATGGTTAACATATTATTATAGAGTCCCTCTATACAGAATAGACCCTTCTGAGTCATAATGTTTTGAAGAATTGACATTTTAGTCAGTATGTGTGATGGAGCAAAGGGGAGAGTTGTCTGCCACTACATCACAGATACATTTTGAAGAACCAATACCGATAATGGTTACAACTTTTTCAAATTCATAACTTTCAACATTTTTGTCAGATTTCATCAAACTTTCACCAGTCTACTTCTCTGATGTTTATGCTTTCTTCTAGAGTGGTTTGCTATCAAGGTTGGATCTGCCTACAATGATGAAATTGTAATGTACACGTAATCATGACCATTTTATACCTCTCCATCAGAAAGTAATTAATAGAGGAGCAGGAAAACCAAACAGAATTTTGATTTATTTCCTCACATAAATATTTAATCATTGTAATAAAGCATTCATAGAGCAGCAGAATAATAAAATAAGACTTTGATTTACATCTACATGTATTTCCACACTTGAAAATGCAATCATTGTTTTAACGAAGCACATTGTATCTCATATTTACATCATAACAAACATATCCCTGTAGTTAGGAAATGAAATGAAAGTGATTCTATTATACACCTGTAGCATAGAGTCCCATCACCCATCGCCTCTTAATTAGACTCAACGTTTATGAATAAAACTTTTATTGCAGTTCAGATTTACAACTTTTAATAAATAAGGGGGGTAGTAAAGGTGCTCTATTTATAAACAGATAGCTTGTAAATCAGAGTAATGGCTTAGTTGAGGGGCAATGAAAAGTGTTCCACTTCAAGTCAATACAAGTATGGCTTGTTTATCAATGAAAGAGTGATGTTTTCTAATACTTCCTGCCTTCCATCATCACTTTTCATCGATGATGCACGACAAAAGCATCACCAAAAATGAGAATGGTACAAAAAGCATAAAATAAGGATGACAAATTAATCACAACTTGGTCTACGGTGAGTTATGGTTAAAATGGTTTATATGTGGTGCCAAAAGCGGTGATTCGTACGCAGCACGTAGTGGATCTTAATGAAAGAATACCATGTCGTAAATAAAGCACACCCTTGACATGTGTTTATGGAGGAGATGAAGATGGGTGAGAAACTCAGCTCAAGAACAAAGCAGTATGGATGAGAACATAAAGAGAGAGAGAGAGAGATTGGCAAGAGAGAGAGATGGGCAAGAGAGAGAGGGAGCAAGCAAGAGAGGGAGAGAGGTGAAACAGCGCAGCTCCCTCACTGTATAGAAATGCAAACACATATCAATCAATGCATGCAATCTTTGTTTCTCACTTGCTCCATCCCCTCAACATAAGAAAATCACATCAGATATATTAGAACAGATAAATAGAAATTTCCTCTATTTTTTTCTTCATAGAAATGAAATCAAATACGATAAGAACAAATCATTTAAAATCACACTGAATATTCTAACACTTAACCCTGAATTTCTGGGTGAATGCTTTACAACTATTTCTTGTACATGTAATAGCAACCATGACACAGAAAATGCTTCTGTTTTTAATTAAAATGAATAGTTTGGAGACTCTTTGAAGGTAGTCTGTCCATTTTGCAGGCTGAAAATACAAAATTATGTAAATCCTGTGGTAAACAAGAGATAATACCAACTAAAAACTCCTCTTTAAAGATTAGAACTGGTAATGTGGAATTATATCGACCATTAAGAACTTTCAAAATGCTTGCAAAAAATAGGCCTAGAAGGCAGTCTGATTTTCAAACCCTTGTACCGCATCTAGTCGTACATTTTGTGCTGGGTAAAGACAAATAAAAATGTCCTAGTTGAGTGGTTCAAGCTGAGTGGTTCAATCCCCGGCATAACGTCCTTCGGCAAGGCATTAATCTACATTTGCCACACTTGACCCAGGTGAGGTAAATAGGTACTGGCAGGAATAAATTCCTTGAAATGCTAGAGCGCAAAATGGCAGCTAGGCTAAAGCCGGGGTAATAATTAATTTGTGCGCCTCGGAATAGAATTGTCTAGATAGACGGCGCTATATAAATGCCTATTATTATTATTATGATTGATATTACCCTTTGCAGCTAATTTTATCTATGTTATCAAAATTTTTAAAAAGTCGGTCAGTCACTCAACAGTGTCTGACAGTGAAGTCTAGAGAGTAAATCGACTAGGTCACTGCTAACGTTTCACCGTACCTTGAAATCTCTTTTGGAAGTGCTTTAATCAATTTTAAAATGCTAATATCAGGAATAAGACTGAAATTAATTGTATTTGGTGAAACATCCAGTATGACTATTATCATTTCAACACTCACTACAGCAGACCATTGTTAGATGTCTATATTTGTATTAGTTACATACACATTCTACTTCTGCAAGAATATGTCTATTTCATTCAGTGCGATGAATGTTAGTTACACTTCTACTTCTACGACGATACTCAGCAGGATCCATAAGTCAGGATGTAGAGCTGAGGAATAAGCTATCTAGTTCTTGGTCTAGATGCTTGGTGGAAGCGCTCCCTTGAAGCCCTCCAGTGAAGTAGCGTCAAGGGTGATCTTTGAAAGTGCATTCCACGCAGTTACTGTCCGAGGGAAAAATGAGTTCTGGTAGAGCTGGGTGCGGGATGGGATAGCCAGCAACTTCTTTGAGTGATACTGTCGTGTGTTGCTGACAATCATGGGTGCTGTGTAATGGTGCATTGATGGCTACTGTGTCGTTTTGGATCTTGTACATGAGGTGGAGGCTTGCAGCATTTCTTCTCCTCTCCAGGCTCTCCCATTTCAGATGTTGAATCATGGCCGAGACACTGGCCATACGACGATATCTCTGGAGGGTGAATCTTGCTGCTCGCCTTTGTACTGCCTCGATTTTGGATATACATGTACATGTATGCTTGTGTGTGTGAGGGTTCCAGACCGAGCAACAGTATTCCAGATGAGGTCTAACAAGAGAGAAGTAGGCTTGTTGGCGGATCTTTTGTGAGGTTTTGCGGAGATTTCTGCTGACTAGTCCCAGCATCCGATTGGCTCGGGATGTGATGTTGTTCATGTGGCCTTGCCAGGACAAGTTGGATGAGAAAGTCAGTCCTAGATACCGGAGATCTGTTACCAACGCAAGAGGAGTGTCTCCTAGCGTGTATGTCGTGGTGATGGCTTTCCGACATAGGGAGAATGTGATGTGGTAGCATTTCTCGGTGTTGAATTTCATCTGCCATGTTAGCCCATGAATGCAGCCTGTTGAGATCTTGTTGTAGGGCTTGGCTATCAGTGACATCAGTGATCGGACGGTATAGAAGACAATCATCAGCAAAGAGTCGGATTTTGGAAGAGATCCCATGATGCAAGTTACTAATGACTTCAAGTCAAATGAAGAATAACACACCTAAATGCTGCCAAATCAATGTTAGCTGCATGATCATGAATCTAAATCATAAAGCACTGAATATTAGATATTTAAAAAAATATGAGTGTTACTCATGAGGAAAAAATAATTAACCACTCATTCAGTGGAGAGAATGTTAGTAACATGATGCAAGTTACTTATGATTTCAAGTAAATGAAGAATTACAACAAAATGCTGCCAAATCAATGTTAGCTGCATGATGATGAATCTACATCATGAAGCAGTATTAGGATTTTACTCATGAGGGGAGAAGAAAACAAATCACTCATTCAGTTGGATGAATGTTAGAAACATGATGCAAGTTACTTATGATTTCAAGTAAAATGAAGAATAAAAGTCAACAGAATGCTGCAAAATCAATGTTAGCTGCTTGATGATGAATCTAAATCATGGAGCAGCTAGTATTAGCTATTTGAAAATATGATTGTTACTCATGACATGAGAGGGAGAAAAAAAATGAAAGTTTCATTCTACTTCCGCAACTACATGTCTATTTCATTCAGTTGGATGACTGTTAGTTACATGATGCAAGTTACTTATGATTTCAAGTCAAATGAAAAAAAAAAAAAAAAAAAAAATGCTGTAGGGAAAAGCTGCCAAATCAATGTTAGCTGCATGATCATGAATCTAAATCATGAAGCAATATTCTAATTTTGAAAATATGAGTGTTACTCATGAGGGGAGGAAAAAAATAATAACCACTCACGTTGAAGTTTCTTTTATATCTAAATCATCCAATGAACTGTGAGGACAAATCAAAATGATTAAATACACCGTTATATATTCAAACAATAGTAGCAAGGATTTGTTAAATGCAAATTGGACATGCGGGATTGGAAGTATACCAGTTAATCATCATGTTAATCAAAATTATTCTGACAGCTTTTAATCTGATTAGTCTTGGGCTAAGTAACTAAATGGCAGAATTGCAGGCGTCAAAATGTTTTAATCTTTCAAATATAAACACGACAATATAAGCACTGACAGATTACTCAGTTAAACTAGCAAATTGAAAAATAAGAATAACAACAACAACACAAGTTTATAAATACATTTAACAACACTAAAACCAAACTGAGAGATAATATACGGCATTAGTTTTCAAGGATACACGTTGCAGCAAGTCAAATGCTGCACATTCACATGTCACACTTAATGAATGTACCTGTACAACAATTTTTGTTCAAATAATACATGTATACAAGACTACAAGTAAGAAAGAAAGAAACAAAAGGGCATGAAGTGTATCATGATACACCCACTTGTGCAAAGAGGAGTTCTTTTACGTCCTTCCCGCCCTAAATATAATATCCTACAAATAGCCACTATATACAGTGTATGTAGAAATGGGGAAATGGAACAAAATCATGTAATATATGCCTTGCAAAAGCCCACAGGTGGAAAAGCTGACGTATGAAAGAAAATGATACAAGGGAGAGAGAGAGAGAGAAAGCTAAATTTAGAGTCCCAAGTTGTCTCTAAGTTGATTACAAGCTACATGTTTATCTTTTGTCCAAGTCCAGGGGTGCACCTTGATAAAAAAAAAAAATAATAATGCTTTCTATTCTATTTTTATTCAATTCAAGGTCTGAAATACAATTTTTCAAAGAAATCAGGAAAAGTATCGTGTAATACTAATAGGGAAAAAAAGAAAGTATGTCAGGATATGCTATCTTGATGTATTCTTGCTACACTCCTCTTTATAGTTTGTAGATCATGGATATGAGTTTCACTGCCTATTTGTGGGCTGTATACCCTAGAGATGGAACTGTGTTTTCTTGTTTTCCCTGATTTCTTTGAAAAATTGTGTTCTAGACCGGGACTCGATTAAAAATAGAATTGAAAGCATTACAAAAATAAAAATAAAATCCCTTATATATCTTTTTCTCTCCTGTTCTCCCCAACAAAATACATCTCGACTACCGGTAGCTCCAACACTATGTGATACACCCAATCATTGATTCTAGTCCAATTATGTGGAATCTTAGAACCGGCAAACTGTAAATTGGATAGTAATTTGAGGCCCGGCCCAGCCCTGGTTAGATTCCTTGATCTCTCAAGGGGCTGAGTTAAATACGATTAAGGGGTAGCAATCAGTCATCTATTCCTTCCCTTGTGCTTTTGTGTCCACCTAGAAAAAGATTTAAAAGTTGACCATTTCTAGGTCTTAGACATTATACTGGTTAAAAGAAGAAGAAAAGGGTTGGTGAACAATTCTGAAGAGGTATATTAAATCTAGAAGTGCGAGTTGCAATGGGAAGGTTGTCCATGTATTGATTTCAGGAATTGCTGGCTGCTGTGTTCCTCTTTAAAGGTACTATGTCCCATTTGCAGGCCCCAAAAAATGAAAAGGTTAAATTCCAATGGCATTTGAAAGATAATACTAATTTAGAACTTCCCTCAAAACAAAAGGGCTTGAAAATTTCTTTACCGTAAGTGGGAAAATAACGGGTTTCCTTGCATAGTTCGAATAATAGGACTCTGCTAACGTTAACATTTCACAGATAGGACATACAATGTACAGTCATGTACATGTACATGTATGTGACATATTTATAATTCCTGCAAAGTTCTACAGAATTTGATGTTGGCTGCAAATGGGACATAGTACCTTTAAAAGAAAAAAATAAAAGGGGGGGGGGATATCGTTGGTGAACAATTCTGAAGAGGTGTATTAAATCTATAAGTGCGAGTTGCAATGGGAGGTTGTCTTGTATTGATTTCAGGAATTGTTGGCTGCTGTTTTCCTCTTTAAGACAACAAATATTTGAAAGCTTACACTGTAGGACTAATTACACTCTGTCTTGGAACCAGTAAAGTAACACTATTATGAACTCTTCAAAATAGAGTTCAAGAATGAAAAAGCACAAAAAGATAAAAAAGAATAGGCTAAATAAGAGTTCAATTGTTTAATATATCGGTAAGGAGAATTAATGTTATGTTACTTGTTAGAACTAGGACGAGATGGGAAAAGACACTAGATAGCCCTGGTGTAAGATCACAGAAAATAAATACAAGTTGATTAAACAGAGACAAATCTAGAAGAAGATAGAAAAGAACCTGAATACACAGGAATAGTAAAATCGTACAGGAAAACAAAAAACAAGAAAACACAAAAATACAACAAACAATTGAACATGTTCTTTCACTTTCTTCAGAAATGGACATCAAATTGAGTAAATGATGAAATTAAGGAAGGGGCACCTTTTACACTACAAGCAGACATGTGTACTTGTACATGTATGCAAACAGTGAATACCGTACTACTACATTTACATTTATGTCCTTTCACTGAACACATGTTATGCTCATCGATAAAATTCTTTGGGAGGATGGGGGGGGGGGGGGGAGCGTCCCCCAAAATGCAGACTCCATCTCATGAGTATATTATAGATGCTGGATATATGCAACAGCAGTGGAGAATGGTAAACTTATCAGGCTGGCTAGAGTCTAGATCATGGAAGTGCCACAAAATAACTATATAAGAAAGAAAAAAAGAAGAACAAAAAGAAAGGAAGAAGGAAAGAAACCTGATGGTCAAAATTTCACGAGGCTACATCATTATTGATACCCTACATAAAATATAAATCAATCAATTCAATGGATTAAATCAAAAAGACACATTTTAGTACTCACTCATAGCTAACGGCTCTGAAATTCTTCACACGCAGGAATGTTAACAATGACTTAGGAATGGAGTCCTTGTCCAGTAGGCCCTATAATAAATGATAAAATAAACAATTCTATCAAATTGAAATCAAAAAGTGTAATCTTGCTGTTATCAAACATAACTCTTACAATATTACCCTGAAAGGCTATTACTAACGGTGAATCAATTCTAGGAACTATCAGAATTATAATCACATTTGAGAAAAGCTGTAAAAATTGCATGATTGACAATATATGTATGTTCCTTGAAATAACAAGCTGTAGTATTGAAGCCTGTCTGCACTAGTGTGGCCAAGAGGGATTAGACCTCTGCATGGTCACTGACGGGTGTCTATGTTATCAAATCGGCTCTCATTTAACATAAGACAAAGGGGGACCACTGGTCACCACTTAGGCATTGTTTGCTATATAGAGGGCGCAAGTAGATACAAGTAGTGCAGTCCTGCTTTAATGGTACCCTAAGGGCTATAACAGCACAGTAATTGCTTAATTGCTAGCACATCTTTAGTGTAAATACCATACAAACTTATGCTGTGTAGATGTCTTTATTGTTCACAAATATCAATTTTGTAAATATGCTGTTTTGTTAATGTATCGTATTTTTTCATGTGAAATAAATGAAACTAAACTGAAACACTTGATAGATAAGTTTAATTTATGATTTATATTATAAGAGTATTCCCTCACCTGAAGGTAAGCTTCCAAGGTGACTCTCCGATGTTCCATTCCTCTGGAGCTGAGCTGCCGTACTTTCTTTGGTGGAAAGTCAGGTGTGTCAAATTTCTTTTTCACCTAAGAATTGATCATAACAAATGGGAGATGCAGTGAACAGCATGAATGCAGCAAAAACAAAGAAAGATTTTTAAAAGGGCAAACAAAATAATAAATAATAAACCAACCATATCAAAACAATACAAGACTAACAAAATACAGAATAATCCACACAAAAAAGCAGTATAACAAAAAGAAAAAAGAACAACGACCAAAAAACAGGCATTTGCAGTAAAGCATGGGAAGTAATGTCATATCTTGTGAATTTTTAGAAAACAGTAATGAAGCAAAATAGCTAGTTAGTTTATTTCTTTTGACAAGAAATTATGCTGGTCAAGACTTAATATGAAGTTTTACGAGTAACACTCTTCTTTACCAATTCTACAACACCTTAGGAACAGGGTGTAAACAACCTTCAAACATTGAAATACTAAATAATTATTCCTCCATGAATATATATTATTATGTCACTAGTGTTTATGACAAATTTCTCATCACTACAAAATAATTCTGGTGTATGCAGTGTTTTTAAATCACTATATATTTTACATAACACAAAAAACCTCCTGTTACAACTTCTAACAACTTGACATTCAAAGGACAGCCAGATTTATAATTCAGGGCCCCGTCTTACAAAGAGTTGATATCAATCGCAATGATGTACATAAGAGATAGGAGACTGCAAACTTGTGATTGATTGGAGGACTTATGATTGATTTCATCAAACAAACAAACCTGTTTATGAAGGGCATGGAACTCTCTGTACCTCTTGTCAACCGAATGAATTCGTCCAGATACTTTAACATTGATCTGATACACCTGTATGAAAAAATAAAGCAACTATCTTGTATTATTTGTTTTCTGCAGCAAATTATCTAAAAACTACAGTAGGTCTATCTATCTTTAAAATCACATATCTTTGTAAATGAGAGACCAAGGCGATATCAAAATACCATAAATTTGAAGCCTACATGTGTACATCTACTATATCATATTTATTTGATTTAGAAAATGAATATGGTTCCATACATGTAACCCCCTCCAATAGCCATGAATCTAAGAATTTTGTTTACATGCATGCATGACAGAGCTTGTTTACCTTGCACATGAATCGTATTTACACAAAAACGTTGAACTCTAATTGTGGTTTGTGATGTCGAGCCTCACCAGTAGCTCATTTTGGGGTGCTACTAACAATTGCAATTACTTGCATACATGTACATGTATTAAAAAGAGCAGGAAGTGTTGCTGAATTCAGCAACAGCATGAACAGCCAGGGACACTTTCCACACCTTTTTTCTAACAGCCAGCATCAATTAAATTAATCAGCTTTTGTTGTCCACTGAAATCAAATCCACTCAAAATCAAATATCTGCAAAACCAAGGAAATTTTCACCAACGAAACTTGTAAGTTCCATTCTTCACTTATTTGTACTATTGACAGTCTAGGCCTAGTATTGAGTATTGTAGATTAATCAACATTGAACACTGATCATCATCATCACTCCAGCATAGACAGCAATAACCATCTGATTTGGGTCATTTCTTTAATAAAAATGACATTTGTTGTCATTCCCCAATACAGATGGCAACCCAGAGATCTCGTACCGTGGGGGTGGCTATGTACATATTTTCGTCCACGACATTTTCTCCCCGATTTTCTTTATTTAGATCTAATTTTCTGATTTCTAAATCAGATGTAAATTAGGTTGGTATGTCATTTGTCCTAATTACAGTTATCAAAATTTGATAACTTAATATTAAATACATAATTTACGGACTTCTATGAATTATCCAATTTAAATCTCAGAACCGCGAAGCAGTACGTTCATGCATTCGAAATATTACCCGGCGGCCGATATATTTCCGGGTCCACCTACCAAAACATAGCCAATGGCCAATCAGAGCACTCGTTTCGTGGGAGTTCGTTGGTCAAGCCGGGATTACTCGGGCCGCTTACTCGTACGTAGCTACGGTAGCTATTGGACGTTCGAAAAGAAAAAATGAATACTCATCAACTAAAACCAAGACGGATAATGTTGACGACGAGACTTTCTCGGATTAATCATTAATTTAGGATCTAAATGAGCAAGCTATCGTAAGTCAAATAAGCTATATATATGTTATTTTTAATTAGACTCTAATTATTGTCATATTGCAGCATGTATGAGGATGTAAAGAGTGAAAATCTCGTAGCATATCTCATTCATCGCGGTCCTGCCGAACCGAACCATTTGTTCTGTACAGTCCCTCACAGGAAGAGGTCCCCAGACTTCAGTCTCTATAATCGGAGGTCTAGTGGAGCCAGACGTAGTCTCAGTGGAACAACCGACGATTAGGCCTAGAGAGACTGAAGCTTTCGGTCTACTCCAGCAAAGCATTTATTAGAAAGTCAATCATGTCAATGCTCATGTCTAATGAATGACGTGTGGATTCATAATCATAAAGTGTTTATCATATTCATAATCATAACATTTGAAAGCATCATACAGCAGGTTTTACAAAATATTGCGTGAATGTACTGCAGCCAGGATAGTATGCTGCTATGTGTGTAGGACTAGGACTCTCGGAACGGAAATGATCCCTGCAACCAATTCTACTCGACACACGAACTAACACACTTTTCAACGCCTGGGACTGTACACAAAATTACAGTCCTCCAAAAAACACCTTATTTTCAACATTTAGACTACATAATTTCACTAAAGATAATATCTCACCGTATAAGGCCTCTCATCATCGCTGACAACCTGCCTAAATCCTGGTATTGAGACTTGAATCATGATTTAATTGAATGTTTAGAGGGGAGAAAAAGACGATAGGCCTACCCGATTCGATCAGCATCATATCGTTTGGGGTGGATTTTTTTGTCGGAGGAGGGCACGGCCCGGGGGGGGAGGGGGGGGGGGGGGGGGGGGTAGCATGGGTTGGGCGGCGCCCGGTAGTTATGACCACTTCCCTTCCCCCGGAACATTAACAGATAATGAAAGCTCGATCCAAACAAATATTCTTCCTAGTTGACTCTTCTGGAAGGATAGGGTAAAGGTTTTCCCCCTTTTTGATGGATGCATATTAGGGAAGGGGGATGGGGGTGGGGGGGGGGGGGGGGTACTAGCTAGGCTTATTATAACCTTTATAGGCTATAATTCAATGATGGGAATTGTAATTAGAGACTCAAATGGGTCGTAGGCGATTTCATTCATCTGCATGGAGAATATGTATTTATCTCTTTTCATGGACATATTATAGGTCCATCCTTTATTTTTATTTTTTTTTCATCTTGATCGCTATCAAATGTCAATGTTTGTCCACTCGGTGCAGTGGTGGATCCGGAGGGGGGGGGGCTGCCCCCCCCCCCCACTTGGGAAAAAATCATGTGATTTTTACTTTTTTTGGGGGTGCAAATTTTTTAATTTTCGAGGGCCAAAAAAATAAAATATGTGCTCACTGCGGTGCATAATTATATAGAAAATGGTTTTATCATTTATTAACAACCCAATCCCTCTTATAGCTAAAGCACAACAAAGTTAAATAGAAAAAAGTTTTCCTTTTCTATTCGACTACATGAACATTTAGGATTAAAACATATCCCTGAAAATATTAGTTTTTAGGATCATAATTATACGCAAGCCAGGAAATCCAGTCATAATTATGGATATGTGATTACTGGTTTGAAAACCTGATTACTGATCAAATTACATATCATATACGTTCTTATTTTCACTGAGTAAATTAAAAAGAAATCGGTCTTTGTGCAGGGAGATGCTCGGGAATTTCCTAAACAAATAAAATAGTTATTTCTATGTGTGACGATCTCAAGCGCTTTCAGTCTTTTAGTTTGTCATTGTTTGATTGACTTGTCTGAAAAATTGATACATGTATTGATTAACTAATTAATTAAATTATTCATTTAGGCCTATTCTATTTATTCATTGATTGATTGATTTTTTTTTACTTATCTAT
The DNA here is from genome assembly GCA_035222895.1 of Strongylocentrotus droebachiensis. Classification (NCBI taxonomy): domain Eukaryota; kingdom Metazoa; phylum Echinodermata; class Echinoidea; order Camarodonta; family Strongylocentrotidae; genus Strongylocentrotus; species Strongylocentrotus droebachiensis. The sequence continues at coordinate 218,129 of JAVYIG010002335.1, forward strand.
GTATTCTTTCCTTCATTTATAATTATGTTTGCGTTTATTAAGTTGTCAATGTTTTCTTCAAAAGTAGAGACTATAATATGTGCATATTTGTTGAAAAATTACATAATTTGTTGAAATTGTGTTTTCAAGATTTAATACCTTTTATGTTGTTTTTTTGTTCGATGAAAGATAATGAATAAGCTAATCCCTAGTAGGCCAATATCTGCTTTTCCACACAAATGACCTATTTATAAATAGGTCCTTTGTGTGGATATATTATCATTATTTAAGTAGATAACATAATTTATTTACGTTTATCATATTGAGGCCAAGTTCGTTTGTATTTTTTTGGGGGGAACGTCAAGATATGACATAAATTTACATAAGTTACTGAAAAGAAGACAATTCTTTGCATAGTATTCAAGTCAAGACACAATGGAAATTATACCGACGACCATGGGGTGTATAATTATAAGTAGACAAAGAAAAAGAAATCAAAATTTCATGACGCTTGTCATAATGTTTATAATCCGCATTAAATCTATCACAATTTTGCTTACGTTGGCTAACGAGTTAAAATTATTATCTTAGCCATTAAGCAAATCCCCATAGCTATTTTTGAAGGGTCATGAGCATTGTCAAGGACACTTCATAAGCCATCCCCCTTCTCTATCTGTCTGTCTCTATCTGTCTGTCTGTCTCTGTCTTTCTCTCGCCCTCACTTATTCTCTTTCTCCCTCTGTCTATTTCTATCTCCCCTTCATTTTTTTCAGATTATTATTTTTTCTCTCCCTCTCTCTCTCTCTCTTTCTCCCTCTCTCTCTCTCTCTCTTTCTCCCTCTCCCTCTCTCTCTCCCCACCCCTCTCCCCCTCTTTCTCTTGCTGTGCTTAAAATAGGGTGTAGGTATAGAGATTATAATCTCCATAACCATGGTAACTGCAGATTATAATTCAAAATAAACTACAATTCAGGAATATGACATCATTATAATTCAGTAATAATATGATATCATTCCACAACAAATTATCGTTCTCCCCCACCTATGCCCTCCCCCCCCCCCCCTCTCTCTCTCTCCATTTTTATCTGTCTGTGTTTCAAAACGATGCAAGTAATAATTCAGTAATATGACATCATTCCATCATCACTGTCGTCCTAAGGCGAGGCAGTTATACCTTTAATACTTTAATTGATAATCCGTCTAATGGTTAATCGCAAGCAAGAAGGTCCAAATAAGAATCTCTTTGTAATGATTAAACCAGAACCGTTATTTACACAAGGCTGTTCACATATTCTTCTAAGTACAACGTCACTGATTTTCGATACATTTTGTTGTTTTAAAGATGACATTACAATGATATTATGTTGCTTTTATTACTTTAGCTATAAATCAACATCATTATCATCATTATTACTATCATCATCATCATCATCATCATCATCATCATAATGAATATAGTTTTCATTATAATATGTTACATCTTCTCTATACTAAAAGGAATCAAAATACAATTGAATTGAACATGTTGAGGTAGATGCAAATGTGCAATTTTCCCACCAATAAGCAAAGAATCTGTCCGATATTATTTATAGCCTATACAATTCAATACATTAAAATAAATAAAGGGTATTTAAAGGACCTTAGCTTTCCAACGTATGAAAAATGATATGAAATTATAAATTCCAAGCTCAGATCACAATCAAAAGTTAAGTGCCAACTTTTACTTTTATACCGTCACGTGATGCCTACATCATTTCCTAGTACTAATCGAAATGTCATTGAATTACTGAATCGGAAGTATGAATGTATGAACACGGCATTCGTTCCCTACTCATAGTGCAGGGACGCGTAATATGTACCAACCTTAAAGATTAGAGCACAGTTATAAATGGCACAAGTGTAACGCACTTTGAGACCTGATGAACGAGATTAATTATAGTTTGTAAGTTCGACGATGTTGATAACTCTATATGGCCAACATTAGGAAACCATTTGGAACAAACTTCAAGAGTGGATGATACACAGGGAATTGTAGCGGCGTATTAACTCTGATTGGTGCACTTTTCAAACAATCCTACTGTAATTACGGACCATCGGATACTAACTTCCAAAAGTTGTAAGTATATTACCTTTACTAGGTTTTTATGTGATCATACGAATGCATTCGTTTTACGGTTGTAAAGACTTTCGAGAATTCAACGTAAGACAATTTCATCAGCCTTAATTATTGTGGGTCACCAAGGCCTATACTGAAAGCGGTATTATGACAGATTACATAATCGGCACATGGTTCCTATACTGAGGCAATAGAATAGGGGATTGAGATGCATGGCTCTAAATTTGATTTCTTAAATGTATTTATGATCTTGTCATTTGCTTAGCAATCACTGACTTGATTACGGAGGTATGTCACTGGAAGTGGGTAAGAATTAATCACATTATTATTCCCAGGCCCATTTTCTTTTCGATTTTTTTCTCATTGAAAACCAGAAATTTAAAGCTACATCCAAATGATTTTTCTCGTATTATGCTTAGTAGTTGGTTTAGCTGTATCAGCCAGCTACTACTACTACTACTACTACTACTACTACTACTACTATTTCGTCGTCTTTCTTCTTCTTCTTCTTCTCCTTCTTCTCAATCTCCTCCTCCTTCCTTTTTATTGTCCCCTCTTACTAGAATCAATCCAATCTCCTCCATAGGTAATTAGTATGGTATGGTATATTGTCCACACAATTACAAAGCAATTCTCAAAGTGATACAGTCATGAACAAAAATAAGACATCAAGATAATTGGAGATGAGCCGGCCAGCAACATCATATATGATCCATACAAAATAAGTGGGCCTTCAAAGTTTCTTGAACTGCTCCTCAGATGTATCAGTTTCGGGGTGGTGAGGGGGAGTTCAATACCCCCCTCCCTATCGCTCTCCACACCCATACACACACACAAACACAAACACCCTTATTAGAATCAAATAACGTTAACTGATCTCATTACTTGGTTATTTGGTTTCATCCATTGCGGAAAAACTCCGCACAAGGTTGCTTGACCCTCAACCAGATAAGGCCTTAATTACTAATGAACACAAAAATGATCAATATATTTGAAGCGCTTTGTTTTGGAAATAAGATATGCTTTTCTAACAAAAGCCTGAATCAAAGACCTTAATTTTCGCGAAAAGGGCTACAGCATATAAGGGAGGGGAGATGGGGGAGGGGGGGGGGGGTGGAGGGAGTAACAAAAAGAAAGATATTCCGTCAGAACTTCCAAATGCACTTAGTGGCGCCAACGGCGGAAGAAAGGCTCCCTCCTCTTAAATGTAAATCTTGAAATATATTGACCGAGAAAATATGGGCTGTGGTCATTTTCGGGATGTTTGATTTCACAGTCAGATCAAACATTTGGTTTAAAATCTATATCAAGCAAGGCCATTAAAGGGCCTGAATGTCTGATGTATTATAAGGGTTGAAGAAAGTACGTGACATGGTGGAGAGAAGAAGATAAAAAGTGTGTTATCTACCACAAGCAGTCTGCTTGAATATATAAATCAGGAGTTTATTTTGATGACTGCACGTTTTGTTCCAACGGTTTTGAAGAATTGATTAAACCCTATTTTATTATAGTGCGATGTATTGTGGGAATACTCAATGACCCGTATGTTCATAGGCCGTAGTACAAGTTGAAATCTGGTTTACATTATAGCGATACGTTTCAACTTCATCATTCCATATAAAAGAAACGTAGGCCTAAATTTTGTTACAAAAAAATAAAAGAAACGAACCCAGTAGTAAAACGAAGGCGAGAGATTAATTTCGTAAAGGTGACTGTTAACAGGTTGGCTCTTGGCATTCCATACATCATCGAACTGAATCTACCCACTTAATCAAGGGTTAAACGGACCTATAAGCTTAAACATAGCTAGAATGCTATTATGAATAGTAACACATTTATGAATTATATCAAGTAAAAAATGAAAATAAAACAAATGGAGTACCGTTACTTCCATGATTAGTCTAACCAGTGCCCTATTTTTGTTGACGATGTTGATAACAATGCTTGTAATCTGAGAGCAAATAAGGGCTGGTGACCCCTTTTTGTTGTTATGCTCAGGTGATAACGGTATGGTATTGCTTCTAAAAGACTTGTATGCTCACGCACCTTTATAAATGACGCAATTTAATGAGAGCCATAATTACTTTAACACTGTAATGATGAATGATTGAAAAATACGGGAAACATGATAGGGGACAACCAGACACAAAAATGTGTGCGTGTGTGAGAGAGAGATAGAGAGAGAGAGAGAGAGAGAGAGAGAGAGAGAGAGAGAGAGAGAGAGAGAGTGTGTAGAAAGAGAGAGAGAGAGAGAGAGAGAGATGAATATATATATTATATATATAGAGAGAGAGAGAGAGAGATGAATATATATATATATATATAGAGAGAGAGAGAGAGAGAGAGAGATGAATAGTGGTTATCTCATCAAATCAGCTCTCACTTAACATAAGAAAAAGAGGATCATGGGGGACAAATGGTCACCGATTAGGCATTGTTTGCTATATAGAGGGCGCAAGTAGCTGTAAGTAGTGCTGCGGGGCTTAAAATCCGTGTTTTCAAACAATCGGGCTAACACGTACTGAACGATTGACGATTTGTGTGCTCATTACGTAATTGTTAGCCTAGTCCTACCACGTAGGAACGGCCTTGGAGTGTAAATAAAATCAAAACACACCACTCAACATGTGTAAGGCTCTGTTTTCTTAAATCAAGTTCGTATGTATACCTGTATATAGCCTTAACTGTACTGATCATTATTGATTTAAGACAAACCCATACGACAAGGGTATCCTTCTATATGGAATACGTCCTTCGTCATACTGCAAGGACCACTAGTAAACGATATCTAATCAGGTGCAATATAGTACAGGTAAGTTTTACTATTATCTTAACCTCGAATAATAATCATTCAGCAGAGCCTTAGTTTCTAACATGTATTTTTTTGTTGTTGATTCATTTTACATGATATACAAGATACAAATTACACGAAGAGACACTATAGATTGGATAAAGGGCCGTGAAGTGAAGTTCATTAACCAACAAAAATGGATTTACTACCATCGATACTTAAAAGAATAAGAATACATACAAATTTCTTAAAATATAACATGAACAATAATGTGTGTACATAATTATACAGAATATCTGCATGGATTTATCACTACTAGCTTTGCGAAGATTTAAAAAAACTAACTTAATTTTCATTATTGCAAAGGTGAAATTTTGATTGGAAAATGTTATCAAAATGCAATGCTTGAAGCAATGCTTTCGAAGTAATGATTATTATCAATTACAAAACGCTTAAATACAGCCCCGGCATAGCACCTGAATAGCTCTCCGAACGCTGCTCAGATATGTGACATCACAGGTTGGACATGATTTCACAAGCAGACGACATCCCATAAAGAATGAACATAATTGTAATGCTATTATTTCTCAAATCATAATGAGTTTAGTGTAAAAAATGTGATGGTACTTCACACAATTAAAAAAAGGATATGAAACCAATTCTGAACACTAAAATCTTTTGTTTGTAAATAGGCAGGATAGGGGTTAATGAACAATCAAAGAAACCACACTTTCAAATTGAAAACCCCCCGGAATGACAGCATGGATATGACGGCATTTGTTCCCTCTTGAAACGCCGAACATACAGCGGTGTATGCAGCTGAAATACAATGGCGTCTTATTTTGTTTACAAGCGACGGATTCCTTAATTTTTTTATCGCTGCATTTTCCATCGAATAATACCATCCGCGGTATTTAGAGTGAGGCAATAGATCACACATTTAGCCTGACGGTAGTGAAGTAAGAGAATTAACTGAAGAGAAGATGACAAAACAGGCACTGAAAACTTGTGTGAGATGTCATCTGCTTGTGCAAATCATGTCCATACTGTGATCTCACACATCTCAGCAGTGCTCGGAAAGCTCTTCAGGTGCTATGCCGGGGTTATATTTAAGCGTTTTGTAATTGATAATAGTCATTATTTCGAATGTTTCCAAGCATTGAATTTTGATAAAATTGTCCAATCAAAGTTTCACCTTAGCAATAATAAAATAAAGTTAGTTTCTTTTAAAATCTTTGCACAGCTAATTTAAGAACAAGGATGTGCTATTATGTACAATTATTTATCGTAGGAGAAAGTGGGGTAATGATATCGTACCGTAGATATGAGATATTCACTACGCCTTTTACTAATTCTTGCATAAATTTCCCTTGGCCACGGGCTTGACTAGTGAAGTAACGAGATGCAAGCTGATGACGTGATCAAGGTGATGCAAGAACAAAATTGTGGGCGGAGATGGAGAACACACTTTTTAAACCGAATATTTTTTCTACTTAAATGTTTTAACCAGGATCATATAGTAGGTCCCCTAGTTGATTAGCATAGTAGCACACACATGCTTTAGCAGTCACGAAAAACTAACACTCGCAAATTATTATTCAATACAATCTGAGAATGTATACTATTATCCACATCTATTAGGAATAAAACATTTTCAAAATCATCCCATAAAGTGGGGTTATTTTTTTTTCTCCACCATTATGACCAACAGTGTAGTTTGTAAAAACTGTGATTTACAAACCTAACATTTATATTCAAATTATAGGCGGAGGTTTGTCTTCGCATATACTGCAATTGTAACCATACACATGGTAAAAAGAGACCCGGATCACTTTATATCAAATGCTGTATGACTATACAAAATTCAAAACAACTTTTCTTATGGGTAGAGGCTTGCATGCCAGGATAATTGACTCTAATTTGACCACTTGATTGTCTTTCCCCCTACAGCATGATTATCATGAAACTACGATAATTACATGCCGATACAGAACAAATACATTTGACCAATCTTTTGCCCAACAAGAAGAAAAAAAAGAAGAAGAATACCGAGGGTATAAAAATAAAACATCATACATGATAAGCGGATCGCAGACCACATAAGGAATTACAATACGATGAAAATGTAAAACAAAGTACGATGAACACAACAACAAGGGCATGAGCAGAAAGGAGAATGAGAATACAAATGAGAGTGATAGACTGTTGGCATAGGGACAGATGAGGGGGGGGGGGGTAGGTCTCCTGAAGCCCCAAGTATTAATTTACCTGTTTCTACAATTTTGACACTATATCGAAGTGAAAATTGAATTTTGTTATCTAAATATATTAGAAAAGATAAAGAATTTCCTGTCCGAAAAAGAGGTGTCGACTGCATGGATATTGGTAACTTCAAAATTTTCCGGAGGGGGGGGGGGGGGGTTGCAGCCCCTGCTCCTCAACCCCAGCACCCAGCCACAAGCTCCCTGCCTAGTTAGATACAACAAGCGAAGATGAACAATCAGACATTTCTTTTCTTTTTAGAACCCTAGGTATTCCGTCCAGGGTCACTATTCAAAGAATTAGCTTGGAAGGGCCGCAATACTACACTAGGGATAAAGGAAACCTGGTAAAATTGTCGAATATAAGGAGAACGTCCCTCAGCAATGATACTCGAGACCAGAAAAAAAAGAAAAGGAGAACCTTCAAGGCTTATCCGAAGAATATTAGCATTTTATATCCTGAGTAGCTGGAAATGTTGTGGGCGAACTGGAAACCTGCATTAAGGGCTTCTTTATGAGAAAAGGAATTAACAAAAAAGTCTTTTCTGACAAAACAATCTTTTGCTGAAAAAACAGATATAAAAAGAGAAGTGAAATGAGATTCAAAACCACGGAACGCAGGAGCGAACGTACTTTGTCAATCAAACAAACAACGAAGGAAGAAATGAAAAGGAAAAAGGAAAGAAATCAAATAATCAAACAAAAAAACAAAAAGTTATCATGATCTTGGGGTTGTACTTGCTTCTTCGACAAAAGTGTTGCTTCCCGGTCGATTTTAACTAATCACCACTTCCTAATTTTATACCTCTGCAATATTCCTGTCGGATATGGACTTGACAAGAATCGATAAAATTGTTGAAAATAAAGACGACCAAAGATAATTTAGTATAAAAGAGGGCTGGTGGACCGGTTGCAGACAAGGGTCAACTAAAAAAACACTGTGCCCATAAAGTTGGAATAATATTTTCTTATCTCTTTTCATGAAAATGTATGATTGTTACACTCATTTCAGAAATGTATTGATCAATCTAAAGAGTAATAAAGCTTGATAAATATTTTTGTATCGGTTATAAAAAATAAACCATGTTGTCACAATCATTTTAAGATGAGAGGTAACAATTTTGTCCTATAACTTTACGTTATATAACAAGAACGTTGCGGATCCAGGGTGTCAGAAAGAAGGTCGGTGGGGGGGGGGGGGGGTGGCAGTTAAAAGCTATGGATAATTCTCGATCACTTTATAGCGTGGAGTAAAGCAACCATGAACCCTCTTTTTATTAAATGTTGGGGTGGGGGTGGGGGGGGGGGGGGGGTGCCTATTAGTGGATACGCGTAGGCATGCATAGGCATGCAGAAATGTTCGCAGTCGTTAGTCAATAGCGATGAAGATGCTATCACAAACAAGCATGAATTAGTTACGCAGGGCCGATTTTTTATTATTTTTTTATTTTTTTATAGATCTTTGGAGATAATTATATAAATGAGGAGAAAAGTAAAACAGACGCATAAATGGCTATAAATGTATGGTTTTGTTGGTGTATGGTTTGTGTCCTTGATAACGTCTTATCACAATCACAGACAACTTGTTAAGATGTTTTTCATTTTCTGTTTGCCTTTAATGAGGTGTTTATTCAATATTCAACAATATAGTTTTCACAAACAATTTAGCAGAACAATGGAACATCTATCCAGCCTTACTTTATTCAACATATATTATTTTGTCATGTGTAAATTTACCATGTTTGTTTGTTATATATTTGTAAAAATGCGAAAGAAAAAGAAAATCAAACAGAAATAAATGAATCAGAATGAATCAGAATCAGAATAGGCCTATATAAAATATTTTTTTCAGATATAGCTAAGCATATTTGCAGAAAATTTCATATCTTGTAATTTCAAATGTTCATTTATTTTTAGTCTGTGCGTCATTTCTCTCTTAAATCAATATATCACATTCGAATCCCTATTATCATACCCATACTTATTTCGAAAAATAATCTTTTTATAAAAAGTCCAAGAACATTTTCTCATATTGAGAACAGATTTCTTCCTACATGTCCTAATTTCAATGCACATGCAATGTAAACGTACCTGGTACCGATAGGAGAAAGAAAAAAAAATTGATAGTAAAGAGAGAGAGAGAGAGAGAGAGAGAGAGAGAGAGAGAGAGAGGGGGGGGGGAGAGATAGACAAAGAGACCGACAGAAAAAGGGGGGTAACATGAGAGAGGAAGGACGGAAAGAGAGAGAGAGAGAGAGAGGAGAGGATATAGAAAGAGTGTGTGTGTGTGTGTGTGAGAGAGAGAGAGAGAGAGAGAGAGAGAGAGAGGAGAGGATATAGAGAGAGTTTGTGTGTGAGAGAGAGTGAGAGAGAGAGGAGAGGATATAGAAATAGTGTGTGTGAGAGAGAGAGAGAGAGAGAGAGAGATAAAGAGAGAGATTGTGTGATGGCGTGTGTCTGCTATTTAAAGAGAGGGAGAGAGGAAAGAAAATCACATAAGAAGAATCATTAGGAAACCATGAGAAGGAAGGGAGTATAATATTAAAGTATACAGTTAGACTTGTACAGAAAATCACTGAACATATATAACTTTTTGCATTTTTTTCTTCTTCAAATTCTCATTTTGCAGTGCAGTGTCGATAATACACTATGACGTCGTTACATAATGCTGAATATTTGAAAGGAGTTGAGGATGCCAGAATCATGGTAGAACAGATGCACAGTGACAGAACAGATTGGAAAGTCAGCAAAACAACGGTAAGTACATAGAAAATAATAAAAATACCATCAATAATATTGTTTTTTAAAGTAAATGAAAAGGGTATAAGAAAGTGTATTTCTATTCAAACAAAACTCACAGGTTTATGTCTCAAGAACACAACCTTCTTTGGACTTTTGCATGACTGTCTGGACTTTTTTTTTTCGGGAAGGGGGTGTTTCAACTCCTTCATCCTGCTTCCTTCTCCTCTTTCCCTTCCGTCTATTTCTCCTCTCAGCCTGTGTCTGTTCATCGATTTATCTATCAACATTATAAAAAATATTTGTTCGTATGTTATGATTTCTTTCTTCTTGTCTGTACAATTCCTTTAACCGCCTTCTCTTCTCAAAAGACCCACATGTCTACTGAGCATTTTCTTGCAAACAAAAATGCCCCTCCGTACAGTATCAAAACGTTAGCACGCCATCTCCCGAATGTTCTTCACTAATTCTGCTTCAAATCTATAGCGATAATCTCGCCCACAGCAAGTGCTAATAGGCTGTAGCATCATGGATTAAAAGGGGTGGCTGAAGATGAAGAAATTATTAAATGAGTTCTTGCTGCTGTCAATAAACAAATACCGGAAAGTCCGACCAGAACATTATAGCTGAGAACGATCATGAAACATTTCTCTAAAAGGCCTCGATTCTTTCAATACCACAACTTTGGTCATCATGATAATAATTATATGTCTTTATTATTGAGGAAATACATGTTGTTGTTGTTGTTGTTGTTTTTTTTTGTTTTTTTTGGGGGGGGGCGGCACATATTTTTTTCAGTCAGCCCTGATACCCATCATTATCATAATCGAAGTAATCATTTTTATAAATCGATTTCGGTTTGCGAATTCATTTTGAGTAAGAATAAATATCAAGCTCTATTTCAAGATGAAAGCATGTACATGTAAAACTAAGCCATGATGATATTCGGATAAAGTAAACTGAGAACAAGAATAGCAGGATAAAATAAGATAGCTACGAAAAAAATTATATCATAATTTTGAATGGGCCATGTATTGAATGTGTTTGCAAAACAGATAACGAAAATATTGAACGGCAAATAAATTTGAGTGAAACTTGCTGATGATGATTGAACTGAGGTTAACTCGGTTAAATGGATTCTGTTTTGAATGAACAGTAGACAATGACTCCTATTGCCATTCGAGTAAACATGCCATTTAAGGCACTTTCTCTAACTACATCCGGCACTTTCCGTTGTCCAACTTCTGATAATCTTCGGCGGATCATATAACAACAATATAAGTTAACAGTCCTGCCTGGAACATGTTTTATTAATGACAAATTGAATTAGAATAAAGAGGGCAGGAAACCTTTATTTTATCCCCATACGTTTTATGAAATAAAATTGCACCATGATTTTGACCTCTTTCTGGAATTTAAATTGCACGGGAATGAGGACAATGATTTTATCCAATTGTTCGCGGTACCCTTAGATGTGAGATCCTTGAGTCTTTCCGCAACCTGGCCTCGGGATATATATCTCTCACTACCTTCTTTCTCCTTGGTGTTGAAGTTGACATGGATGAACCTGTAGTGGCGTAGCACCAGGGAGATGGGGGCGTCCCCCTGCAATCAAGAAAGCACCCCCTAAAAATACCACGCACTTTTTAATAAACAAAATATAGTTCTTGAGCTTTTAGCTCGGAACCGTTTTCATCTAACCGATTCCATCAGGCTCATGAAATCCACCAGAAAGTATAAGTTCTTATTCCCACAGTTTGACAACCTACTTAAAGTGACCCCCCCCCCCCCCCGTGGTGAGGCCTACGCTACGCCCCCTGAGGACCTGTGTACTACTCGACTGTCTCAATATAAAAATTAGGTCGTGCTCTAATGTTAAACATGTTAAAGGTGCTATGGAATTAGACCCTGCATTCTCGGTTACATCTATTAAGAATTCCCATGTTTCCTTGCTTGTTTCACATGGGCGTAGTGGAAGGGGGATGGGGAATACTTAAGTGCTCCTTTTGAACCTGTACATATACATGTAAATGCACTCGAATGCAGCCTATGAAGGTCCATTGACTATGTTATCGATTGGAACACAGGGTTCATATGAGAAGAAGAAGAAGAAGACGAAGACGAAGAAAAAGAAGTAAGACAGAGGGAGAAAAGGAGGGAGATAGAGAGAGAGAGAGAGAGAGAGAAAGAAAGAGAGGGATACGCAGAGATAGAGAGCGAGAAAGAGAGAGAGAGAGAGAGAGCATGTGTGAGAGAGAGAGAGGAGGAGGGTGGGGGAAGAGAGATAGATATATGGATAGACAGAGAGAGAGAGGAGGAGAGAGAGAGAGAGAGATGGGAGAGAGAGAGAGGGAGGGAGAGAGAGAGAGTGAGAGAGAGAGAGAAGGAAAACAAATAAGAAGACGACAATTTTTAAGGGGGGAGAAAAAGGATAAGGAATGGGATTGGTTGCTGTGATTATGAACCACCAAAATTTCAAATGCCAAATACATGAAAGAGAACATGAAGGTCCTCGTATGTCAGGCCCTTTTCTTTTTAGCTCCTCAACAGACTGACATGCTGTCATAATTTGTACGTCACATATCGGCGTAAGTTTCATCTTACGCCGTGACGGAGTGACAGGGTCACTGATCTGATTATCAGATCTTCTAATTTCAATTGGAACAATTATGATACGCTTACGACCTTATATTGACAAAGCGACTAATGAAAGATTAGTACATGCATTTGTAATGTGTCATTTCGACTACTGCAATAGCCTCCTGTATGGTTTACCAGACACTCAGATCCGGAAATTTCAGGTTATTCAAAACTCTGCCGCAAGACTCGTGACAAGGACCAAAAGATATGAGTCAATTTCACCTATATTACCGCTCTTGCATTGGTTGCCTATCCGATCACGAATTGAGTTTAAGATCTTGTTACTTGTGTATCAGTGTTTGCATGAAATAGCTCCAACATACCTCTCAGACCTCCTTGCAAACTACCAACCAGTGAGAAGTCTGAGGTCAGCACAGAAGGACTTGCATGTTGTACCTCACATTTCAACTAAATTTTACGGTAAACGCAGTTTCGGGCATGCTGCCCCTGAATTATGGAACAGCATCCCTTATAATATTAAACATGCGGATACCATGGATAAGTTCAAGACATCTCTAAAAACGTATCTCTTTAATAAGAGGTGAACAAATCCTTCATACAGGTCCTTCTGTGTGGAATATTACCATGCAGTGTTTTTTTTCTTCTTTTCCCTTACTAGTATTTACTTTTTCTTTTTCATTTTTCCTACAGCGCGTAGAGATGTTAACAAATGTATTATGCGCTTTATAAGAACTGCACTATTATTATTATTACACAAACACGCATATTATACACGCACACACGCCCACACACCACGGCACGTACGCGCGCACACACCAACACGCACCCACACCGTAAACCCACACAAATATAAATAAAATTCGCCCACTAAGAACAAAATGGAGTAAGGAAAAGAGGGAGAGACAGACATAGAGAGAATGGGGGGGGGGGGGGGCAGAAGAAGAAAACAGCTTAGGAGAGAGAGCAAGTTGAAGATGGAAATAAATCAGACGAACCATTTATTACATATTGATATTTTCTATTTGACCAACTCCTCCTCTTTAAAGTGTCTTTCGAAAATATTACATGCGTCTGGGTCTGACTGTCATAACACGAGGGGCTATTAAGCTGGCATAGGATTGCGTCAGTAACCATGGTGACTGGTGCGTTCTTTGCCGTGCCATGTGAGATGGCATTCTACAAAATGTAATCGTATAAAGAACAGTAAAAATCACGATGATCTAATGAAATCACCGAATTCTTTTTTTATCCCGACAAAATAATACGACTCGTATTACAGTATTTAATTTCACTACACATTATAGGGTGTTGCTTCAGCGGAGAGGTGGGTATGCTTCCAAATGATTTTTTTTTGTATATGAGATTAAAATTTCTCTGAGATTAATGATTGAAAATGATAAGTGATTGAAAAACCAATCAAGAATTCACTGGATTAATATGATCAATTAGTCCAGGATGATGTAAGCACCATCTTCGTTATCATCACAAGCAGTCACTGAGTCTGCAGAGTAATACACATGGGAGTCGGGGTTTTCTACAGACCCTCTTTCCTCCTTCATAAGCGGTTTAGGTATGCGCAAAGAGAAGGATCCTTCACTGCCGGGGATTTCTGAGGATCCCATACCACCCTGTGAACATGATATACGCGAAGAGTAGTACACCTTAGAGCCAGCGGTTGTTCTGCCTTGTGGGTCACGATCCATGACAATGTAACCATCTTCGTTGGTCCTTCTGGCCGAAAATGGCGCTCGGACCAGGCCTACATCTGGTATGACTGGGTAGTTGTAGTCAGGGTCCGACGAGCTGTTCTTCAAAGGGACGCCCTGGAATGGGCCGAGGTACTCATTGGATAATTCAGAATCAGCCGTGGTTGCCGAAGAAAATTTCTTGCCAGGATCTTCGTAAAAAACTTCACCTTCCAAGGTCTCAAGACGGTTCTTCATTGAAGGATTACTCCCTGAATCGCTTTTATCCCGAAGGCCCCTCTCGGTGTTGATCATTAGCTCTGTCCGTCACTCTGATAGGCGATTCTCCAGTGTGCTTTGAAAGGCGATGATATATCAGAATACCTACAACAATAATGATCAGGGAAATGGCGATCGGAATGAAGATTGGAATGGCAATGTGAACCGATGGACCCGGGGCTTCGACAGTAGGAAGGCCTAGATAAATGAATAAATTGGTAAATAAATGAATAGATAAATAGATAACTAATAACAACAAAATTAGTGATAACGACAATAGTTATAATGATATTAAGAATAATAATTATGAAAATAAGAACAATTGATATACTACTTATATAAATAATGATAGCAACAGGGCTACCATAACTTTTGCCATTGAGTTTTCCTTTGCAGGAAACGTTTGATGTGTCAACAAATTTAACTTCAGGGTGAAAACATTTAGTAAAAAAACGAAAGGTGAGAGAGTTTATATTATATACTATATAGGCATTACAGGTATTTGGGGTTCTCTCTATATGAATGAAACTTGAAGCCATCAGTTTGTACAGAGCAAATGGGCTGCATTAAAAGGCTGCCAGTTGCAAAATTCAAATATGAAGAAGAAAACAAATATGTGTAATTTCACAAATGATAAATATTTATCGATTAACTCTTTGACTGAAATTATTGCATGATACAAATTAAGGTATTGATCGCATACATACCATCAGTCCCATCAGTGGTCATTTTACTGCACTTCCTCTCCCATGTCTTTGCCGATTTGACTACAAGGTGAAAAGAATAATTTGAAACAACATATAGGAGAATGTTGGCACTGTTTGTATCGTCTTTAATTAGCAAAGGTTATTCCTATCTACATTTTTGTTCATCTGGTGAAAACACAATATATAAACAGCCTTAAATAGACTTTTCCAACATTTAAAACCAACATAAGGGATGTTCTTCTGATGAAGTCAGTCAATTTTCTATCTACAATTTTAATTAAAACTGTTTAAATCTTCACTTTCACATTAATCAGCATGTCAGAATTAAAGGCTTACCAACAAGAAAAAATGATGCTCCAATAAAACCACCACAGAAGCTTGCATGGTC
Organism: Strongylocentrotus droebachiensis; assembly: GCA_035222895.1. Classification (NCBI taxonomy): domain Eukaryota; kingdom Metazoa; phylum Echinodermata; class Echinoidea; order Camarodonta; family Strongylocentrotidae; genus Strongylocentrotus; species Strongylocentrotus droebachiensis. The sequence continues at coordinate 233,674 of JAVYIG010002335.1, forward strand.
ATATTTGCATGGTAAGCCACAGTAAGATTCTGTGTAAGACTCGTCCGGCAGCGTGAACGGACATCTCTGCTCACAGGAGCAAGCACATTCCGTTCTGTTATACAATGCTGCAATTTTGAATCCATTTCTTGTACATGCTGCTATGCAAGAGTCTGGTGTTGTCGATTCTAAGAGGACCTCATAATATCCTACTTTCAAGCATTCTTGAGGATAGCAACCCATGTACACACCGTCTGAAAAAGAGGTAAAACTTTTACATGAAAAATGGCCATGTAGTCATAATTAATGTATTTTCGTTGTATTAAATGACTTTATTGGTCATAACATAACATTTTTAACAAACTCTATTTTCCTTTTTCATTTACATTATTTCAAACATATCATACAAATTTAAACAGCACATTTGTAATATTTTCTAACAGCTAGTACACCCACAACAAAAAGTGAGTCACCCTTACTCAAATTGATGAGTCACTGGTTTGTCCGTACAGCGAAACACTTGAAGGATCACGTGAGTCACTATGACTCGATACAAATGAGTCTTATTTATCTAAGACTCACTTCAAGTGAGTCTTAGATAAATACTCTAAGACTCACTTCAAGTGAGTCTTAGATAAATAAGACTCATTTGTATCGAGTCATAGTGACTCACATGATCCTTCAAGTGTTTCGCTGTACGGACAAACCAGTGACTCATCAATTTGAGTAAGGGTGACTCACTTTTTGTTGTGGGTGCATCATGACATAGACCCCCTACTCCCTAGGCCTATCACACACATACCATACCATGCCAGAGTCACTGTCCACATTTGCAATGGAAAATATATCCTAAAATATCACATTTTAACGATGTAATCGGTGGTCCCGCTACCCGAATCTGAAAAATCTACTTTGTACGCACTAAATTAAGCCTTAACTTGAGATTTATTTGTCACCCATACTGTCACGAAACAATCTTGAATTAATTCGTTTTACATCAAATAACAAGGATCTAGGAGTTTCGTTGTATAAAACAATGATGCAAAATCATGCATGTTTTCATTCGACACGGCTTCGTGCGATACAGTAGACACTATGAACATGACAGACAATGAAAGCGGACAAAATATACAGTTCCTCAGGTAGACAAAGGGACATCCCTTCACTGCTATTATGTAAAAATGTGTAGAACAGGTGTCACATGCATATTCACCTGTTCTACACATTTTTACATAATAGCAGTGAAGAGATGTTCCTTTGTTTTCCTGAGGAACTGTTTATTTTGTCCGCTTTCATTGTCTGTCATGTTCATAGTGAGAATCTATACCGTAGTTAAGTTACACACAGCCTCATCAACTCGAGTGCGGATATCGTAAAATGAACGCATGCATCATTTGTATAATAATCAGAAGATTCAGCCCACGAATCCAGTCATAAAAATCATCGTTTAAAACCATATGAATAATTATGCGTACCAATGTTTCACTAGCTGCAGTCAAAACTCTTCTGAATCCAAGATATAAGATGGCGACGTCGCGTCGTCGATCGGGAATTCAAATATGGCTCGAGAATGCGCATTTTGGATGACGTCACGAAAGTATGCGCGCGCATGCATACAGCCTCACTTTCAAGTTGACTCACTTTTTTCTTCTAAAATGCTCTTATGTCGATCTTGACTCATTTTTTACGACCATGTGAGTCAGTCGAAGCATTTTGCAAATGCGTCAGCTCATGATTGGCACACTGGTGAAATATAAATGAGTCAATAGAGACTCATTGGTTGTTACTAATGAGTCAATTTACACCTGACTCACGAAAATTATGCTTAAACGTGTCAAATGACTCACTTTTTGTTGTGGGTGTAACAATGTTGTAATAACAAACCAAACAAGTATTTCAGCGTTCCCAATTTAATTTTTTGTTAATCGATTTGAAAGGAGGTGTATTATAATGTACAAGCTGGTCAGATATCTACTTTTTGTGTTTATGTGATGGTTTTAAAAAAAAAGAGGGGGGGGGGGAAAGACATGACAAGGTTATGTAGTTAAACTTGGTTCACTTCCCTCTGCATTTTCTACCTTTATTTTGTGGGCCTTTTAGAAAAACAGTTTTAATTCTGAGGGATCTACATAATACTAGTATTATGGTGATCATACTGCCTGTGCACACAGTCTGCCCCACGAACACACACACGCACACACACACACACAACATCAATCAGTTGGTAGAAATAGCAATTTTTGTAAATGTATTTAAACAAAAACTACAATTCTGTGTAGTTTCATTGTTATAGGCATGTGGGATATATGTTAAATTATTTAATTAGAATATTGTCTTTTCAGCCATGTGTGACATGGCCCGCTGATCGCCCATTTAATCGCGCTGCTATTCTGCGTGGTGAAAATGCACCTCAATGTACAAAATGCAATATCCTCATGTGTTTTACTCATTGAATCACCAAACTTTTTGGTACTCTGAAATTCAGTCCCTGTGGAATGTTATGGCCTGTTGAATGGTTTCTCGGAAAATCGTCATAAATCCTCAAATCTGACATTTTTTAAAAAGAAAAATATACTGTGATGTAGCTGAAAGGCTACAAATTCTTATCATATGATCGGTTTTTCTGAATAATTTGTGAAACACATAAGGAAATAGCTGTGACGGTGATCCAAGCAATTTCCATCGCCATATTTTATTGGCATATTGCAAACATATTTGGAATTTATGGTTAATATCTGGTGTAAATAATAGATCTATGAATATATGATTTAAAAAATTCCCCAAAAAATGAACAGTTTGACTTTCCTTGATTTGCATAATGAGTGCGCGAATATATAATTAGCTGAAATGACCTAATTTGCATATTTGATGAATATTCATGATTTTTTTTAAAATTTCAAATAAAATATATTTCCATACCTGTCTGATATACAAAGGTTTCACTGATGTATCATGTTCGGTTTTGATTGATTACATATGCGCATATTAATTAGGCGGACTAGTTATTTTCACAAGTTTTTCATATCTGCAGATTCCCAAAAATTGCAAAAATGACTTATTTTGTTGGCTTCTGTTTTCAAAACGGTAATAAATATATGAATTTTATTTTTTGTATTTTTTTACCACAAAGATGATATTTTAGAGTCTGATAATTTAATTTATTATTTGTTTCCAAGAAAGTGATGAATTAAGTTGTAAACTTTGTCGAATTTTGCCAATTTGACCATTTCTGGCAGGTTTTTCGGTAATTTTGCGATATAAAAAAAAATGGTATAAAATCTAACGCATTGACCGATTTCAATTCTGTTTTTTTTTTTTTGAATTAGTGCTAACTGCTAAGTAATACATTTTCACAGCAATTTCATAAGCTGATATTATTATTAGAGGTGTAGATCTATAATAAATTTGCTAAAGGTAGATACTAGAGCACAAAATACATTTGCAAGCCTATGCCTATGCACGCCCACCATGCGCTGTGTGTGTGAAGCTAGAGCTCGGGCTAGAGCTTTGCATCACCGTTCGAATTTCGCATCCGTAAAATCTTTAGCACGCGTAAGCTTGTTATTGACAAGATGAGCTCTGATCGATTGGCTGTATGCAAATGAGTTCGTACTGGTGTCTGAAGCTCAAGTGGGAGAAAAAAAATTACGCGTACGGGCCAGCCCCCACAAATACTAAAAACAAAGAAAATGCAATACATTATCAATAATTCATTGCATTTCCCCCCCCGGTCCCAAACAGGAAAAAATCATCTGTGTGGTCATGCCTGAAACCATAATGCTTGGCCGTACAGAGGAATTTTTCCTGTTGGGGACCTGGGGGGAAATGCAATGAATTATTGATAATTTATTGCATTTTCGATGTTTTGTGTATTTGTGGGGGCTGCCCCGTACCCTAGCGCCCTTTGCGGAAAGTTGAATCAGTGGCAAAGCAATTGTCTCGTAACTGTGAGGCCCCAGGATAAAAACTGTGTTGATGTACTATATTAGTGCCCTTTTGTGAGGCATTACTCATTAATATCAGTTATGACTTAAAGACGTAGGTCCCCTTGTTGATAATCATGGTAGCATACACATGCTAAATTAGTCACGCAAAACAAACAATCGCAACTTATCAATCAATAAATTCGTGGAATATATACTTTTATCTAGATCTATTAGAAATACAACATTGTCAAAATTATTCCATAAATTCGGGGTAAAAAATTATTCCACCTTTATGACCAACAGTGTATATTCTGTAAAGGTAAATTCTGGATCACACGTAACTAATTTATGGTGATGGTGATGATGAAGAAGCTGATGGTAGTGTTGTAGGGCTGCAGTGTTCTTATGGATAAGTCACCGGTCTGTATTTCACAAGAAACATGCATGGTTAGATTCCCTGCAATGGCACTGTAGCGTCATTTGGAAAGACATTAACGTGATTAGTATACATTTGCCACACTCAACCCAGGTGCAGTAAATGGATACCTGAGATTCATAAAGCCTGGTTACTATATAAATTCCTTGACGTGCGCATAATCTGTTTTATCATTGTTATTATTATTAATATTATTTCCGTTTTTATTACTATTATTGTCATTGTTATTGTTATGCCTCTGTTATTAAGTAGCTGGAGTCATTATGTTTTCGGATTTTCCGTCCGACCGTCCGTCCGTATGTCCGTACGTACGTCCCGTTCTCGTGATCGGGTTATCTCAAAAACTGAATGATGCATTCCTGCCAAACTAATTGGTTCATATATGTATCTTGCAGGGCTAATGAACTGATTCGATTTTGGGGTCACAAGATCAAAGGTCACAGGGCTCATTATGTATGCAGAAATAGCTCTTGATCGCGTTATCTCAAGAACCGATGAATGGATTCCTGCCAAACTTACATGTAGGTCATGTATATATCTTGCAGAGCTAATGAACCAATTAGATCTTGGGGTCACGAGGTAAAAAGGTCAAAGGTCACAGGGCTCATTATGTTTGCAAAAATAACTCGTGATCACATTATTATTATTTATTATTACAAGTTTCAACCCCAAAAGTCTTGCAAATTTTCAAGAAGAAATAAGTAAACTGGAACAATGTATCTCTGAAATTAGTATATGGATGACCTTAAATAAACTCAAACTGAACGAAGGAAAGACGGAACTACTGCTGGCCATGTCACCAAAGCTTAGACATCACTTACCGCGTGATATAAGTATAAACATAGGAAATGGTAGAGTACAAATGTCTGACAATGTCAAAAACTTAGGTATTTTCTTTCAATCTTCAATGTCCATGTCTAAACAAATTACTGCTTTGTGTAAATCGCTTAACTTTCATTTGTACAATATTTCTAGAATCAAGAATCTGTTGACCTCTGATGCGTGCCATCATGTCGTAAGATCATTAATCCTCAGTAGAATAGACTATGCCAACTCTCTTCTTTTGAATGCTAATGTGACAGACATTCAAAGATTACAACGAATCCAAAATCGTGCTGCCCGGGTTGTTTTGGGAGGGAGCAGGTATGAATCAGCATCTCCTCTACTTAAGCAATTACACTGGTTAACCGTAAATAACAGAATCATATACAAAGTTTCCCTAATTGTCTACCAATGTTTGAATAATTGTGCACCAATGTATCTGTCTGTGCTTCTACATACTCCTCCTAGACTTCAATACAACCTCCGCTCTTCTAACGACCCCACGCTCCTCCGATTACCACGTATCAATTCAAGATCGGGGGAGTGTAGTTTCTTTTATTATGGCCCCAAAATTTGGAATACCCTCCCTTTCGACCTCCGTACCTCTCCCTCAGTTGAAATTTTCAAGAAAAAACTAAAAACGTACCTCTTCAATAAGTAAATTGTAATTCTAATATTTTTGTTTGTTATTATAATTACTCTTTTATACATGTATTATCTTGTGTTTACTATGTCATTATCTCTGTAAAGCGCTTCGAGCAATTCGTTGGATGTTGCGCTATATAAAAGACAATTGTATGTATGTATGTATGTATTATCATTATGGCTAGCACCGATAAACAGATTACCAACAAACTCAGGACATGTGTGTATCTTGCTGAGCGAATGAAGTGATTCGATTTTGGGGTCATGAGGTCAAAGGAGGCATTATTTTCGACTGCGTTTCGACTGCGAGCAGTCGAACATTCATCTAGGTATTATTATTATTACCCTAGCCTTAGTATGATAAGGATGATGATGCATCTTATCGAAATTATCAAAGTAAAGATAAAAAAATATTGATAACATGAAATTCTACACTCTAAGCAATGCATTTGAAGAAAAAAAAGGACCTTACTTTTTGCACGTCTCTCGGGTACGTCGTTGGAACGTTGGAAATCACTACTAAAAGCCATCTGCCTTAAAAGTAAGCAAATCACCAGTATTCCATACATTCCTATATCTATATCGAACTTCTTTTTTCCAGCAGTTCACCGTGTAGAAGACAAAGTTATCGGTTTGGAAGTGTCAAAAACATGGACCCGTTCTTTCTCAAAGCACCATGTCACTCTGATGTGTCAGAGCTAGAGCTAAACCATACTTGAATCAATATACAAATTACGATGCAGAAAGATGCGACCGTTGTTTTTAAAACACCACGTGATAAACAAAATCACTTTCTTCATTATGCTTTGATCAACTTATCTTTTTCTAAACCACAATTCATTTTCGCAACTCACTTTCTAAATTGATGGATCACATCACTTTGTCAATTACTCTGACATAAGTATATATAATAGCCTTCTTAAGGCGAAACCACGACTAGCCCGCGTAATTCGCAGCCATAGAAACTCACTTTGCCTTTTACATTTATTTACTTTTGTTTTTATCCATCCCCCGCCCCGCTTGACCCTTACATTTCATAAACTATTTTTTGACATTAATTTCTATTTGTATTACATTATTTTGTATACCCGTTTTTATTTTATTTTTTGCAATTATACAATTTTACCTCCACCCTTATCTACCTTTTGAAATATAAAAACTTGCTTCGCCTCTGCATTGTCTCTGCATGGGTCCTAGCTGTTCGACGAGAACAATACATATTCATAATGCAATACCTTTAAGTACGTGTATACTGTTGTTACAAATGTCGAAATCACTACTTTCTCTTTCGAATGGTCATGATTCATTGGCGTACGCAGGATTTTTTCAAGGAGGGTGTTTGAAAAATTGGAAATCGCGCCGACCGATATTTCGCTCAGGGGGGGGGGGGGGGGGGGGTACTAAAAGAACTACAAAAAAAAATTGCCCCCGAAAACGTGAAAATCGCGACAACCGATTTTGCACTCAGTGGGGGGAGGGGGGGGGGGGACGGAGTATTCATTTTTTTTTCAATTGAGGGGGTTAACCCCCTAACCCCCCCCCCCCCCCCCCTGTGTACGCGTCTGATCCTACCTAAGAGTTCACGCCCTTCCGGCTCTCTATAGATGAATTACAGATTGTAGAAAAACCGCAATTAAAAAATTCTCTAACTTATTATGAATGAACCTCTATGTGTTATTACTTTTGTTCAAGTAGGCTCTAAACGGATAACATGAGCTTCATATTGTGTTAACAAGAGCTTGTCTACAAGGGCCACGATAAAAAAAGATCACTGAACATACAGAGAATGTAATGTAAATTACTTTTTTTAATGTAATAACAAAATCAAAGATATAAAATCAGTTTACATACGGAGGAAACGTAGATAAAAAAAATTAAAAAATGTAAACATGCACGGCTAATTTATATCTATGGGTTGAGTATTTTCCAGATATGAAGCGAATATCTTCCAACTTCTCAGAAAAGAAAATCATCGTCTAAGATCCTTCAACTTATTTTTAGGTTTCTCCCCCTAAATTCAAGGTTCATCAATTCTGCATGTGAATTTCAAGAAGAATCTCAAGGGAGGTGCAATAAGAAATTGCTCCATATCATCGGGTTTTCCCCCCTTTTTTTTAAAGAAATGAATAATAGATTTTAAAATACCATGGGACATAAGACAAACATATATTATTTTTAGAACTGACAATTTGTCGTTTAAAAAAATGTTTTTAAGATCTCTTTGCTCGTTCTGATGAGAAACCGTCCGATTCATTTTCTTTAAACATAAAATATTAAAGGTAATACAAAGTTTTGGGAAATTTTGAAAATTGGGTGGATAGTGAATCTTTACAATTTTGATATATTTGGATGCCCCTGTGGATGTATTATATGCACTAAAAAATTAGCCCCTAAAACATTTCTGTTTTCGAGAAAAATTGAAAATAAAAAATTTACCGGTGCTCCCGGTAAATTTTGATAAATTTCAAATAGCGCCTATTGTCGTACAATGGTAGCTGCGACCATGAAAATCTCAGAATATGTAGTTGTGATATATAATTTCCAAACGGGAATGGCTAATCGGTCGATTTTAGTCATAAAACATTGTTTCATAGCTAAATTAATATCTTGAACTTGAGAGGGAGCTATACAACGTAAAGAGTTTATTATTTATAATTTCATAACTTTAGACTCGATTTCAACCGCGACAACGATCAATGAATATTGTAGGAACGCATATGCTTCCAATATGTTAATTTGAACCAAATTCATGACCCCATACCGAAACTTTGTAATACCTTTAACTTTAATGAACATTAAAACAAACAATTAAAAAGCTTCCCTATAATTTGGCAAATTGCAAATTGTGTTTTTAATTTTTCAACGTTCAAATATAAGGATCCCAGGTCGAAATTATTCGATTAAAGATGCTAAATATACATCTTCGCAACTTAAACGAGGGCTCTAGAAACAGGAAGTAGACAAATTGAAAGCTAAAATATTTTTTTGAAGGCGACATAAACTGATAATTGAGCCATCTCGTTCTGATCACCGAAGAGCACTGTGCTATACAAGAAAAAATGTGATGGAAATGTAAATAATGCCTCAGGAATATTTGTTTTAATCTTATCTTCTGAGTGGATCACATTTTATATCTCGATTGTGAGGAAGTATCCAACGAAAACAAATTGCCATGGGGAATTGTGCCTTTGCCGTCTTCAAACATGCCTATTGTGATGGGAATAATAAATGTAAAGAGGTACAGCAACCATACAATAATGAAATGTGTGGTTATTACGAATATCTTATTTTCTTTTGCATCAGTGGAAACATAATTGGTCTGCATCAGTGAAATTATGTTCTCCATGAGTCTTCGTGTTAAATGGTCGATGCAAATACAATAAAGAAAGGAAAGCAATCGAACTTCATATCTGTATATATATTTGTAAAGCGCTTAGAGACATTTTTATTAAGCGCTATATAAAAATTAAATATTATTATTATTATTATTATCTATTCAAGAGGGAACAGAAATTCAATTATTTCCTCGAAGATCCACATTCAAATACTTTGTATACGCTTTTATCTTCGTTTTCCTATCGATATGGCCTGTTTATATCTATCCACAAGCAACATACTACAACAGGCATGATGAAGGAACGAAACAATTATAAGATTGATAACATGGGTATGCTCTGCGCTTGATCAATTTCAGGGACAGATACAATGCTTATGGCTTGCTGGACGAAATAAAGAAAGAGAAAGTGTTCACACTTACAGAAAACAAAGTGAGATTTAAAAATTTATCAATTTTTTTTTTTTTGTGCATGTGTGGATAAAATAATTTCACTAATCTTCACGACTCGCATCGCGATCCAATTTACAGTAAGTCGTGCGTTTTTTTCGTCAGAATAATCGCGATGGATTGCCGGTCGCTGTGTGTGTGAATGGTATTGAGGATCAAAAGTCGATTTATTTAATCCCATGATTCCAAGCGCGCAGTTCGACGTTGTTGACGTCGAGCGAGAATTCTCCCTGTGTGTGAATGGTCGCCCAAAAAAGAAAATCAATCTTTGCATCGCGATCCAAACCGCACTAATTGATATGTGAGAGCAGGCCTAATAACTGGCTTCCTAGAAGGATTAAGAAGAGGATATCGTATGAAAAATACCTACACGGTAAGGTAAGAAAATGATTACAAAAGTGAGCGAATGAATCTTAGAAATCAGTTAAAGTGAAGTAAGGATATATGAGATGAAGAGCAGTTACTGTTACAGGCAGGACATTGCTTTTATGCTACATCTGTTCAGAGCGAGAAAGGACTCGGTATTGAAATATATGGGTTAACAACCTTTTCGGTGACTCCAAACAGAAGATATATCCAGCTTAAGTTCGTCTGTTTATTCGAAAAATCGCAACGTAATATCAATGTTATACAGTTATTATTATTATTAATATTGATATCATTATCATTAGTTGTTTTTATTATCATTTGTATTATTGATATTATCAATATTGTTATTATTATCATTATTATTGTTATATGTGTTATTGTTATTATTTTTATCAGGTAAACAATAATTGTCGTATTGATTAACAGTGACGTATCAAAAGCCTCACTGAAATCAAGAAATTCTTTGAGTCGATAGCATTAGTAACAACTTCCAGAATAATAAGAATAATGAGACTTCCCTGCAAGGTCACTGACAGGTTGTTATCTTATAACAATTAGCTCTCAATTAACATAAAAAGGGGACCATCCATGGGGGACCAATGGCCAACGCTGATGAAATGTTTGCTATATAGAGGGCGCAAGTAGCTATACATAGTGCAGTGGGGCTTAAGAGCTTCAAATGTGCAGTGTTCATGTTGCCTGAATATAAAAGGTTCCATTAACTAAGAAATTGATACAACCATTTATTCAAACATCTTGATATCATGAAAAATGTAAACGCATTAGAAGCGAGATTTTGTGCTCTGGGGGAAACGGTTGCAGGTGTTCCTGAACGTCAAAAAAAATGTTAACTTCCATTTTTATCTACGATGGAATGATTACGAAATTTTTTGAATTACATTACCTGGCAGGCATGTCGGAAAAGTGACTTTCAAAATCTCAAATGCTATAACAATCCCATTATTAAATCGGCAAAGCATCTTTAGGTTTATCATGCCAATCCCCTGCTACCGAAGCTAAACCGACAGTGATTTCCCTCAAATGAATTATCAGATGGCAGGCAATTTTCCTATATAAATATTATCTACTTCGCCGAAAGGAATATTGCATATCACGATACTCTCAAATGGCAATACACATAATCTCTTCAATTACCATATGGCTCTATGTTGTCCCAAGGGAGGATTTATTCTGATTAGGTTTATATACGATTTCTAAACTTAAGCGGTGGTAAAATATGATGATCGATCAAACGGAATGAAAATCATCTGTAATATACGTTAATAGCTTGTCGATGTGGGTATTATAATTGAGTGTTGTATGTGTGACATATCCCAGGCATTGATTTGCAATTTGATGAGAAATTTCGAGTAGGAGTTATGTGAAAATTGGGAGAGATGATATTGTCAAAGAGGTGATCGGGTTAGGGTTAAGAGATAGAGAGGGTAAGAAAAACGAGGGAGAGGGAAAGAGAAAAAAAATAGAGAAAGAGAGAGAGAGAGAAAAATAGAGAAAGAGAGAGAGAGAGAGAGAGAGATGGTGTGTGTGTGTGTGTGAGAGAGATATAGATAGAGAAAGAGAGAGTGTGTGTGTGTGTGTGTGTGTGTGTGTGTGTGAGAGAGAGAGAGATAGGGTGCGGATAAAGGGGGGGGGGGGGCTTGGATGTAGGTGACAGGAAAAACATAGCAAATACAAAAAGGACAATGCGTACATGGTACATCGTCCAGCCGTGTATGGCTCCAACTAGCTGCTCAGAGAGAGAGAGAGAGAGGTGGCGGAAATGAAGAACGAGGGGGAAGATAGAGAGAGAGAGAGAGAGAGAGAGATGGACAGGATACCCCCCAAAAGAAATAACAGAAATAGACTGAGAACAGAAATATCGACGATGTACCACGTACACCTCCGTCCAGCCGAGCAGGGCGCCAGCTGACCGCGAATCCCACTCTTGCCTACGATGGTTAGACACAAGCATATATGAACTTGAAGTAGATCCTGACAGGGTTTTAATATTGGACCACACGAAATACAATATGTAGCGTGCGACGCTTTCTACAAACATTGATTATTTATTATTCTCTCTTCTTTTTTTAGTGTGGCTTTTATGCTTTGACTCCTTTCTCTCCTTATTTCCTCTAACGTCGTACCCTGGATATATTCTGGCGCCCCCTCCCTTTGTGCGTTTTTGTTTTGCTCGTTTTATTTCCATTCTCGTGATTCTTGTTTTGCAAAGTCGCTTCGGCTGATGTATTCAAGCTATGGTCACGGTGTGCTTTGGCGTGCTGAGATTCTGGAATATTCATGCCCGGCCGTCGACTATAAACTACCACGTTCCACATCACCCGGACATGCTATTAGACAACTGTAAAGAAGAGCTTAAAAATAAAGACCGGATTATTGAAATGTAAAGCAGGAGATAGAGCTAAGTAAAACAAAACGGAACTTTAGGAGGAGAAAAACGGAGGACAAAATCAAAAGTAAAGACAAAAAAAAACAAAAACAATGAGCTGTCGTGCCATCCTAAGAAAAGGTTGCCTATTCCTCAGAACTTGCAAATGTCAATGAAACACATCTAGATTATAGCAATAAAGATTATGAAGAAAATATTAATAATGATTATACTACTTCTACTTCTACTGATAATAATAACAATATTAATATGATGATGATTAGAATAACAGTATTGATAAATTATAATAAGATATAATGATGAATATGATAACGATAATAATGACGATAATAATGACGATAATAATAATGAATTATAATGAGTAATAATTATAAAATACCAATACTAATATTGTTAATCATGATAATGATAATAACCATAATATTATTATTTCTATCAATAATGATAATAAGTATAATAGCAACGATATATACGAGATAAATATTATCCAAATGCTTCCCAAGTTCCCCTATAATTCTTGACCTTTAGAAAGAACAGAGCTATTAGATTAATGGCTCTGAATAGAGCGATCAATCTGTATGCTTTTTAATTAAATATCGTTATATTTTATGTTCATTTGCATGTATAAATATATTCTTATACGAAAATTAAAACTTAACCAATAATAATAATAATGATAATAGAAATACAATAGTAATAATAATCATAAAAATAAAACAAATAATACTAATAATAATACAAATAAAACAAATGATAATACTTATAATAACAATGATATATAGGAGACAAATATTATCCTAATGCTTTTCATTTCTCTTTCAGAAACACGTCACGGTTTCCTCGAAAAAGTCACAAGTATTCCACGGTTATATGTAAGTATATCTGGCCAAGTATGTTGAGTACGTTTGAAAAAAAAATTAATTAATTGTATGGCATCTAACGTGAGCTGATACAGTTTTAATCTGTTCTTATTTCTCCAACTTCTGTTTTTTCAGGGCTACAAATCTATTTGGACATGTATGTGTGTGTGTATGTTTTGTGTGTGGGTGAGGCAAGGGGTTAATCGTGTCCCATACAATTAAATCGATTTTTAAAGATCTTTTCTGTTCCTTTTTAAAAGAATCGAATCAACATCAATATACGCATGCCGTGAGCTGAACGTATAAACCATGTTATCTTTAAGAGACCTTTCTAACGGGAGAGGGGGCAGATTGTATTTTTAAGGAAAATCCAACCTCAGTAGACAAATACTCTAAAAATCAGAGTTACATAAAATCTGTTTTTCGGACATTTTACTATTGACCACTGTTTGTCTGTTCACCTCTTGTATGACAAGTTTACTTTCCCAATAACGAACGAGTTTGTTCACCTTTAGAGAGTGATGCTTATTGATATCTGTTTTCAATCTCCGGAGCGAAACATGATATTGTATCCCTGAGTCTGTGGGTATCATTAGCTATCTCACATTTCAAACAGTTTCCATCGTTGGCTTCTACTCAACCATCTTTTCGAATGAACTCCCCCAGTTTCACTTTGCTCGCTCGTCTTTCGCTGACTTTTCTTTCGTCGCCATTCTATACCACGTTTGTTTGTTTTGTTTTACCAGACTTCTTACCAGAAAGCATGTGTTTTATGCTTGACAGTAAGTAACAAGGGGACCGATGGCTTAAAGTCATCTCCGGGGACTTGGTAACGAAGACTGATGCCTAACAAAAGGGCAATAGCGCATTGACTCGGTCTAGAACCCGGGACCTCCCGGTTACGAGACCACTGCTCTACCACTGAGCCATGGCGTCTCGTATATTCTCTCGCAGTCTCTTACTTTTTGTTATTTCAGAGTGTTCATTTTCGATGTTAAGGGTGTTTGTTTAAGCATTGCTTACATGAATATAAAGGTGATACCATGTCAGACATGCATCTTACAGTGTCTTCATAATATATTATGCATTATATTACTGGAATATGTGAGTGTTTTTAATATTATGTTTGTTTAAGCATTTCTTACATGAATATAAAGGTGATACCATGTCAGACATACATCTTACAGTCTTCATAATATATTAGGCATTATATTACTGGAATTTGTGAGTGTTTTTAATATTATGATACTTCTATATGTATGATACGATATAATCGTGGTGAAAGAGCTGCATGCCATTTGTTAAAACTGTTTTCTTATAACGAACTACAAAGGACCCCCATCTCTCTCTCTCTCTCTCTCTCTCTCTTTCTATCTACCCTGTATTTTCAGACCCAACACACCCAGCTGCATCCGGCCTCATCTTGGGGGCTCTTTTTTTTTCTCTCTTTCTTTTCCGCTCACTCTCAAAACCATTTTCTGGTCTCTCTATATCATCTCTAGATCTCCTTACCTCTCACTCTCTCAACTCACTCTGCTATTCTCTCTGTATTACATCTATTTCTGCCATTCTCTTCTCGCTCTCTCGCCACCCTCTTCCTTGTCACTCTGTATCTCGTCCTCCCCCTTTTCCATCTCTCTCGTTTTGGTCTCACTGTATCTCCTACTCTCCCTCTCTCTATTGTCTCTCTATCTTGGTCCCTCGTTCAGTGTCCTTCTAGTTTGATCTCAATCCTCTCCCCCTTCTCGTATTTCGTCTCTGTCTTTCTGGTCTTTCTAGTCTACCTTTTGTTTTTCGTCTTTCTCTCTCGCCTGTCACTTGCTTTTCGTTCACGCACCTTTCACTTGTCTTTCAACCTCTCACTCTCTCCTCTCTACATCTCCCTCTCTCCTCTCTACCTCTCCTTTTCTCCTCTCTACCTCTCCATCTCTCCTCTCAACCTCTCACTCTCTCCTCTCTACCTCGTCCTCCCATCACTCTTTCTCTCTCAATTTGTCCTTCAATTGACCGGTTTTTCTTTTTTCTTCCTGCCTTCAGGCACCGCATCGAATGCGTCCTCGACGTCTCCTTGGAAAAGGCCTTCGAATATTTCTTGCCGAGCCCCGTAGGATTACGATTAGAATGGGACAAGACGCTGCAACTCCATGAATGTATAGCACACCTTGAAGAGGTATCCATTTCTTATCTGTGTACATCCCAACATTTATTTCCCACACACCCCCGTTCACACTAGCAAAATTTAGTTAATATACAAGACAACCCTATAGCTCCCTTTAGTCTCATTTGACAACGCCCCTATCGTCAGAGTCAGCAGCCTAACATGTTAGCCTATGGACGTTTACAAAACAAAATCGTTAAAAATTCATTTTTTGTTTAAACGAAAAGCACATCCACCCCGACGTACGTTATCACTAGCTCTTTCATTGGAACCCTCATGTCTCATTGACTTTTGAAAGTTCACCCACCGTAATTTCATCAAAATAGATCGCAAGCTCGCCATTGCCTATATAACACATGTACAACAAGTCGAACTTTGGACTTAATTTACCACGCGATTGTAAGGTTATAAGTCAAGCACACGTAGGATAAGAAGCATGAATTATCATAGATCAGTTCTTATTTGTTCATTATGTCCATTTCATCCAACCCCCACCGTAATTTTTCCATTTAGTAAAGGCAAGCATTTTGCCGAGGTAAGCAAAAACATGAATATTCATGAACGGTCAGACAATACAGCCTTTTAGTAAGTAACGTATAGTGAATGGGAATGGGCGATGATCCGTCCGACGTCTTTAACTTTTAAGAGTATAAAACAAATGACCTGAAGATTTAATTTGTGTAAACATAATAATGCATTTAAAAAGCATTCTTTAGCCTGGCATTCTATAGGTTAACAATTAGGGAGTATGAAGGAAATACAGGATAACAAACACCTGCCCGAATGGAACCGAAATCGAACTTGGATTCCTTGTGCACCGGAGTATATTTAAACTGCAGTATTTAGAAATAATATCTGAACTTCGTACTGTTGACAAAGTATAGCGACATATAGAACCCCTTACATTAAAAGCAAAAGTAGGTTTCACTTTAAAGGCATCGTTTAACAATGATAAATCTGAGATGCATGGCGCTACGAGTTATCAGTGTTTGTGAAATGGTGTAATATTGAAGCCCTACAAAAATTGCGCTTCAAAATGATCATGAAGTGCCTTAAAAAGGTTTTAAAAAATTGAGTGACCGGTTTCACTATACCGATTTCTCCTAAAAGAGTGTAGTGTTTATTATAACAACCGTTGGTAAAACGAAAAATTAAATTTCCAAACATAAATATCTTGATAATCAGACAGGCGATCGGCTTGTAAAAGCCATTGAATTCCTTACTGACCCAAAGGTTTATAATTATGATTGCAGCATGAGCTAAATCCAGGATTATGTTTCAGAATCTGAGGCAATGTTACCGAGTCACTTGAATGCTACACTGGCTATCCAAGGTTATTTTATTACCAATGGATGCAAGCATCGGACTGGGAATGAATCACTGACCACCACACTTCCACAAACGATTATCTTTCAGGAGGTTGTTATTGAGATTTGAACCCTCCACCTTTAGTAATTGAAAGTCAAGCGAGTAGCCACTACACCTTCACATTGAATAACCTTCATTTATGCTGATACACGGTCACAAGAATAATTCACTCAATGCGCGTCACTATATATAGATAAATACGCCACCATATATTAATAAATACTACAAGACAGGTACTCTCTATATCTGAGAAAAAGTTTATGTCTTGTTCATACATTCTGCAAAGACGATCAGCAGGCTTATGCTATAGGCGTTTTTGAAAGGTTTTCCCCATTACCAAATTACATCCTTATATCCTGTCTGTTTTCCAAAACCTTCTTTATTTGTCGATACGGCGACTCGGTGCTATTGCACTTTCTCTCTCTGCACTCTCTTTGATAATACCATATCGTTACTCTGATCATCAAAGGGAGATCTGAGCTTTGAAGTACGCATCAGACACAGTCATGACCAAGGTTTGTGTTTTCCTGGAAGCAATACTGCGCGTGCGATGCTAATGACCGAAGTTAATTCAACCCCAAGCAGGCGTTCAACCTTTAGCAAAAAGCATCGCGCCAATCCGACGAACGTGTTTTCTTCCAGACAATGGTAGCCTTGAAAAGGGAGGGTATCGGGTTCCTTGAATTATTTATAGCGGACTTATACAGAGGAGGGTGAACATGAAAATGCATCTACCTGGTGGCCCCGACAACTATCCTTCTATCCCACCAGCTCCCCTCGAAAGCTAGAAACAAAATCCGAATGTTATTACTATCGCCGGGGCCAATGGATTCGGAAGCTCTCATGTACTCTAAGATTTAGTTAAAACCTATAATATTCACTCATCGTTTAGACGTTTACAACCTTTTATGAGAATCCTGTAATGTTTTTGTGACATGCCGTAGAGTGCATTTACAACTAAAGAGCGGGCTCGTAAAATCCCGAGAAAAATGTGAGCAAAATCGAATAGTTTCTCGCACTTCTCTATATGACACGATCGGTTTGACGGAGGCTGTATTAAGTGTTGTATTGTCTTCATAATATTTAATATCCTTTTTTTTAATTTAAATTTTGACCTGTTTTTCATTGCAGTTTCAAATAGATGTCAAAATAATATTCGATAAACGTGCGAACAAAAAATGTCGTAGGCATAGGACCTAACAATGCCTGTTGCACATGTGCGTTGCCTATAAATTGCCTGACGTAGGAGTGCGTCACCGACTGTTGCAGCTTTGATTATGTTGATGCGTCAGGCAGGAGGGATATAATGCAAATGTGAATGTTAAATAATAAAATTAACATTTTTTTTTAAAACCTTGCGTAAGCACTGATATTGACATCAAAGGCTTGATTAGTGCAGTCAAAATGACTCATCGTATTCATCGAGTATCAAACAGACGAAAAGAATAACGAAACATCGAGTTGGTCAACAATTCTTGTTTTTTTATGTTATACAACGAAGAGAAGAATTTATGTTTCACAATTGCATGTTAATTATTTCTAACTAAACCACAATTGTAAATACATTGAAATTCAGTCGCTATAGAGGTGTACGGTGGTCTTTTGGGATCTTAAAATTGGTTCGGTACTTCGGTTTGGGGGATACATGTTTGACGTTGCATGTATCACTCTTCCGCCATCGTGTTGGAAAATCAGAAGGCTGCAAGTCTTTATTTTGTTCGAAATATGATGACTGTTTTTGACTTTGCTCATCTTGAAATTCAAACACCTCGAGATGTGACCTTCAGTTAATTCAGTCTCAGTTTCAGTTTCAGCTTTTCATTTCATTTCCAAAAGAACAATGATGCACACGCTTGTATCTTCGGTTAACCTTTTAGTTAACCTTGCTCACAAAGTGAAATGGGAGCGTAAACCCTATGTGTTGCTTTACAGATTACATTTTCCCCTGTTAATCTTCGATCTTTAGCTTACAATGTTTCAATCAAAGCTTTTGTTCACGACTCTCTTTATTTCAATGAAGTATAGATTAATATTGTTTGTGGTTGGACGTTTTTAAGTACAAAGCGATGATGTATTAAAAACAGAAGACAATTCTATTTTTCATGAGACTATGCCTACAGGAAAACTGGAATGTTTCATTATTGCAAAAATGAAAATATCAAAAATATATATCTATTTAAAAAAAAATGCACATCCATCATCTTCCAAAATATGAATTTGTTTTTCTCCAATAAAACGGTTGGGAAAAGTAAACAAAAAAAATCAGGAAGTTGAACAAATAAGGAATCTGATAAAGTAATTGGTTTATAAATTTCTGTATTATCAAATCGTAATGGAATATTATTGTTAACTATACGTCTTCGAGACAGAATATACAGGTTGATCACTCTCCAGGATTATCCATTAAAAGCTACAGTAGGTCAGTAGCATCATATCTTGTAAAGCCTAATCGCAGATTAATCAGGAACTGAACAAGATATCTATGCTCCAAGCAAGAAAAGCAATTTACGAACTGCCTTGTTTGCACAAGACGTTGTGTTTAGAATCCAGGGTTTTCCCCCTCAGAAGTGAATTCCTTTTTGTTACTAATCGCCGCGGATTGTTGAAGGCAATAAAGTATCAGTTTCCTGCTCCAAAACCTGAGAGCAAGAAATTACGACAAAATCACACTAAAATAGAACATCACGGCAGAAACTATTGCAGATTGACAAATAAACTAACACCCCATTTACTTTACCCTCTACCCAAGAGCATTATTAGTTCAACAATCTTCAATCGTGGGTTTGTAAGAGTTTGGTTTATTTGAGTTTGTTCAGATCGAATTCTAGTCGGGTTCGAAGATATTCATGCCCTAACCTTGTTGATGAATCAAATTTGTGTCACAGTTGGCGGGTATCCTTTCCACCCTACCGCCTTTTATCATCCCCTGCGATGGACTAAACAGAAACAAAATGAGGTAAGAAAAATACTAAACAGTATTTCTTCTTTTGTGCAAAGAAATGCGTAATGCTGATCGGGACAACCTAGAAATAGGTAAGGGACACAGATAAAATAACATATCGAAGACGAAAATCTGAAAGTGACCCTGAATTCAGATGAAGAGATGAAGGATACACAAACTGTGCTTGGAGTGATTAGCCTATTAAAAGTATGCATGATATCAAATTGAACTGTAAAGAAAACATAACAAGATCAGGGTGACGTCACAACTGCAGTAGTTCTCAGCCAGAATATACAGTTTCTTGACATAGAGGGCTCCATCAACGTAGCCCCATAGAAATCCCATATAAGAACCCTAGAGGTAATACTCTCTGAGATTGCTGTGCGGAATTGAACAGGCCGGGCGCCATCTTAATCCATCCGGGCCATAAGTACGCTATGGGACCAGATCAATAACCTATCTGTGCTATTTTCCTTGGTTCGCATCGCTATATGCAACTTTAAACCCACATGAGCAAATATGTTTAGGTTTTGATATGTTTTGCTTTTATTTTAGTCATATATATATTTTTAATGTTATTGTTTTTTCCCAGATAATATATAGCTTAGCCTTAGATCATGCAGTTTTTTTTTTTTAGTACACGCGATACAGATTTAACAATAAGTAATATTTGCCATTTAGATTCAGAGAAGAAGAAGCGGTACAAGGGTGGCTCAGTGTCATCTTCATCTTTGAAGTAAAAGGGCACTTTTGGGTAAACTTGCAAAAAGGGTGTAAGATCCCCCTCCCACGCACACTTTTTCATTTTAACACACCGGATTGAGATGGCGCGCGGCCTGTTCAATTCGGCACAGCCATAGGGCACGGCAGCAATGCACGCGCCGCGCGGTATGCATCGTAAGTGCTCGAGCTTTCTTCTATGACAGAGCCTCAGACAAGGCCTCAGAGCTATTTATTTTCCTTATCTCGCCGTGCGTACATCGTACTGACCTACCCCTTCACATCCATTAGTGTCATTGTTTACAATTCTGCTTCCAGGTTTGGGAGGGGTCAAACTTCGACATATCGACAATAACTTTATATCTTCATAAAACGGTTATATCAATGACCTTCTCTGGCGCCATGTCGTTTAAGGAATATTGCTACTGACAGAATCAGCCAAATTCAACACAAGGCAATATGGCCTGCGAGTCCATGCAGGCTTTAATGCCCTTTAGATGATATCGCAGGCCTTAATAATTTTCACCCGCTAAACTTTACAGCCAATCTTTAATGAAAGAAAAGGCATTTCCAGATAAAATGGCTTAACAAGTTTCTAACCTTTAAATGATGTAGTAGATAAGTTGTGTGAATCAGGGGCAACCAGAGAAAGTAATTTAAAGCTTCATTAAAAGTAATATTTGCAGTCTTGGGAAATAGATTTTTTGATTTTTGATTTTTTTTATATTTTATTAAAGGCAGATTTATTTTTGCATTTATTAAAAATAAATCAAATGAAATATATACAAAAAACATTTCATTCAATGAAATTAAAATATTGTGACCTATTATGGTTCCTTTAATTTGACAACTTGATAAATAAATTCCAGAGAGCTAAGCAGTAGCAATTGTCCTTATTCATGCCCAGGACTCTGCTCAATTAGTTTTGAATGAAATTGCTGGTCAACTCATGACTTGGTTGAATACTCTCCATCCAAATGAATGCACAAGCACATGATTAAAGCAACTCGGGAAGGACATTCACCGCAAGCCTTTACATAGGCGATTTTGGCATGTTTTTGTCTTCTTCTTTTTAATGGCCAGTGTTCAGTGATCCGTGATCGTATTTTTGACGATTTACCTCCACTGTAAAATCTGAAATGTTAAATCACCATTTAAAAGGGCCAAGGAGTGACCTCTCTTTCAAAATGTCAGATCGATACTTTTAACCTGCTAGATTATATCTTTATAATGTTGGATCCAGCATGTTCAAAGTTTAATCTACCATTTTGAAAAAAGTGGTCACTTCTCGGCCCTTTTAAAGTTTTTGGGTAACTTTGTCTCAGATTCTGAAACAAATGCTGGATTTAGCTCATGCTGGAATGATAATTTAACCTTTAGATCAGTCAGGAACCCCATGACATTTACGAGCCAATTGCTTGTCTGATTATCAAGATATTTATGATTGGAAATCGAAATCAAATTCTACGTTTTCATAATGGTTTTCAGAACACTACAGTCTATTGGGGAAAAAGAGTATGGCAACTCAAAGATTTTTTACTTTCTTGAGGCACTTTATGGTCATTTTGAAGCGCGATTTGTTAAGGGCTTCAATATTACACCATACCACAGACACTGATGACACGTAGGGCTATGCATCTCAGATATTTAACATTGTTAAACGATGCCTTTAAGTAATGATTTAACGTTTCAGTTTCTAGAGTGTATCAAATCAAAGAATACATTATTAAATATCATGCAATTAAAACGTATTCAACCATTTTACTCGGTCTCCAAGATGTTGGGGGCAGGAAAGGTGGTTTTATTTTAATTGATTCACAGTCAGACTTATCATAAAACAAACTCGCGAC